>CM050166.1:85655806-86255806 GCA_027410445.1 Discoglossus pictus | reverse complement strand
TAACATTAAACCATTTTAGGGGAAATATAAATTAATTTATATTCGTTTATAACAGGCTTCCATCTTGTCCCACTTGAACATTTCCAGAAAGCTTGAAGCCTGAGATCAAGCTTTTATCTACTGAACAGTGGAGTTAGATTGTGGGAGGAGGAGAGGGATAGTGGATTTGTTAAATCATTGGACCTATTGGAATTTGACCCCTACTTCCTTAACCAGTACATGGTCAGAATCAGGAAAGTTACAACAATTACTGCAGAAATGTAAACACCTCTCTCATAGATGCATTCTTTACCAAAGTAGGGTACAGGTGTGCCTCCAGGGTCCAGCAGAGGCATCAAAAAAAATATTTTTCTAATTAAAAACTAGATTTATAAAATTTTTCCTAATTATGCTCTTACATTTTAAAACATATTAATGATTTTGTTACATTGTGATCTACCAGTCATGAATGATTTAAGATTAAGATATACAGTAATACTCCTGGAGACCTTGTTTAATGTGTTCAGCTACTGATTAATTACTAGTCTACTTTTAATTCTCTGTACATATTAAGTCTCCCATATGCAATGAGAGATTTAATGTTTCTTACAATAGTTTATATTTCTTTTACATAATAATACAGATCACGTAACTAAATAGGAATTTACATATTTAATGGAAAATATGCGTGGAGTTAATTAGCCCTTTTTTATGGTGCTGGAAAAATTATGATTGAAAACTGAATTATAATCATTTTAATGAGGACTAATTGTGTGTTAAATGCAGATAAGTGAATGTAATTTATTATCCCATAAATAGAATTTAAGAAGCATTCACATGAATTTAACTTCAGCTTATGTTGAAGAAAGGCTCAAGAGCAGAACAAGTTTAACTACGCTTTAATGGAGGAATGTCAATCAAACCACATATATTTATTATTCTACATTACAATAATCTTAAAATGTATAACTAACTATAAAATGTCTATCTTGTAGCCAGTTGAAAGAACTGCTTAGATAACTTTGTGTGAACAGTAAATCCCTGTGCTTTTGTTCGGCATATATTAGAGCCTGAAGAGGAAGTTTGTACTGCTTGAAACCTGTTTTTTAGCAGTGAATAGACTTAGATGCCAAAAGGTGCGTTTATATATTTCATGTAATATTATATGCAGAAATGTTACAGTTACATAGCACACTTTGCAAAGTTACAGAAGCACTGAAATCAAGTTGGATTACAATTGCAAACAGTTTGCAGAAAGAGCAAAAATGTGGGTTTAGCACCTGAAATGGTGCAGCAGGTCAGAGACTAGAATGAAAATGATGAGTGCTGGTAGTAATTAGCATTTATTGACAATAAATATATTCTAACATACCGATAAGAACAAAGGGCCTCATTCAATTGAGCGATTGTAAGTTGGATGGAGCCCGTAAAGGAGCCTGTAAACTTAATTTGCTATTCAATTGGCGTATTTTTGCAAAACACAAACGTTCTATGGGTTATGGGCTGAAAATCCCTGCGGTTGTTACAACCGTAACTTACGCCCCATCTAAGTCGTTGATCTTTCACGTCCACAAGAGCTACAGTCGCTAAAATCGCAACTCGCTATTCAGCTGCTACAATTCCCCAAGCCCGGAAATGTTTTCATACCCGTAAATGCCAAATATAGAAGTAAATCCTACGGGTACCAGATGGGACCCGCAAAGGGGTTAAAGACATGTCCGTAGCACTGTAAATGCAAATAAAAAATCAATACTGCACTGTAAATGACGGGGAAAGCGATATAAGATATTATAATTAATTGCACAACAATCTCAAGCTCGCAAATTGGCCATCAAAAATAATTAATTTTTATGTTTCATTTCGGAGTTATATCAATCTTGAGAATCAATGAATACATATAAGGCCACCCACATTGACTAGAACAGTATCGTCATTCATTTTTATTATTTTGCAAGTCTGATCGCATATCGGACACCTAAACACTAACTGATTGTCATGTAACCTCCATCTTAAACTGCCTTAATGATGATGGTCTCATTCTCTATTGGCTGGTTCTAAATGGGTAGTTAAGGCCTTGCTTAATTGATCATGTTCCTGCCCTGAAATGCTACTTATGATTGCATGGTTTAGGGTTTAGGCTGTCGGCCCCTAACTTGCGGGCTAATTCAATTGAATAGCAACGTAATTGTAGCAGACTGGGAGCCTGCAGACATACGACCTGTTTGATTGACCAGCAAAAAAAAAACAAAAAAACATTAATATAATTTGATTGTAAAAATCCCATTTTAAATATAATTAAATCGATAAACTACTTATAGTTACTCATTATACCATATTTGGAACCTGTACTGTGGTCCTGAAAACAATATTCAATATTATTATTTATGGTAGTTGGTGAATTATTATCAGTGGCAATTTATTAGGTAAATCTTTTTGATTTATATTATAAGATTTGTGGGCTACCTGGCAACAATATTATTTGAGTTTTTCTAAAGCATTGTGTTTGTGTGTTTGCGTCACTCAGTCGTGGACTGCAACTCACCATGCTGATCCACTTGCTATTCATGGCAGAGATACTGGAGTGGGTTGCCAGTTGCTTCTCCAGTGGGTCACAGTATACAACTCCTGGCATTCCTATGTGGTCTCCCATCCAAGTACTGACCAGGCCCAACCCTTCATGGCTTCAGGGTGGTGTGACCCCCTGGTTCCCTGACTGGAATTGAACCCAGTTTGCAGCAGTGAAAGCACCAAATCCTAACCACTGGACCACAGGGAACCCTCTAAAGCACTATCTTCTTGCTTTTCTCATTCTTGTTTACATGCTAGATTCCCCATTACTGTTCAGTATTCTCTTTGTGTTTTATTACCACTGCTCAGTTGAACCTTTGATTGTAATTGATTAATCTAAAACCTGTCAGTGTATGTTAATTCTGCACCAAACTCCCATTGAATTAACGATTTATTATTATTATAAGCATTAAAGACAATTAAAGGATTTTTATTCGCTGTTGCACATGAATAAGATTGTTTGCTAATTTACCACTCTCTGCTTTCTTTTTTCAAATGATGTTATCAAAGCAGAATAAAACCTGATTCAAATGTATAATAGATCCAGGAGCCATACTTATCTGCCAATACAATTAGTAGACGTAAATATGCTCAGTGCACATACTGCTAGTTTCAATGAAGTTTAAGCCAGGATTTACTTGATATTTTGTCAGGCAAAACAGAACTTACATTTAAATAATTTTAGTGTGTGAAGAATTGTTTTCCATGGTCCATTTAAGGATTCACTGCCCAAGGAATAATATTGATGTTATTTTTAACTAAAGATTCCCTCAAAATGAAAACTGCCATGGCCAACATGTTGTGACAATTATAATGTTATATATATCATATACCGTATATACTCGAGTATAAGCCGACACAAGTATAAGCCGAGGCACCCATTTTACCACAAAATACTGGGTAAAATGAGTGACTCAAGTATAAGCCGAATGTGCTGCCCCCTGTGTCCCTCTTGTGCCCTCTGTGTCCCCCTCTCTCTCCCATGTCTCTTCCCCCCTCTCCCTTCCCTGTGTATCTTCCAACCTCTCCCTTCCCTGTGTCTCTTCCCCCCTCCCTTATCACCCTCCCTCCTCATCCTCAACCTCCTTCCTCATCCTCAACCTCTCTCCTCATCCTCAACCTCCCTCCTCATCCTCAACCTCACTCCTCATCCTCAATCTCACTCCTCATCCTCAACCTCCCTCCTCATCCTCAACCTCCCTCCTCATCCTCAATCTCCCTCCTCAACCTCCCTCCTCAACCTCCCTCCTCATCCTCAACCTCCCTCCTCAACCTCCCTCCTCAACCTCAACCTCCCTCCTCAACCTCTCTCCTCATCCTCAACCTCCCTCCTCAACCTCCCCATCCTCAACCCCCCTCCTCAACCCCATCCTCATCCTCTCTCCTCAACCCCCCATCCACAACCTCAACCCCCCTCCTCAACCCCTCCTCCTCATCCTCAACCTCCCTCCTCATCCTCAACCTCCCTCCTCATCCTCAATCTCCCTCCTCAACCTCCCTCCTCAACCTCCCTCCTCATCCTCAACCTCCCTCCTCAACCTCCCTCCTCAACCTCAACCTCCCTCCTCAACCTCTCTCCTTATCCTCAAACTCCCTCCTCAACCTCCCCATCCTCAACCCCCCTCCTCATCCTCTCTCCTCAACCCCCCATCCACAACCTCAACCCCCCTCCTCAACCCCTTCTCCTCATCCTCAACCTCCCTCCTCAACCCCCGCATCCTCAACCCCTTCCTCAACCTCCCTCCTAAACCCCCCCATCCTCAACCCCCTCCTCAAGCCCCCATCCTCATCCTCCCTCCTCAACCCCCCCATCCTCAACCCCCTCCTCAAGCCCCCATCCTCATCCTCCCTTCTCAACCCCCCCATCCTCATACTCAACCCCCTCCTCAACCTCAACCCTTCTCAACCTCAACCCTCCTCAACCTCAACCCCCCCTCAACCCCAACCCCCCCTCCTCAACCCCCCATCCTCATCCTCTCTCCTCAACCCCCCATCCTCAACCCCTCCTCCTCATCCTCAACCTCCCTCCTTATCCTCAACCTCCCTCCTCATCCTCAACCTCCCTCCTCAACCCCCCTCCTCAATCCCCTCCTCAACCTCCCTCCTCAACCCCCCCATCCTCAACCCCCTCCTCAACCCCCCTCCTCAACCTAAACCCCCCTCAACCCCCCTCCTCCACCTAAACCCCCCTAAATACCTCCCCCATCTCCCCTCACTTACCTGCTTGTGCTCCGGCCTCCACTCCTTGACCCAGCGTCGGCACGCATGTGACATCACATGCGCACTGCGTCATTAGCATATACCGGGTGCCGGCACTCGGTATATGCTAATGACGCGGCGCGTATGTGACGTCACATGCGCGCCGGGTCAAGGAGTGGAGGCCGGGGCACAAGCAGGTAAGTGAGGGGGGAGGGAAAGAGACACGGGGGTTGGGAGAGACACACGGGGGGTTAGAGACACACGGGGGGGTTCGAGACACACGGGGGGGTTAGAGACACACGTGGGGGGGGAGAGTTACTCGAGTATTGCCTTAAAAAAAGGGTTGAAAAACTCGGCTTATACTCGAGTATATACGGTAATATAACAAAACAAAAAATATTCATTGATTAATAATTAATTAACAACTAATTAATTATTATTTAATCTGCATATTGCAGATCAGAGGAGATCTTAAAAGGTTGAACTTGATGGACTGAAAGTCTTTTTTCAACCTTAATTACTATGTAACCATGTAACTATAATCATTACTAGAGAAAAATTCTGCAAAATATATTTTAAATATAAATGGTTCATGTTCAATGCTTTATGATGGATTCATTCTTGTTATTTCAACAAGAGATATTTTCTGTTCTTGTATGAGGAAGCTAAGCAAGTGATAGTTAAAAGCATTGGCAGATCACTGAAGTCAGAAATTTCAGAAAACACCAGATACATGTTAACATTTGAATAATATGGCCACTCAAGTAGGTATAAGACTTCACATATTTCTGTGAAAGTTGGATTCCAGTGGAAAGCTGTGCGCTCAGGAGCAATGTAGATATGACTACTATATGTTAGATGTTGATGTATACAGGTTCCTCTAAACTATTTGACCTCGTCTCAGTCAAAATTGTTTCACAGTATAAAACTTAGTGTGTTGTGCTGCTCTCATTGGAAAACACTGTTCCTTTCTATATAAAATAAAGATAAAGGGAAGGGAGGGAGGGAGAAAGCACACGAGCACCTGGAACTACCTCAATCATATATGAGGTATTTTAATAGTTCTATTTCGTTAATCCTGGATCCTTTTCTCCAGGACTCGCTGTCTCTGTATCATTCACAGGTGTATTGCACAATATTTGGGTAGTATGTGATGTGCTGTTTTCTACAATATTCAGCTGGGTGCAGAGCACCTGCTGTTTAGGTGTAAGAATAATGTGGATACTGCAAATCCAAAGATGATATTCCACAATCTTTATTTTATCTCTTCACCAAAAATTTACAACATCAATAAATGTGACTATGGGTACAAAATATATTAAACAGTGTATAAAAATGTAATAGATAGACACGTTTCGATGCTCTCCACAGCTTCCTCAGTATGTAAAAACAAGCCTTGAAATCTCCAAAGTTGCAGCGCTTGTGTTAAAAAATTAACTATAAGACTTCATTGGAAATTACCTGAAGCACCCTTTTTATCTAACCCTTGTATTATTTCATAAACAAATTAACATTTCACCTAATGCTCTGTTTTCTAGAGCATACCCTTCTCTAATAACCAGAACTAAAATTGTTCAACATTTGTTACAGTTTTTAGTTTATTTTCTATTATTATATGTTATAAGTATTATACTATTTTAGCTTATTGTCCTGCTTATTGATTAGTAATTTAGTTAAATTTAATGAGCCATCTGTGTTCACACTATTCCCCACAGTAAGTTTGCATGAAATGAGATTACAGATTTGAGGAGTAAGGCAGCCCATGATTTATAGTGTCTCATCCGTCTCTGTGACCATATTAGAATTCTGGCTTAATGCAAAATAATTTTTATAAGCTGCTTTATTATTATTATTTATAGTATTATCATTATAATTCCACATTTTAAAATGTTTTGCGAATAATTCGAGTTGTAGGCTCTCATTTGATTGATAAGAAATTTGGACTGGATGACGATCAAATTGTATCTTTAACTTAGTGCAAAGAAATTTCTTATATCGAATTGCTATTTATAATATTTTTTCAAGATTTTATATGTATTTTTTTCCAGCTAAAATTGCACAAACTCATTTGATTTATTGATGATTTACATTTCACTTTTTTATTATGTTTTTACTTATTTTTAATCATATATTTTATTACAATTTATTTTAAAGTAACAGTTAAAATAGCAAAATCATAATAACAATTAATGTATAATACTAACGGAAAATAGTTTTAGCATAATTTGTTTTTATAGTAACGCATATAAAGCTTTTTTTCACAATGTTACGAATACTATTCCATTTATCATTATACCGCTATATTTACAAATCCTTATTCCAAGAGATCATGAATTTTTTAATAATTAGTACTAGGTTGGTTTATTTTTAAAAAATGTTTTGAGATGAGATCCTTTATAGTGATTTCCATTAATTACATCTATACATAAGTGCTCTATGTTTGTATTAATTAATTTCTTTTTATTAATAAATTAAATAAAAAATGATTTTAAAGTTAAAGTTTAAAATGTTTGAAGTGTATGTAAAAGATCCTAATGATCTTCTTTTGAGGGGACAGTCCAACGTTTAAGGATAGATCTTTTAATTGTAGTAACAAAACACCTATTTTGTTTCTCTAAATTCTTGGTTTCTTCAATATTTCATGAGCAAGAGAGTCCAGGAGTGTGTACGTTTTGCAGTATTTATATTGATTGGTACATGTATCTCCAAACTCAGACTTTTTTTTCAAGTGTCTTTTGGTAATGCTAACAAATAGCCATCTACATATTCAAATATGCATTTCCCTCTTTAGCAATCTCAATTGCCGGATGGTAACTCTTTAGATGGTGAATGTAGCCAAGCAATTAAAAGGCGTTTACTTCTGGGTAGGAAAGCTATGGCGAGCTTTGATAAGCTAGTAAAAAGTAAAGATATTACATTATCAACAAAGGTCCGCATAGTTAGAACCCAGTAGTAACATACAGATGTGAGAGCTGGACCATAACGAAGGCTGAGCACCATAGAATTGATGCCTTTGAATTTTAGTGTTGGAGAAAATTGCTTAGAGTCTCTTGGACTGCAAGAGGATCCAATAAATCAGTACTACAGGAAATCAAGACAAACTGTTCTCTGGAAGGTGTGATCATGAGACTGAAGCTCAAATATTTGGGGCATCTTAGGATTCCCTAGAGAATACTCCAATGCTGGGAAAGATTGAAGGCACACGAAGTAGGGGGAAGCAGAGGCGGAGATGGATATATGAGATCATTGGAGCAATGAGCATGAGTTTGATGGAGCTCAGAGGGGCAGTGGCTGACAGATGTGACTGGCGTGCTGTGGTCCATACGGTCACGGAGACCAGAGTAACTGGAGATTGAATAAGATTTTTAAAATATCAGTAAAACATTTCTCACAGCTTTGATATATTGTGCATTTAGCCACTGTTTCAATCAATATAATATTACAATTTCATGACAGTGGAGGACAAGTTGATTAATTGCACTTTCAGTAATGCAGATTATTGTTAAATATCCTGGGCTCCTAAGTGAACATGTTTAGGCTGTCAGTATCCTCATCTAACCTCTAGAGACTGGGAATTATAACATAAAAAAAGATATTGTAGTGCGTTTGTTATTCTTGCAGATGCTCTTCTGTGCGGTGCTTATACTAAATTGATTATGCTTGGCAAAGAGCAAGCATAGCAATATGAGATGATTTAAGATTTCAAGAGCAGGCTTAAACAGATTGCTTAGGGTCTGATCTGGACCTGTGGACACATTAGTGGCCTTAGGTTTATTATTATTACCCACAGGAGCAGGATATTTTTCAGCAACTGGCTGCACAGTGCAAAGGGCTTACTTCTGCAAATGTTTTGGCACATATGATTATTTAGGGAGCTGAGCAATTCCAGGGAAATAGATTATTATTTCATTTCAGTTTTCTTGTTTTAGAAATACATTACAAATGACAAATAGATGAAGGGGAGCACTTGAATTTAGTAGTAAAGAAATGCATACATTTTGTCATATACAGAAAAGGGCCACAAACACAAAGAATGGCATGGGTCACATAATGTCTGATTTATTCTCTTTTTTCTTCACTTAAATTGTATTGACTTTCATATGAATACTTTACAGTACTGAAATCAGTGTTTCAACAATATATAATCAAATAATCATATAATCAAATATTAGATTTTTAATATTTATCTTAATTAAAAAAAAATTGATTAAAAATAAAAAATGATTAAAAATAAAACTACCAAGACACCCATGGTCAGATGGACTGTAGAATTTATCCTTATCCTAAACACAAAGCATTGTTTTGTATTGTATTTCTAATTAAAGACCAAGGGCCTCATTCTATTAGCGGCCGCAGCCGTTGCGGGGCCGCAAGGACCGGCCGCAAGCTATTCTGCTATTCTATTCCCTTACGGCCGGGGATTCCGGCAGGCTTGCGGCCGGTGCCTTGCTATCTCTTGCGGCCGCTCGCGCCGGAGGAAAGCCTTTGATCTAAAACGGCCGCAAGAGATTTGCAATTCAATTGCTCCGGGAAACCTCTCTGCAAGGCTAAAAACGAGCCGCAGCTTACTTGCAGGAAAGAGGTCTCGCTAGCACCAATTAAGCACATAAAATAGCTCAAATAAAGCCATCCTGCACTTTGAGAAGACTATAAAGGGATTTTAGGTGTTAGAAAAAATAGCACATAATTATCCTGTACTCAAATCCGTAAAATATTTTATTTTTAATATCCGTAAAATATCCATGTAAAAAGTCCAGAGTACTTGGAGCACCTCAGACACGCCCACGCCGCAGCCGGAAAATAAACAGTTAATTTGAACTCGGGTTTGGGCTGATGTGCAAGCTTGAGAGTGGGTTCCTTTTAATCCTCATGTCCCCCAATATGATCCCTAGCATTTACAGAGCTGTACAGTGCAGGCTTGAATTTATTTTTGAGTTTTTATATTTCAGAGCTTACGGCCGGTTCCAAGATATGCGGCCGGCCGTAAAAGGAGATCCTTGCGGGGCCGTATAATAGAATCGCGAGTTAACTGAACCCCCGCAAGGAATCGCAGCCTTACGGCCGATTTACGGCCGATAATAGAATGAGGCCCCAAATTTCCTATATTTGAATGTAGCTTTTGCGACTATCATTTACTTAACTATATATTTGTTCATCATACCATCAGTTTTCTGTTTAACAATACTCATTTTTGGAATTTGTTTTCTATTCAATTTTTATGCTAATTATGCTCTTGCTGTTCTTAAAATGGGTCCAGTAAATATATTAGCATTTTTCTGAAATGCTAAGGCCCTCATTCAATTGCAATTTTGCCAATTGAATAGGGGTCTAAATAAGCACATCACATATATTTTTTAAAGAAGTTTTTAGTTATTAAGCATCTATCCAAAAGCAAGGTTTTCACTAACTAAAAACTTCTTTAAAAAATATATATTATGTGCTTATTTAGAACCCTATTCAATTGGCAAAATCGCAATTGAATGAGGGCCTGAGTGTGTATGGCCAAGAAGCACTCATTAAAGTCTATATTTACATTTGTGTGCATTATACAAGATATTCATTTAAATACATCCTTTCAGAATTCTTCTATCTCAGACAAGACCACCAATGGTGGAAGAAGTCATCTTTTGCCCCTTTGCCTTAAAAATAAATATTGTTATCTAATAAACCATTCTAAAGCGATATGGAAGTTACATAGTTAAATAGTTACTTAGTAATTGCGGTTGAAAAAATATTTTTAGTCCATCAAGTTCAACCTTTTTAGATTTCCTCTGATCTACAATATGCGGATTAGTTGTTAATTGATCCAGAGGAAGGCAAACAGGAAAAAAAAAACAAGTAAATCTTGCCAATTGTCTCAAAAGGGAAAAATAAATAAAATTCCTTTCTGACCCCAGATATTTGTGATCGGATTCCTCCCTGGATCAATACTCTCTCTCTAATTAGCCAGGATAACTCTGAATGCCCTTTTTATTTAAAAATATAACCAATCCTCTTTTAACGTTATCCATCGACCACCTCTTTTGGTAGTGATGTCAACAGTATAAACACCCTTTCAATATGTCTAAAAACATAATTAAGCAGGAAAAAGTCATACAAAAAAACAATCCAGCAATCATATATAGTATAATCAAATGGATGTTTGTGTATCATATTCAGTATACCTGCTCAGCAACATCTGTACCATTATTAACTTTTTTCCAAGTCCACTCAAAAATTAAAATGTCGCTTATATTGTTACTACCCAGAATCCTTTGCTACAATGGAAGCACTGTGTGCTGTGCTGTGGGAAACTGGTCTTCTGTCCAATTTAGAGACATGGTAGTTTGTTTTAAACTATAATACAGTGGTACATATTGTAGAAAGTACAGTATCTGCAGTTTGGTATTTGCAATTCCTTAGTATTATAGATCACTTTTGTATAATATCACAGCTGTGCTTGTAATGTACACTTAATTAAATTTTAATTGATGTAATTTGGATGCCTCATGCGTATCTTATGTAGAGTTTTCATACATAATGATGCTTAGCTTCAAACCCCTCATTCTGTGCTACAGAGCCATAAAACCTTGAAGTACTGTGGGGCCCGGACATCTGCAGGGACTCTATAACTGACTCCAGATCTCCTAAGCAATATTTGTTATTAGTTAATAGATACTTAGAATAATTTTCAATGCATAATAAAGAAAGATGGGGTTAGTGCATGGAAAGAGAGAGAGGGT
Source organism: Discoglossus pictus (assembly GCA_027410445.1). NCBI lineage: Eukaryota > Metazoa > Chordata > Amphibia > Anura > Alytidae > Discoglossus > Discoglossus pictus. Next base: position 86,244,338 of record CM050166.1, on the reverse strand, counting down.
GGATGTGAGGAGAGTGTGTTAGAAGGTGATAGACATATATGTAGCCATATATGATGTCTAGTATCAGTAAAAGAAACATAAAAGCATACATTTGATGGGAGATAACAATCAAGATGCCCATCTAGTATGTCCATTATATCTACCAGGAAAGCTTGGTTGCATTATTCCTCAGAGTGACCTTATGCTTATCCTAGACATGCTTAAATTCATTTACAGTGCTTGTCCCTACCTTGTCCACTTACCTACTACTCTTTTGGTAAAGTAGTATTTCTGCATATGACCCTCAAATCTCCAGCTTCAAGTCATGACTGCTTGTTCACGCAGTTCTCTTTTTTGAAAGATGCATACCTCCTGAACTTTAATAAATACTTTGTTTTGAAGGCTTCTGTCATGTTACCCTTTCCATTCTGTCCTCTAAGCCAGTGGTTCCAAAACCTCTCCTCAATACTTACCAGACAGGCCATGATTTAGATCAAACACTGTGAACAAAGATGAGGTAACTTGTATTCAACAGGCAGTGGAGTCTCAGACTGCTTCATCTATGTTTTCACCATGTTTGATCTGAATCATGGCCTGTCTAGTAGGTCTTGAGGAGAGGTTTGGGAAACACTGCTCTAAACCATACATATTATTGTCAATAATGATTTTTTATAAGTTTTATTTTTTAGAGCATGCACCACTTTAGTTGCCCTCCTTTGAAGTCTTTCTAATGTGTTCATTTCACTTTGGAGATAAAGGGCCCTATTAAATTTGAAGCCAGCAGCGGCCATGGCACAGCCGCAAAGCCTACGGTCTTGAAAGTTAATGGAGTTTGAGAGTGATTAAATCAGACAAGCCTGCAACATACGTGGCCGACATCCAAATCAGTAAACCATGCTTCCGCACATTGCATTTGCAACGTGATCAATTAGTCAACATGATCAATTAGTCAAACCAGTGGTTACTAGTTTAGACAGAGTCAATAGTAAAAGAGAACATCATCATTACGCCACTTAAACATGGAGGTTATATTTCAATCACCTGCGGTTTTGAAGGCGCTCCTTGCGCTGGTGGAGATGAGCTCCATAGACGCTCATCCCTAAAACCACTTTCGGACCACAAATGCGGAGCCCAAGACTCATTGCACACCGCAAATGCCGACAAAACACCCAATGACTAAATACGGATTTACACAAAAAATACGAGCCGCGGGACTTACACAAAAAAAATTGCGGACTTACAGAAAAACAAATGCGAGCCGTTACGGACTCGCAAAAATACAACCTTAACGGACAACTCGCGCGCAGGCGCAAACATAAAAAAAACACTAAATACACACTCAAAGGAAGTCTGCAAGACAGGTTACACCTCGATTTCAGTAGAATTAAAAATATTTAGACACTCGAAAATCCCCTAAGCAACAGAAAAAATGGCCGACGACAAACGAAAACGAGGCTACATGACCCCTAAAGCCGCAAAACACATACAACTTTTACTAAAATCCGTCCGACCAACAACATACACCATTAGCAAGGATGCTAAATCATCCAAACCCGCGTACCACATTCACCGCCATTTTACAACACTACCTTACAGAATGCGGAAGTACACAGCTACACTAACGGTTTCCCCTCGCGCACACAGCCTATTTACACTACACACTGCACACATTGCTGACACTTACACCTCAGCTCAACAACACTGCAAACCTACATTGTTTGCTGCAGGAATATCAAAACAGATTGTTAGCTCTTGAGACCATTGCTTGCTGCATATATTAATTACAAATAGGTAAGGTATATTCATTTATCATTTAATTTATTTAGTAAATAATTATCATTAAAACATACAAATATACAACACTTTTCAAAACACCACAATACACAATCGCAATAAACGGCGAAGGCGATCATTGCCAGCCACACCATGAGCGCCAAAGGCGCTCACCACGAGGCTTGCAAAAAGTACTCACACAACCAAAACACTTCATTTGTGTGCCAAACACCATTCCTTGACTTACAATTCTATTGCCGTCATTTTTTGACGGGCAATTCACTAGTATGAAATAATCAATAAATATGATATTCTAGTCCATGCGAGTTCTATTATACAGTATGTATTAACACATTGATTGTCGGGATCGATATAACACTGAAATTAAACATAAAATAAATTACTTTATTGCTAATTTGCAGGCTTGAGAATATTGTTTTAATAAATAGCCAGCTTGGCTAATGCCGGGATGACAAGGCTGTCCCTTGCCATGTTGCCCAGGGACACTGGATGCCCCCCCCCCAAAAAAAGGTGAGGGGGGAATGCAGTCAGAATTGCAGGAGGAGCAACTAAAATAAATATAATACACAGCCAGTTACTCTATCATGCTTATTGCACCTTGGGGCACACTCCAATGCAAGTCCCAGGTTGGTCATGGAATTATTATAGTTCTCTCCACCAAGGCCTCTTTCACTCATCAGCTAGTATACTTGCCTCCAGATGGTACTGAAGAATACAGGCTCTTCGTCTGCATGCTGTGAAAACGTGCAGAGGGTATGTCCCCCAACCTGGACAGGTTCAGAACAGGTGAAGCTTGAGTGAAATGGATTGTGTACTACAATAAAGCTGTGAGCTATGCCATGTAGGGTCATCCTAGATGGGTAGGTTATAACAGAGAGGCCAGACAAATCTTGGTCCACTGGAGAAGGAACTGGCAACCCACTCCAGTTTCTTTGCCAGAGTGGCATTAATATCTCTCTTTTTCTGTTGCTATTTTATTTTTTTATCTACTGACTTTTCGTGCAGCTTTGTTGCATTATTTGACTTTGAGATATTAGTAACAGAAATATGACATTTTTATGTAATCTCACTTAAACATAGCTACAAATTAAATTACCAACAGCCATCTGTTTTCTTCCCAATATGAAAAACTCAATGAATGATCATTTTCAGAATTCTTATCCTTTGCACCACCTCAATTGAGTTAATTAAGACAGGGAAAAAACTGTAATTGCAACCTGCAACAATTGAAAATACAATATATTTACGCAATTTCACATTCTCTCCAGAACAGGTAAGATTAATTAGATTTAAGTAATTACAAGTTTTAAGTAGTTAGAGAGGACCGAATGACAAATAATTTTATTTAAGACCGCTAGTTTTGAAGACAATAGATTGTACATAATTTAAAGATTGCTTAAGCTCTTCATTATAGCCATTTGTTTAATACCCTGTGCTATGGCTTAAAGTGACTGTGACTTTAGGCACACTAGTACTATGCAGCAAAATGTAAATTTAACAGTTGCTATAAACAACATGAAATGATGTCTAGCAATTCTCATTGCTCTGTAATTCTGCATGATTTGGACTGGGATTTACATTACAACTTTGCATGCCTTCTGTATTTTAATAACCTTTTTTACCTATTAGACGGGGATTGCATAAAACTAATAGTAATGAGTTGACTTCTCTGAGGTACAATGAAATGTTGCAGTTATTATAAACATTAACACAATAGGTGTCCAGATGGTCTTAAACTAATTTGAGAGAACAGTGTCAGGGTTGCAAGCTGCGTACGTACAAATGCATCCATTGCTTTAGCATTGAATATACATTGTTTCATCAGCTTTATATCACTTTTCTTTATTACAGCTGCATTATAACTTTCCAAACCTTAACACCATAGTTTTCCAGGTTGTTCCCCAAATGTTGAAGGGCATTGTCAGGGGTGTAAGCTCTGTACTCATAACTCCATCCATTGCTTTAGCCTTGAATATACATACCGTAACAGACATAAGCATTTTGTACTAGTTTCTCACAGGGACTGTGTTACTATTATTGTTATCTTTAAGCTGTGAAGTGCTAGTTTACTCCATAGCACTAGGGGTACAGTGAAAAAAAAAAGATAATTAAGAGGTGTTGGCACATGAGGATGAGAGCAATGGCCGCATGCGATCTATCAGTCTAGGACAGTGGTTCTCAAGAACCAGTCATAGGTGCCAGTACCCGATATCTTATTTGCCGGTCCTCAGGAGCAAGAGAAGAGGTCTTAACAGTTAAATATATCATTAAGATTAATCATAGTTATAGATATTGATAAAGTATGAGCTGTTAAAATGTACTTTGTCCAAATCAGTACAAAACTAGATGAAAGACTCGCTCACTACAGGGTCTCTACCAGATGACTGGAGAAAAGCAGAGGTGATACCTATATTTAAAAAGGGATCTAGAGCAAATCCGGGGAATTATAGACCAGTGAGCCTCACTTCTGTAGTTGGGAAGCTTTTAGAAGGGTTAATAAGGGACAGAATACAAGAATATGTCTATTTGAACAGGATCATAGGTAGCAGTCAACATGGATTTATGAAGGAAAGGTCGTGTCAGACCAATCTAATTAGTTTTTATGAGGAGGTTAGTAGGAACTTGGATCAGGGCAACTCAGTGGATGTAGTCTTTTTAGATTTTTCAAAGGCATTTGATACAGTGCCACATGGAAGACTAGTGAGCAAACTAAGGGATACAGGAATTGCAGTAAATATCTGCTCATGGATCGAGAGCTGGCTAAAAGACAGGAAGCAAAGGGTTGTTGTAAATGGAACATACTCCGATTGGTCTAATGTGATAAGTGGGGTTCCTCAGGGCTCAGTATTGGGTCCTCTCCTTTTTAACATATTTATTAATGACATTGAAGTAGGACTCGAATGTAGTGTCTCCATTTTTGCTGATGACACTAAGTTGTGCAAGGTAATAAAATCAGATAATGATGTACTTTCCCTACAAAAGGATTTGCATAAATTAGAGAAATGGGCGGCTAAATGGCAGATGAGATTTAATACAAATAAATGTAAGGTTATGCATTTGGGAAGGATCAATAGCCAAGCAATCTATAATCTTAATGGAGCAAATCTAGGGGTATCAGATATTGAAAGGGATTTGGGAGTACTAGTGGACAACCACCTAGGTAACAGTGCTCAAAGCCAAGCAGCTGCTGCAAAGGCAAATAAAATATTAGCATGTATTAGGAAGGGTATAGAAGCCAGGGAAGAAGATATAATTCTGCCACTATACAAATCTCTAGTACGCCCTCATTTGGAATATGGAGTACAATTTTGGGCACCACCTCACAAAAAAGACATTTTAGAGCTGGAAAAAGTACAGAGAAGGGCTACAAAACTAATAAGGGGAATGGAGGGGCTAAGTTATGAAGAAAGACTAGCAAAATTAAACTTATTTTCGCTAGAAAAAAGGCGTCTAAGAGGAGATATGATTACGTTATTTAAATACATCCAGGGTCAATATAAGGCTTTGTCAAGTGAACTTTTTGTAGCAAGAGATTTTCAACTGACAAGAGGACATCCGTTGAGGTTAGAGGAAAAAAGATTTCACCTTAAACAAAGAAAAGGGTTCTTCACAGTTAGGGTGGTTAAACTGTGGAATTCTCTACCAAAGGAGGTGGTGACAGCGAATTCGATAGACAACTTCAAAAAGGGGTTAGATATATTTCTGAATAAAGAGGGCATTCAAGGCTATCCTAGATAACAAGCAAGGAATATTGATCCAGGGAGAAATTTGATCGCCAGTTTCTGGGGTCAGGAAGGAATTTTGCTTTTTTTTTCCCCTTATGAGACAATTGGCAAAGTTTCAATGTTTTTTTTTTTTTTTATGTTTGCCTTCCTCTGGATCAATTAACAATAATTAACAATTAACAATAATAATAAATAGTCCAAATTAAAAAGATCAATAGAGATCTAAAAAGGTTGAACTTGATGGACTAACTCTTTATTCATTCTCCAATACTATACTATTAATAATTATTTAATCAATAATTTAATTAATAACTAATCCGCATATTGCAGATCAGAGGAGATCTTAACAGGTTGAACTTGATGGACTGAAAGTCTTTTTTCAACCTTAATTACTATGTAACTATGTAACTATGTAACTATGAAAGTTTAGTTTGTGACATGTAGTATCACCCTTATATACATGTTCTGGATCTCAAATGTGGTCTACATGAACGCTGAAGGTAACGATCTGGTTACCAGATAAAAATAGTTGAAAGCCACTGGCCTAGGAGACATAAGGCATTAGCAAAACACAGTGTATAGTCCCTGTGGACAAAAAAAAAGTCAGAATACTGAACTGATTGAGCCAATCAGAATAGTCTGCCTTATTAGAAGATAAAGTGAAGAGGGTATGTGGTAGACTTCTTTGATGGCCAATGTACAAAATTAAAATCTTTCAAATTGCTTCATTAAGTAACATAGGAGAAAAAAATATTGGTTCACTGTGGAAGAGGAGAGGTGCAAATTATGGGCAGTATATCTCAGGACAAGAGCTGAGATTTACGAGATGAGGAGTGTTGGGTGAGATGGATGATGCTTTCTTTTACAATTTTTCAAAACCCAACTTAAATTTTCACGATTCAGTTACTCTCTTCATAACAATCAATTACAAAATGTATTAATACAGGACATATCTACTGAGAGGAATCCGTAACAAATGTATTACCTACAAACAATATCATTCCTTCAACTCCTATGCTATGTCTCTGAATCTTATATATGCTGTAAACTCTACACAGAGACCCAATGCTGTATAAAATCTTATTAATAATGTTTATCATTACCAATTCCAAATAGACAAAAATAAATGACCTGCAATATTCTGTGTATAGTATAAATTGTATTTGTTAAGTATTTTTTTTTCTATGGGGAAATGTTTAATCTTCTTAGTATAGCACAGACCTTTAATGCATTTCAAACCAGCAGAATTAAAGTAAAGTGTGCAGCATTTATTTCCAAGTAGCCTAAGGAAAGTAATTGAGTAAGTATTGCTAGTGTCCTGGGTACAGTGAATCAAATCTTCTCAAAGGTAGCTGTATTAGAGCCAAGCATTTTTTCTTCAACTAAAAGCTTTGGAATCTAATCTGAGGAAATTAGTTTTCATGCTCTGCACTGCAATTCACTTCTTCAGCTTCCTTATTCAATACCCTGACGTAAGCAACATTTCTTCATTATTGAAAGTCCTTTCATATCATACATTCTTGCAGAGAAAAAGCAGCACAAAGAAGATCTATAGATGATGGGTCAATTTTGTGGTGCATAATAAGAAAAATGTAGTTGGGAATGTTATACACCAAATGTATCTGTGGATTAATTGCTGTTAATGATACATATAGAACAAATGCAGAATTACAAAATGATTTTGAGAGTGTTGAGAAATGGGTTCGCTAATGCACAGGATAAGCTACATCACAATGGTAATCTATATATAACATGTCCACGTGATTAGATTTAGCACAATACTTCTCTAGCACAAGTATGAGAGTTATGTTATAAATTGTATTTAATACCATGCATTCAAAGGTCAGCAAATTTAATTTCAAAGTCTGCATCATTTTAAAGGCACACAGAATGGAATAAAACCTTAGAAGGTTTCTTAAAAAAGGTTATTACAATTATTGATTCTAACTTGCCTGTCAAAAATTACGCAATAAAATTGTAAGCCTGGAAATGCTGTTTGCCACACAATGTGAGGCTATGGCCCCTCTGAGCACCTTCCGTGCTCACTGTGAGCCCTGCACTGAGCACCTTTGGCGTTCATCACGTGGCTCGCAATGAGCGCCTCTGGCGCTCAGTGCAATTTCGCAACTTTCCTGCTTTGCGATGATCACCTTCGGCGCTCATTGCAAGCTTAACCCCCTGTGAACTTTATAGGCCTCGCACTTGAGTACCTTCGGTGCTCATGGCAAGCCCTGCGCTGAGCGCCTACAGTGCTCATCGCGCAGCTCGCAATGATCGCCTTCGGAGCTCATTGCAAAGCTGTCCCCCCCATGTAGTTTAGGGGCTTCGCGATGAGTGTTCCTGCCTTGGGTTGTGTCACTGCCTTGGGTTAAGTGTTACTGCCTTGGGTTAAGTGTTACTGCCTTGGGTTAAATGTTACTGGCTTGGATTAAGTGTTACTGCGTTGCGTTAAGTGTTACTGGTTAGGGCTCCTTTTTACATCCTTTGGCCTCGTTTTACGTCCTTCGGCCTTGTTTTTATTATGTTACGTTCTTTCTGCAGCCATTTTCGATCGTGAAAAAACACCAAATATGCCTCAAATTAACTTGCAACCTCACTCACAGGCTTCCTGGCTCTCCCCCTGTGCTGTGTGTGAGTGTGTAAGTTAATTGGAGGCATATTTTAGGTTTTTTGGTGATCTTGTCAGTTCGGTGGTTCAGCCGTTAAAGTCTTAATTTTTCCGAGGTCCACAATTTTAAATCCTGCGCCACTGGCGAGCCTAAGTCCTGCCCCACTGGCGATTACGACAACTATATATGTGATTATCCTTTATTTGTTGCGCTCCAACATATTCTGTAGCACTGTACAGGGGTTAAGTACAAATCAAAACATTTATTTTTATCACATTGCAAAAGAATGTTAAAAACAGTGGCCAACTCATCATATCCACTGCTCTTGAATTGTACCTTAAGGTGTTGTAGGTATTGAAGTTGGGATTAGTTTTGTGCTTTACATTGAAGAGTTACATACATTAACAAGAACTGAAAGATAAAATTAAAAAACAAATTTGTTTTAACCATATAAATAATTTTCATTTTAAAGTGTGTAATTTAATAGACTTCACTAAAGGTTATTTGTTTGTTATGTTGACAATACCCCAAAGTCTAAAATAAATCATCTCTGGTTTTATACTCTCATTGATTGCACATTTATATTCACAATTTAAATTGATTGTCTTTCATTTCCACCTGGACTGAGCCAAGTTTATTTCAATAATTGTCATGTTTTTCCTACAAATAAATTATTGTTAACTAAATGTTCATGGCTATATTTAAATTGAAAATAAATGATGTTGCCAGTTTATAAAGCCCAATCAAATATTGAACACTACTAAACACTTGTTTAAACTATAAAAAAATGACAAATAATTAAGAAATGAATAAATGCACATTCTGTATTTACAGTATATTTTATTATGCATTATGTACAACAGCTACAATGCTGACATCTGCAAATTTGGTGCATGTGGGAACATGAGCTAATTCAAGCAATTTTGTAAGGCATATAGTGTACCTATTAAATTGCTGTTTGTAATATGGAAGAAGTCAAAATGCTTCATAGTCAAGGTGCTCATTTATACTTCCAAAGTCCTAACAATGTTGCAAATCAGCTTATTCGGGCATTAACTGACCTACAGGATGGCTTACCGGTATATCAAAAGGAATTTGTTTATAGAAAAACTGATATGATGGCAAGCTAGAAGCAATCAGACCCATCTGGCCTTCCCATTCTGTCCACCTAAATATTTGTATTTATATAAAACAGTTTAAAAAAAAAAAGTGTAACATGAAATGCACATTTGACAAAGGGCCCAATTAGAATCTTTTAAGTTGCCAAATTACATATCAAGTTAAAGCGTAAATTCCAACATATCAATCACAATCCACAAAAAATTCAGAGCTGCATGAAGGCAATACTGAATAGTGTAACATGACAAGCATTGGGAAGTTAGGTGTAGCTTTCAGATTAAAATTATCCTCAAATCCATCCCAATTGGAGGGTTTAGTAACTGTGTGTAATCCATTACATGACATTATTGCCACCCTTTATCCTACATGTTTTCCAGATCATCTGTAGAGGCATAACGATGCCTCTGAAAATGAAGCAAGTGTCAAAGGACCCTCATGGTAGTTAAAAGTCAACCTCTAGTAACTTGAGGGACTTTAAGGGACCCCCATGGTATTATAATATTAACCTCTATTACCATGGGGGTCCTATTACCAGGGTATTGGGTTACATTTTAGATGGATTTCTGTGGCAAGGAGTAATTAAGGCCCTCCATGGCATATGGGTTAATGGTGTCTTGCAGCAAGCTATGTGGTAACCTCAGGGATAGAGGGCAACATGAGAACAGGCTGCATACGTGTTAGTTTATTGTAAGGTTTGTTGGATGTATACAGAATTATGCAAAAAAAAGCTAATACAGTTGCGAGAGAGCCATTTTGTGCAGCTGCGTACTAGTAATTATCAATGGTCATTATGGTCATGTGAAAGAAGCTTAAGAGAGTAGAAAGTATGATATTATATATCATGACATCATGCACATAGCATTAGTAGAACTGGAATTAATCATGATCGTTTGTGTTGTTAAAGTTTTATATACACCATTGATTTATTCCTGTGACCTGCTAGAAATAAAAATGCAAATATATGAGCCCTTTTAACCACAGCAATAAAATATTTTATTTGTGGTATAAGATGTAGACAGATTTATGTTTGCAGGTGTTATTCTTTTTTTTTTATTTTATTTTACAAAAAAAAATGTAAATATTTCTAGCTTTATCAATTATAATCAGTATTTTGTGTTAAACCTGAATGAGCAACTTAAGATAGTTGTTTTTTATTCATTTATGTGTTTTCTTGACAAATGTAATATTGTTCTTAGCAACTTACCTTCTACGTATCCATACTTAATATTGAGTTGAAACAAAATGCTAAGTTGACCAAAATATGGTAATATTAGGTTGACACAAAATATTAAGTTGCCCACAATGTGGTCCTTTGAAGACTGGCCTAATGGGGTATCCAAAAATGAGATTGTATTTACAGTATCTCTCTGGTTAAAATTGCATGACCCTTCCTAATTATTTACTATTATCTTGTTGTTTTTATTCTGTGTATATGTTTTTATATTCTATGTGTATGTGGAAATTAAGGTAATGTAAAAGTAAAAGCATAAATACAGACATTAATCATTCGAAAACTGGGAGACAACTTTGATATAAAGCAGAAAATATCTTAGTAATGTAGTGTCATATTAGATTTATTTAATGTACTGTATATGGAAATGATTGTTTAAATTCTTATGCCTATGTATTTTTCTTTCACTGCAGTTGCACATTGAGTGTCACCCTTGAACAGGCCTTGATCCTCGCTCGATGCCATGGCTTGCCTCCCCGTTATATCATGCAAGCAACAGACGTGATGAGGAAACAGGTCAGTCACTGCCAGAGTTCATTTTTAATGGTAGAACTCTATGAAATGGCTGTATCCAAGCAAAAAGAAAATTAATAATTCAGATTTATTTTGGTGAGAAAATCATACCTGTGACTCAAACGTAAGTGTAAGCAGGTGCTTGTATTGAAATCACAGCTCTAATGAACTTCAGTGTTTGTGCTTATTATTATAAAACGCTATGCATGTGTCCCAATTGTTGTTGTTGTGGTACCAACTATCGAAACATAATAATTTAATTACACAAGCTTCATGGCATTATTCTCTCTGGACCACCCCAGTTAAACCTGAGGCTGTTCACCTCCAGAGATTTCAATGGTGGATCAATAATAATGTAACTAAGGTGGCTGATCTAATCTCAGGTTCCAAGCAAATCTCATTTAACACGTTAAAAATAAGTCACCAGATCCCAGATGCTGAATTGCTCAATTTCGCTACCATACGATCTAATATACTTCAAATGTTTAAGCTAAACTCTGTTGGTTCACTCACCCCTTTTGAAAGGTTATGCGTTAATCATAAATCTAAATACATCAAATCAATTACTACCTTATATCTTAAGTATTCTCTAACCCGCAAAAGAATAAATGTTCTTAAATGACCTCTTACGAAAAAGAAGTTCCACACTATCAACAAAATAATAGGAACAAATAATTCACTCAATGAGAAAATCCTCCTTGAACATTCACCTTCACGTGAACTCTTACAGTGCCTTGCAAAAGTATTCACCTCCCTTGGCATTTTTCATGTTTTGTTCCCTCACAACCTGGAATTAACATGGATTGTTTGAGGATTTGCATCATTTAATTTACAGAACATGCCCACAACTTTGAAGATGTTTTTTTTTTTTATTGTGAAGCAAACAACAAATAGGACAAAATAACAGAAAAAGTCAATGTGCATAACTATTCACCCCCTAAAGTCAATACTCTGTAGAGCCACCTTTTGCGGTAATCACGACTCCAAGTCGCTTTGGATAAGTCTCTATGAGCTTGCCACATCTTACCACTGGGATTCTTGCCCATTCCTCCTTGCAAAACTGCTCCAGCTCCTTCAAATTGGATGGTTTGTGCTTCTGAACAGCAATCTTTAAATCTGACCATTTTCTATTGGATTGAGGTCTGGCTTTGACTAGGCCATTCCAACACATTTAAATGTTTCACCTTAAACCACTCAAGTGTTGCTTTAGCAGTGTGTTTGGGGTCATTGTCCTGCTGGAAGGTGAACCTCCGTCCTAGCCTCAAATAACGCACAGAGTGGTACAGGTTTTGCTCAAGAATATCCCTGTATTTAGCACCATCCATCTTTCATGTGGTGATGGTGTTCTTTGTGTGATGTGATATGTTGGGTTTGCGCCAGACATAGCATTTTCTTTGATGGCCGAAAAGTTCAATTTTAGTCTCATCAGACCAGAGCACCTTCGTCCATACATCTTGGGAGTCTCCCACATGCCTTTTTGCAAACTCAAAAAGTGCCATTTTGTTTTTTGCTGAAAGTAATGGCTTTCTTCTGGCCACTCTGCATAAAACCCAACTCTATGGAGCGTACGGCTTATTGTCGTCCTATGTACAGATACTCCAGTCTCTTCTGTGGAACTGTGCAGCTCCTCCAGGGTTACCTGAGGTCTCTGTGCTGCCTCTCTGATTAATGCCCTCCTTGCCCGGTCCATGAGTTTTGGTGGGAGGCCGTCTCTTGGCAGGTTTGCTGTTGTGCCATGTTCTTTCCTTTTGGTTATGATAGATTTGATAGTGCTCCTGGGGATCATCAAATATTTGGATATTTTTTATAACTTGTACTTCTCAACAACATTGTCCCTTACTTCTTTGGAGAATTCCTTGGTGTTCATGGCAGTGTTTGGTTAGTGGTGCCTCTTGCTTAAGTGTTGCAGCCTCTGGGCCTTTCAAAAATGGTGTGTATATGTAATGACAGATCATGTGACACTTAGATTGCACACAGGTGGACATAATTTCACTAATTATGCGACTTCTGAAGGTAATTGGTTGCACCAGAGCTTTTTGTGGGCTTCATAATAAAAAGGGTGAATACATACGCACATGCCAATTTTCTGTTTTCTATTTCTGTAAAATAGTTTTATTTATATATTTTTCTCATTTCACTTCACCAACTTAGACTATTGTGTTCTGATCCATCGCATAAAATTCAGATTAACAAAACATTGACCTTAAGGCTGTAATGTAACAAAATAGGTAAAAAGTCAAGGGGGTTGAACAATTTTGCAAGGCACTTTACAAAATGGTGCTAAGATGGTATGTTTCCCCAACTAGATTGAAACATACATCTTCCACATTAGATTATTGTAGGGCATGAAACTAAAGATGTACTTTAAAACATATATTATAGGGTTGTCCTAAAACGCAACACTTATGGAAAGAATTACATCAGCTTACCAGATCCGTCATTGATGTGCCTTTGGTCAAAAAAAACAGAGGAAGCTCCGCTCAGTCTTCCTATTCCAAATCTACCAAAATCCTCACAGCTTTTTCTGGCAGCCAAAACCGTATTTGCAAAAGCTTGTAAACCACCTAGTATTATAGTCATATGCTTGTTTTATATTTTTTATATCACTTGGATGGTGCTTTTGTTTACTCTAGATCTAAAATTCACCATATTTTATCTTCAACTTTACAACATGAATTGCATGTTTATATTGTCTATTCAAAATGCAATTCTTCCACATCTGCCCTTTTGTGATAGATTATATATTGTATTATATCTGTTTTAATAAAATATTTTAATCTAAAAAAAACTATGCATATTTTATTAATAAAAAAACACTGTAGTGCTCATACAATAGGGTCCTGTACTTCAAGACCTCAGCAGATATGCCTTTCTACGTACCCCCCAAGCCCCAATCAGTCACCCTGGAGGTGGAAAATAACCTCTTCAAACCTATATACCTAATAGGGTGGAGGGAAGCTAATCTGCTAGTCCCAGAAACAATAGAACTAAAATACAAGTTAAAAGCTACATCGAATTTATGTTCTTTAAATACTGGTTTTATTACAGATTAGATACTATCAGCCTTATTAAATTGCGATTCAGTAAATTTAAAACGGCTCTATTTAAGCACATAGCATTTTTTTTTTTTTTACAGAAGTTTTTAGTTCGTGAACTTCTATCCAAAAGCAAGGACTTCACTAACTAAACATTTCTGTAAAATAAATATGCTGTGTGCTTAAATTGAGCCCTTTTAAATGTACCAAATCACAATTTAATAAGGCTGTGTATAGACACAACTCTATTGTCTGTTCACTGCAGTGGCCTTTTAATGAAATAAAAGGAGTTGATTTCTCAAATACCTGCTTTCCTTCATTATAACTTCATCACCTCCTAACCCCAAAGAACTCCAGGTTGTAAACAAGTCATGCTAAATGTATTCTGAAATGAAGCTTGCCGGGGTATCTGCATGCGTTTCTATGGTAGGATTAAATTAGTATTGGATGCATTATGTCCTGCTGAAGCTCTGTGAAGACCCAGGTCAGAGTTAAAATAAAATCACATAATTTTAAGGTGACAGCCTAAATCTTCAGGGCAAGCCAATCTCCTGATTGTGTCCCAATCCTAAATCTGGCAAAATAGGCATTTGCAGTCCCTTCTTATCTAAAATAAATCGTTTTTGGGTCATAGAGCTCACATGCAACGTAGAATTCTGTGTTGTAATCTGTTTATAGCTTCTCCTCCTGTTCCTTCTGTTATTCTTCCCTGCTAATCACTATCAGTTTCACATGGCCAGACCATCAGCTACATTCCAGCTTTCTTGCTAATATACTGGCCAGCTTCAAGCCAACTAAAATGCCACTGACTACGAGTAATTAGCAGAGATAACCAGGTGGCATATTAGAGCCTGTGAACAGAATTACAGTACATAAAATACTGTTCCATAGGAATTTAGGCCTACAACTACATAATATTTTAAAATTATAACCACTTGCACAAATGCTTATTTTGCCCAATATTTTCAATTTTGTCACACTTTCCTGACCAGCTATGTGTAGATTAAAGAGACACTGAAAAAGGATCTCTTTTCAATCTGAATGTAAATCAAAGTAATGATAGTAAAACATCAAAGTTATATTTGTCCCCCTAAACACTTTAAATATTTTTTAATTATTGTTTTATTTGCTCATGTCTAGAGGTAATTCATTTTCATTCCCCTTCCTCGCAACGTGTTTCACTGTTTACCTGTAGGCGAGGGCAAGCCCACTTTGCTTTAAAACTGAACAGGTACTGGTCCTTTCCCTCTTCACCTTTGCAAAATCTGACAGCTGCAATCCCGACGCCAACCGACAGATGGCGCTGACTATCTTCATATAAGGCGCGCCGACAGAAGAGGCCTTGAGCTATGAGAGGCGCGCCCGAGGCCTTCGCTGTCGACTCAGCGACGTCGAGTGGCACCACATCAGAGGGGAGAATAGTTATTCGTCTTACATCAAACATGATGGAGCCCGAAAATTGACAGCGCCCTCTGCCGGATGGCTCCTGTAACTGCGGCTGTCAGTGCTGCCGAAGACATGCGAAGGTGAAGAGGGATAGATCCCAGGTACTGGATAAGGAGCCATGCGATTGTTACGGCTATTTGCACCATTTTAAAACAAAGCAGTGCCCATTCCACTGGAAAGCAGTGCAGTAGATTATGACACACTAAGAGGAAGAATGAAACCGGTAGACACTAAATTGAATAAAAAATATGGTTTTAGCTTTTTGCTATTGCTACTCTACTTTCCACTAAGATTGAAAAACTTCTTCAGTTATGGTTGTGGTGTATCACCAAATTAATATATATATATATATTACACAAGGTTCGTCTACATTAAAAGGTATTTATTAAAAGGCAACAACACAATACTATAAATGTATCACAAACACACAGCCCAGACCCACGGAGCAACAACCCTTTTTAAATCTATCTACCTATATAGTAATCCACTTCCCCAAACGCTTGATCTCACCCACGGTTAGGCCATCACCATTCATCACCACATCCAAGGAAGAAACAGGAAGCAACAGCAGTTTCCTGCCTGGATATACCCTTAGTTGCATCACTTCCTCCAGCAATTGTGGGAGGGAAGCAAAGACTCCCAGCCCTCCCACCTAGACCTGTTTAAGGAGGTCCTGAATTACCATGCAAGGAAGGCAAGTTACCACATTCCCTCACTTTTTCTTCTTCTATGTTGCTCAGTTTTCTAGTTATCCCTCTAGTACAGGAGAACCTAGTGGGAGCAAAAACCTGATATACAGGAGAAATTCAACCCACCGTCCCTCCGGAATAGTTCCCTCAGCGACATAAGTTCTCTTGTACTTTCCTATGGCTGTCAATCCACATATTACACAGAAACAGAACTTATAGAATTTAGGTGAGAGTGTGTGATAAATGTTTATGTATGTGCAATGTAAAACTTTATTGAAGAATGTATGAGAGAGAGAAAGAAGCGGAAAAAGACAAATTATATATCCTCCTTGCAAGTTTCTTCCTCATTTGTCTCATTGCCACACAAAAGTATATTATTATAATTGTCGTTAATACTTGAATGAACATGAGTACCAGCGACAGTGTTCGTAGGACTGGATGTGTCTCTGCATTGGTAAGAATTCCCCACCAGGGATGCTCAACGTTTTTTGTAGTAATTTCTATTTCCTTTTTCTGTTGTTCCAGCAGTAAGCTGATGGGGTGTAGTTGTTGTTTGGTACGTTTTACTAACTCATGAAGTTCCAAGGTAAGCTTTGGAATTGGGGGAAAAAGCTTCATTGTCAAATTTGTCCAATCTGCATTTGCAGTATAATTGATCATTTCGGTGGTAAGGTTTCTTGATGGAACCATGATACAAGACCCTTCTTCCACCAAACATATTTCATCAACTGTCCTATATTCAGAGTGGCCGATAAAGCATGCAATGTCCCCTATGCGGATCACCTCTTGCACCAGGTTTTCTTTTATCAACTGCACCCAGCCATCCTCCTCAGCTCCTTTCTCCCAAACACAACTGCACAGCCATCGGTGTTGAGATTTCCTGCAACAGCTTTCATCCATCTCCAATCCTGTAATAGTGGCCAGTCTTTTTGATGGGAAGTGTTGCTTGTAGATTCCATCACTTAACGTGCCAATGCTATGTATAAAGTTCAGTTGCTCTGCCTGCCCCTCCCAACGGGAAATTGCCAGGATTAGTCCTATTGTCCCAGATTGTAGTCCATGTGGCATCCATTGATCTGGGCCTTCAATATAGCTGTATTTAAGATTGTCCTCAGTGATGTCCACTCCTTTTCTTTTAATCCTTGTTGCATTGATTTGTCTTGCCCACTTGTTTTCCTGGATGTCTTTAATAGTTTCCTTTAAATCTGCCAACAGCTTTCCTCCAATCATAGAACAGAAAATGGCAGTTCCCACTATTTCATTCTTAATGCTGTTAGCAATAGAAGCAATATTTTCCTCAACTAGGTGCAGGTTGTTGGCAATGGTGTGTATGTCATCAACATTGTCTGTTAGTCTACTCACTATAAGGGAGTCAGCTACTCCACCTATTTTCATAGCATGTCCCATGCCATCAGTAAGGGAGTTTATCCTGCTGTTCAGTCCAATGATGTCTGCTGAATTCCATACTCCCAATCCAGTTCTGACTCCTCCTAAAAGGGCTGCAAGTGTGTCCCGTTTTTCTCGACTCCCTGCTCCGGTCCACTCAATGATGGTCTCTTGTATACTTTGCTTAAACCACTGCCGCTGTGATTCCAGGCACTTTGGAGGAATAGAAAAATCATTAAAATTTAGAATTATTGGGTAGTAAGTCCACCCAACCTCTTGCACAACTGTTTCATGTGTTGGTACCACCACCAATCCGCCTATTGGCCATGGTACCTTCTTCTGATCTTTACAACGTTGCAGCTCCTTTACAGAGACAAATACTTCATCTATTGTTAGAACACACCCCTTTCCAGTATCAAAATTGCAGAATTCCTCTAGATCAGGCTGGGCAGCTATAACTGCAGCGTCCCATTCTCCACCTTCTTCTAATGTTAAGTTACTCACTACTACTGTAGTATTTGTAAACCTCCCTTGTATTGGAGCTCCTAGAGCTAATCCCCTGGTACTATTATGTGGCAAAATAATGTTTACTTGTAACCCTCCACCCTCTTTTACTTCCAATTCCCTGGGCCAAATAAATCTATCTGCTTGAACGTAATGTAACTCCAATCTTTTCAAACTCTCTCCCTTATTTGCGGTATCTTCTGGCCTTATTGCCTGTCTCCCCATTCCTACTGTGATACAGCTTATACTTATCCATCCTGTAACAAGGATCCACCACAATCTTCTGTTGACACGCATCTTCATTCTTATACAGCCTTGCTCTGTGGGAACACTAGATTCCATCATTAGAAACATATACATACACAAACAAAAAAATAAAAAATATATTTTTGCAAGTTTGTTCACGGCCCTGTAATCAATGGTAAGTCTCCATGATGAGGCTGCTTTTTCATCACCATTCCCTTTTAACACAGCTTTTCTCACAGGCCAACATGGTGAGTTATATGCATACCCATTTCCAGATTTAATTATTCCAGGTCTCTCCAGTATTTCTATCATCTCGGTGATTGATGCCACTGATTCTCTTGGGACTGGATATTGCTTTTGCCATTGTGGGTCTCCTCCTTCCAACAAGACCATGCCTTTCATTCTTCCACAGTCTAATTTATCTGTAGCCCAAACAGGTATGTCTTGGATTAGCTTCTGCAGCCATTCTGGTTGTCTGTCTAGTTTCAGTTTGTTTTTTTTCAGACTTTTTATCGGAGAGACAATATATGCCATTGGGAGCACAACCCCTTTCGTCAACTCTGTACTTACCTGATTCACCTTTTCTGTCTTCCACAAACAAAAATTGGCAAGATCTACAATGAAATTTCCTTTTTTTAAAGCTTCTATTCCCAATATTTCCTCTGGCCAACCCACTATTGCTTCTACTTGTATTGTTTTTTCTCCAACTGCTACATCAATTGGACCTGCTCTAACCTCCTGTGGATTCCCAGTAACTCCCATAATACTTACTGAAGAATCCCCATTTTTGACCCTGTTGGTCATTGCAACTGCTGCTCCTGTATCTACCAACATATTTTTCCCTACCCCTGCGATGACTGTATAAATGGTAGGCCGACCTGCCTCATCCATGGTTAAATTAGCTGAGTGAATGAGATGCTGAGGCGCAGGGGTTGGGATTTGTCATTGTGACTCACTTCTGCTCTGTCCCTCTTTTATCATCTTTGCCTCATTTTCCTTCAATTTCCTCTCTGACTCAGCTACCTTGTTTTTAAGTATGTGATTTTCCTCTTCTATCCTATCCTTCTGTCTCCTGAGTTCCCAATAGCCCATGTTACCGTTTCTCTCTCCCTCCTGATTAGCCCTCCAGTTGCTGCCATCCCTATTACTATAGTCCCTAGGTGGATCTCTCCATCTTTTGTCAAAGTTCTGTTTTGGTCTCCAGTTTTGATCATCCTTCTTGTTCTGGGGTACATCCCACGTCTGGTTTCTCCATTTACCATCTATATCTCTACCAGACTCGACCTTAAAGGTTCTTACAGCTGAAACAGAGCAGGCCTGTTCTGTGAAAGGATGCTTGATCCACCACTTATCAGCTCTAGTTAGTACCATTTCCAAGTCTGTTGGTGTTGGATCAAAAAGCCTGACAAATTCTTGACACTCCCGGGGAAGGGCTTCCATTACTTTTGCTATATGTTCTGGTGAGCCCAGCACTAGAGGCTGTTGAGGTTGTCGTAGAGTATACCAAAAAAATATCCTTTGAGCTACCTCTCTAGGACCATCTGTTGGCCTCATGGTAATATTTGCTATTTCTTTCTCTATGCTAAGTAGATAGAAATTAGTTGCAGCAATTCTTCCTGCCTAATCAGACACACTGTTATTAAATCCCAATAGTCTACTAGCCAAAGGACCCATAGCGTATTCTAACAGTTCTGTCCATTCCTCTAAGTTAAGACCTCCTTTTTTAGCTCTATCTGCTCCCCTCATAAACCAATGTGTAAACGTATTAAAGTTGTTAGTTGGCATACTTCCCCACCATTTCTGGAAATTGTCTTTATCTGCCATAGACATCGGTCGAGTCTGCATAGAAAATCCTGTAGGTGTTTGCCTTGCATTAAATAATTCTGAAACAATAACTGGTGCTTGTGGTATGGTATCTACTTGTGGAACAGAATAACATAAGAAATATTTTCTATCTTGGTTCATTTTCGGCACTGGTTCTTTATTTTGTGCCAAGAACATATCCAGATCTGGATATATTTAGGCAATGTCTCTGACTCCTTTTATCCCTTCTAACTTTGTTTTATTTTTATAGTCCATTATTATGTTTTGAAGTTCTGTTATTTTTACTCCATAAGCATCCCTCTGCTCTTCTATTTCCCTTAACTCCCTTTCTAGTTCCCCAACAATTGTAGTTGTTCTCAAAGCTGCAATTTTTAAACAATCCCTTTTGTCCATTGCTTCCTCCATTTTATTTGTTGTTTCCAAATTATGCTGCCGTAATTCTACAACTAAGTCTATTAGGCCTCCTATTGTGGCTACAACAGCTTGTGTGACCAAACTTTTTCTCTTCTTTGTTCTATACTTTTTGTTATTTACAATTTGTGTTAGAACATCCATTAATCTCTCCTCTTTTTCACTGTCTGGGATTGCTGGCTCTGGAAGCTCATATGGACCATCATGTTTTTGAATATGTTTCCTAAAGTACTCACGCACTTCTGTGGGAAAGTATTTGGCCCCTTGAAAAGACATTCCTACTCTTTTACTCACCCAAGTAAGAATCCAAATCAATTTGCGACTAAAGTAGCATGCTTCTGAGTAGCCAACAATAGTTGATGACTATTCAGTAGGCCAGGTGTAATATGTAGAAAAATAGAATATAATAGCAAGGCCTGCAGGGTAGGAGATATACCTGAACTAGGATATGCAAGACACCCAAAATGTATAAGGTATGGAAGCCTATAGTGTATTAAAATGCAAGCCTGAAATAATATATATATATATATATATATAAGATTTAAAATGGTTTATTTATTTATTTTTCTCCAGGCCTGTACTATGATAAAGGATTAGAGAAAGAAAAAGAAAGGAGAAATTTTTATTTTTTTATTTTAAAAAAAAAAACAAAAAACAAAAAAACAAAAAACAAAAACAAAACAAAAATAATAGTATTAACAAACTCAGGTATTTGAAACACACAACAAACTAATATATTCAAAATTGTGGCCTGATGCCCAAGCTTGTATATTAAAAATGGAGGTTTGGACTAAGATATCAAATCAGCATTCAAATACACAAAGAAGCCGCATGGAGCCTACTATATTGTATTCAAATGCAGGGCTAGGCCTGTACTCTGATCGTCAAAAGCACAACAAAACTCAACTCAGATAAACCCACAAAAACAACCTGTATGATATATTTGTTTTATGTAGCAAAATAAGCTAGTACGAACAAAACTCAACTCAGAAGCTAGTACGATATAAAGGATTAAAAATAATAATTGAGGCCTGATGCCCAAGCTTGTATATTAAAATGGAGGCTTGAATCAGCATTCAAATACACAAAGAAGCAGCATGGAGCCTACTATATTGTATTCAAATGCAGGGCTAGGCCTGTACTCTGATAGTCAAAGCACAACAAAACTCAACTCAGATAAACCCACAAAAACAACCTGTATGATATATTTGTTTTATGTAGCAAAATAAGCTAGTACGAACAAAACTCAACTCAGAAGCTAGTACGATATAAAGGATTAAAAATAATAATTGAGGCCTGATGCCCAAGCTTGTATATTAAAAATGGAGGCCCAACCTAGACTACACACACAATCAGCACTTGATTTCCCATGCAGAGGATAATTAGACAAAGTACTTTTTTTTTTCTTCCCCCAAAAAATAAATCTGACTATCTATTAATGTGATATTACCTCATAAATAACCTTTGTAGAAGTCTAAAATTCGTGGTCGCCAAATGTGGTGTATCACCAAATTAATATATATAAATATTACACAAGGTTCGTCTACATTAAAAGGTATTTATTAAAAGGCAACAACACAATACTATAAATGTATCACAAACACACAGCCCAGACCCACGGAGCAACAACCCTTTTTAAATCTATCTACCTATATAGTAATCCCCTTCCCCAAACGCTTGATCTCACCCACGGTTAGGCCATCACCATTCATCACCACATCCAAGAAAGAAACAGGAAGCAACAGCAGTTTCCTGCCTGGATATACCCTTAGTTGCATCACTTCCTCCAGCAATTGTGGGAGGGAAGCAAAGACTCCCAGCCCTCCCACCTAGACCTGTTTAAGGAGGTCCTGAATTACCATGCAAGGAAGACAAGTTACCACAATGGTGTCTCTTTATAGTATCATTGTGTACAAAAGAGCTATTTTACCTTTAAATATATTTGCATGGCTGCTGTTCACCTATGCTAAACATTTTTAACACATAGGTAATCATTTTCTGTAATAATATCCTCACCCTTAAGCACATTTCTGTGCTAGAGTTCTAGCAAACCATGGGAATTTAATTGGATATATTAGTGATATATGGTAGAAAATGTACTCTGAAAATGCTATATTGATATCAGCACTTATTGTAATGGATGTACCATTAATGCATTTTTTGGCACTGCATATTAGTAGTTTAAAACTGATGGTTTAATCGATAGCCTTGGCTTTATTAGTCATGGTTTTTAACAAGGCTTATTAGAAGCAAAGATTTGTACAGACAGAATTGTAGAAATAGTTTCCAAATAATTTTGTTAGTCAGTATTTTTAGAAATTGCCTTTAGCTATTTAATTTGGCTGATTGGCTCAGTTAAAGTGATTTTATTTCAGCACTTAAAAAAAAAACACACACACACTAATGAGAACAACTGATATGGTGTGTCATTGATTAAAAAAAATTAAATAATTTTGTCAGCTTCAATTCAGTTAGCCTGTATAGCATTTTTGGGTACAGATGGTCTCCTGGTTAAGGACGAGATCTGTTCTTGAGAAAGTTCTTGAATCGGAATAGTATGTAAGTCAGATCCCTGAATAATAATAATAACAATAGTATAATGGCTCATATGTGGTAATAATAATACAGTGTAATAATAATAATATCCCCGTACTGTAATAATAAGTTACAGAAACTATTTTGCTTTTCCTTTATATTCAAACAAACAGAACATAAAAAAAAAAAACTCATAAAAAAAGAATCACTGTACCAGATGGTGAGGATGCCCACTGTAAAGAAACACTTTAGTCTCAGCTTGTATATGGTGTTTCAATTAACTATACTTGATAATGGGGGAAATTAGAGAGTTTAAATCATTTAACTAGATGTTATGGAATATTCTTTACTGTGGGGTTCCATTTGCTTTACTGGACTGCCTCTCTCAGATGCTCCTTAATGAGGGTGTATCCTTGTAAGTAATGAGCTTTCCAGTAATCCCATTAAAAGCACTGGCAGAATTAGATGCCACTTTCCACTGTGCAGATATATTTTTTCTGCATTAAAGTCTCTTCCCATCTGTAGAACTAGATCAACAGAAACCAAATGTAGACTGTATTGCATAAACAAATGATAAACTAAAAGCTGTAATTTTTTTACTTTGGAAAAAGAGTTTGCCCATAATCAAGTGTGGTTCTGCAAAATATTATATTTTAAATATAGGACTATGGTGGATAATAAGCACCTGTGAATTGCAAAGCTCTAGCCTTTAAAAATATATAATATTATAATGGATTTTGATGCATCCTTGTTTTTTTACTACAACTCTATAAACTCTCTACAACCGCTTTACTGTATTCCTTATTATTATTATAATAGTTTGACTTAAGATCAATTTATCACACATTTTAGAATAATATTTTGTATATGAATATGATTCTGTGATGAGATCACCAAATGGGCGCCTAAGGTGAATACGCACTGAAATCCAGTAACTAGATATAGATACATTCCTCATTATACAGTGCCTTGCAAAAGTATTCACCCCCCTTGACTTTTTACCTATTTTGTTATATTACAGCCTTAAATTCATTGTTTTGTTAATCTGAATTTTATGTGATGGATTAGAAGACAATAGTCTAAGTTGGTGAAGTGAAATGAGAATAATATAGGCATGTGGAAGACTCCCAATATGTATGGAGGAAGGTGCGCTGGTCTCATGAGACTAAAATTTAACTTTTTGGCCATCAAAGATAAATCTATGTCTGGCGCAAACCCAACACATCACATCACCCAAAGAACACCATTCCCACAGTGAAACATGGTGGTGGCAGCATCATGCTGTGGGGATATTTTTCAGCAGCCGGGACTGGGAAACTGGTCAGAGTTGAGGGAAAGATGGATGGTGCTAAATACAGGGATATCTTGAGCAAAACCTGTACCACACTGTGCGTGATTTGAGGCTAGGACGGAGGTTCACATTCCAGCAGGACGATGACCCCAAACACACTGCTAAAGCAACACTTGAGTGGTATAAGGGGAAACATGTAAACGTGTTGAAATGGCCTAGTCAAAGACCAGACCTCAATCCAATAGAAAATCTGTGGTCAGACTTAAACAAGCACAAACTATCCAACTTGATGGAGCTGGAGCAGTTTTGCTAAGATGAATGGGCACAAATCCCAGTGGTAAGATGTGGCAAGCTCATAGAGACTTATCCAAAGCGACTTGGAGCTGTGATTGCAGCAAAAGGTGGCTCTACAAAGTATTGACTTGGGGGGTGAATAGTTTTGCACATTGACTTTTTCTGTTATTTTGTCCTATTTGTTGTTTGCTTCACAATAATAAAAAAAAAACATCTTCAAGGTTGTTTGCATGTTCTGTAAATTAAATGATGTAAATCCTCAAACAATCCATGTTAATTCCAGGTTGTGAGGCAACAAAACACGAAAAATGCCAAGGGGGGTGAATACTTTTGCAGGGCACTATATATCAGTGACATCTGATCTTCCATAAGTCACTCAGGTGCGGGAACAGAATATAATTTTATCACAAATGTTATTTATTGTGAATAATAAGACAGTATTTGCTCAATTATAAAGTCACCCTGATTATAAAATAAGGGCATATCAACAGCCTATCCTAGATATCATTTGCTACTCCTCAGTTAGGAAATGGGATGATATAGGAGTAACCAAAAGAACAGACTGCCACAACAAACATTGTTATTGACTTGTTATTGAATTGTCATTTAAAGGATAAAATAGCACTTGTTTGGGAAGTAATAATGTAACAGCATTACCAGCTTTATATATAAAACGTTTTAGAGAAACCCTGAATTTTTTAAAACTTTGTTTATGAAGATTATATTTTCTCTTTGTTGCATCACTTTCTGAATGCTGAATCAAGAGGGTGTGATTTTTTTTAACCTATTAGTAGTGGAGAGAGGGTGGGGAGGACAGATTAGGGAGAGGCAAAGTGGCTTTGTTAGATAATTGGATGTGGACTGCTTGCATTGCTCTCCAGAAATGTAAACTCCCCTCTCACACATACAGCTTCTACTAAAATATCACAGATGCCGCCAGGTTCTAGATATCATTTTATTTCTAAATAAAAGCTAGAATGTTGGGACTTCTCCTGTTTTCTGACCACTAGCTGGCCCGGCAAAGATTTTCTTCAATTTCTTATTAAGGTAAAGCTTACCCTAGGGTAAAGCTTACCTTAACCATAAACCACAATTCCTAATCCTAGTCTTAACCACTTGATCTAACCCTAATCCCTAACTCTAAATCTAACCCTAACCCCTAACCCTAGGAAATTGAAGGGAATACATTGGCTACCCCTGCTGGTGGGCAGAAAACAGGAAATGTAAGATTTTCTTTAATGTCTTGTTAAGGTAAAGCTTACCCTAGGGTAAAGCTTACCCTAATCCATAACCCATAATACTAAAAAACAGGAAAGGTAAGATTTTAACACATCCCCTGTTTAATTATGTCTTTAATAAAAGTATCCTATAGTGTCAATACCTTGTCCTATTCTAAACAAACAGAAATACATTATATATTCAGGATCTTGTACCCTGTCAGGGTTGCCGGCATAAAGGACCAAACTGGCAACACGATAGAGCAGTCGGACAGGCACACATGAACACGAGTGCCTGTCTGACATACAAAGGTCTGGCTCCAAAATGTGAGAGCATGCCTGCTCATAACCAGCTGTGCAGGTTTTCTGATCAATGGAACTCACATTCACGAGGGGCTGAGCATCCCTGGTATATAATTTAACCCAAGCAACTACAAATATTTTGGGACTGCAAAACCAGAAATGAAAGACAGTATATCATGTAATACAATTTTATTATAAACAATCCAATAAAAAAGGTCAATAATAAGCCTAATACCTTTTCTAGTGTGTCATCCGCTTCTGCACATCTGTGCAGGCGTATTCCTCTCCAAAAGTGGAACTGTGTCTCTGGAATTCCATTTAAGTCTCCAACGTGTTTCAATTTTCAGATTCTTCAAAGATGAAGACCCAGCATGAATTTAACATAGGGCTTCAGGAAGAGGGAGTCTGACCTCTCCATGGGCGGGCTCTGGTTACAAGATACATTTTCCTTTTGGACTAGGGCACAACTTTGACCAGGGCTCATCCAAGGAGAGGTCAGACTCCCTCTTCCTGAAGCCCCTATGGTAAATCCATCATAACACCTTTGTATGGATGGGTTAGGATATTGACATTATAAAAAAAGGTTGGGATTAAAAAATTATGTAAGATCCACAAGAGGTGTTTTACTATCTATTCATTTGAGTATACAGTTTACTAAACATCTTCCATTAGGGAACGACCCATCCAAAGTCCTTATTTTCCAACTTATTCTTAACCGGCACAAAAATATATCAGTCCCACGCCTTTGGCGCCAATCGTCTGTAGCAGAGCCAAGAATGGGAAAATGACCTAATAGATAC
This sequence comes from Discoglossus pictus, assembly GCA_027410445.1. Classification (NCBI taxonomy): domain Eukaryota; kingdom Metazoa; phylum Chordata; class Amphibia; order Anura; family Alytidae; genus Discoglossus; species Discoglossus pictus. The sequence goes on along the minus strand of CM050166.1, from coordinate 86,217,387 downwards.
CTCTCTGCATCATCATGTAGAGTAGTCAATATCAAATTGAGAAGCTATAAAATAGATTTCATTTAATGCTCTTCACTGTCTTCTCATTGTTTTTGCTTACCTTCAGTGTTATCTAAAATTAAGCTGCACTGGCCAATATATTGAGTTTAATAGGAGCTAAAAATATTTCAGAACCTGATAGGACCATGAATTAATTACATGTTGCTTATATACAGTTTACAGCATAAGAAATGCTTACCTACTTTCTATTGTGCAATTATAAATATAAGATGCTTTTCCTATATCTGGAGCAATAAAAATAAAAAAAAGCTTTCAGAACCTGTAGACTTGCACACTCCACATATATGGCCTCATTCAATTGTGATTCGGCCAATTGAATAGGGCTCTATTTAAGCACAGAGCATATTTTTTTACAGACATTTTTAGTTAGTGAAGACCTTGCTTTTGGGTAGAAGTTCACTAACTAAAAACTTCTGTAAAAAAATATGCTGTGTGCTTATATAGAGTCCTATTCAATTGGCTAATTCGCAATTGAATAAGGCCCCTAGTGAGTGAGGGCTGCTGGAGGAAAAACTGGGTTATATAAAATTATATAAAATGCTAAATGTTTTTCACCTGGCTTTTATGTTGCCTGTTTGATATTGTAGAGCAGCATTGCTAAATTCAGTGTCTATTCAATGATTAGTATTATAAGTATTATTATAAGTAATTGTACATTTTGCATCCACATATTACAGTGTTGTAGTATTGTTCGAATTATAAAATGCTATGAATATGGCTGCTAGGTTTTACCTTATGCTTCCATGTAAATCAGAATAATATAACACTAAGTATATTACATTTTCCTCTATTGTTCCTTTCTGTCTCCTACTGTAGGGTGCAAGAGTGCAAAATACAGCCAAGAATCTTGGAGTGAGGGACAGAACTCCAACAACTGCGCCAAGGTATGGGATTATGCTGTCATATAGTAATATATTTTGTTTGGATGAATTATGACTAATTGATTGCATTTTTAAGTATTTGAATTATGTTATGTTGTCTTAAAAAGTTGAAAAGCACCTTATTTTGACAACCAAAATTTTAATGAAAAAGTGATTCTTACAATTAAACATTTTCCATATATTTGTGTGTATATATATATATATATATATATATATATATATATATATATATATATACATACCCTATCCCTAATGGAAATCCAAGCATCTCTCAAGATGAGCACATACATTTGTAGTGAGGCAAATATTTTATATTTGTAAGGAGGAAAATATATTATATTTATATGTATTAAGTTTACTGGGATACAATTGATATTTTATACACTATAACTTTGACAGTAAAAATCCCAGGTAGATTGCATGGTTCTGCAAATTAGTGTCAACCATCGCATAAAAAAGGGCTGTGCTTTCTGTAGCAGTAAACAAATAATGCAATAAAACAGCAGGGCAGCCAGCAGGATCCTGCCCCTAATGTAAGAGCATCCAAGCAGCAGAATGAGTGATGTGTTAATTTTGCTTTCAAGTTTATTATTATGACTTCACCTAGTGTATTGTGACAAGAAAATATATCAAATCAAATGGATTTTCAAGAAAAGGGTCAGAATAAATGTCTGATGTTAACTTAAAAAGAAAAAAAAAACATATCTTTATAAATTGGGAGAAAACATTTCTACTATCTTTGAAAACAGCTTTCATCAATTCCTCCTCTTGCTGTGTAAGATGTGTAGAGAGTGCATGTGACAAAATATGGCCATTATTACCAGAGGGGTGATGCCATAAGGTACTCTATAATCCATCTTCTTATATACTCAGTACTACACAATGTTTAGCACAGCTTGACAAGTATATGCTGGGCAGTGTAGCAAAAAACAGTCCAAAGTCAAAATATAGGCAGTAAATAGTCTTTCCATTTTCCATTTTTTAAAGATAGTGATTTCTGCAATAATTTACTATTTTTTTTACAAATATTTAAATTGCTCCTGGAGCGCGATCTTATTGTAATTTCCACTTCTTGTGGGTCCATTTATTATTATGTTAGGTTCCAGAACAGCAGTCCCATAGAACCAAATATACATTACTTATTTGCATCTAAGGTTCAAAGTTGACAAATCAAGTTAGGGGAAAAATGTCTACCAGAGTAAAGCCAAATTTAATATCATAATTAATTAAATGAAGACTGTATTGTTTTTACTTTCTAAAAACTTGCTTTCCATCATTAAGTTAATTTCTTATCTATATTATAAATATTTGACTTCAGATAATCTTTAAATTATATATTTGAGAGACATAGTCCCAATGTTCTGTTGTGGGGTACTGCTCTTGAATGTAAGTTACAGAACATCCATTTTGTGTTATACTAAAATTCTCCACAACAAAACCAAGGCATCTTTTTATTTTAGTCTAATTATTTGCAAACTCATAATTTTCTTTATGATTTCCACTAGGTTGTACAAGTTATGTCAGCCACCCCCAGCTGATGGGGAACCATAAAGACACCTAAAGTTATGGCAGCCACCACCAGCTGATGGGGAACCGTAAAGACACCTAAAGTTATGGCAGACACCACCAGCTGATGGGGAACCGTAAGGACACCTGCCTTTGAAGCCACAAGACATTTCCCAACAATATTCTTGAGAAGATATCATTGAGAAGACATACACATCTCTATGAGCACTTTTGTCAATATTGTTCAGAATACTGATTATATAGAAGCCTGAACTCACTTCCCATATAGACAGATGAGGAATGAAGGCATGAAGTTGCTTTGTTCATGATCTATACAGAACTTCAGAAGTGTATGGTAAATGTTGTGGACTTTTACACTGGAATTAGGATGGATTAAGCACTTAACATATGATACATTTAGCAAGGACATGTGAATAGTGGTAAAAAGTAATGTACCACACACTAACCAGAGATTTTTTAATTGTATTTTTGTATCCATTGTTTCACCAAAAATGGCAGTAGTTGATTGGAAATTGATTATAATTGGAATGTACCAGAAAAAAGAATTTATATACATTTTTATTAAGAAACTGTAACATATATATTCCTATTGTCTTTCTGTGTAATTTAATGAAAAGTCTGCATACTGCCTATTCCAATACAGCAAGAATTATGTCGAACCCAACTTACTGCTATACAAGAGACTTTAAGCAGCGTCCTTCTTCTCTTATACAAGAGGACACCTTCAGCGACATCCAGCTGTCTCTTAGAAAACAAGAGACTTTAACGGCATCCTGCTTTTTCTTATACAACAGGAGACTTTCAGCAGCATCCATCTTTCTCTTATACAAGAGACTTTAATCAGCATCCACCTTTATCTGATACAAGAGACTTTCAGCAGTATCCATCTTTATCTTATACAACAAAAGACTTTCAGCAGTATCAGCAGCATCCATCTTTATCTTATATAACAAGAGACTTCCAGCAGCATCCTGCACTCCTTTTTTACAATGCAACACTTTCAGCATCATCCAGCTTCCTGTTTTACACGGGGAGACATTCAGCAGGATCCTGCATTCTCTTATACAACAAAAGACTTTCAGCAGCATGCTGCTTTCACTTATGCAACAGGACACTTTCAAGGCATCTAGCTTTCTCTTATACAACAAAATACTTTTATTTAAATCTTTTTATTGAAAGACAAATTAAATCCGACAGAATACATTTTTTTTCCAAATCTGCAATAATCTAGATGGTTTCTATTTTGAATTTAAAAGCTAATATGAATGATTTTTATAAATTTCTTAATATAGAAATAAATTAAGTTCCCTTCAAGAGACATGCAACAGAAGACACTTTCAGGAGTAGCCAGCTTTCTCTGACACAACAAGATACCTTCAGCAACATCCTGCTTTATCTTATTAAACAAGAGACTTTCAGTGGCGTCCAGCTTTCTCTTATACAGCCAGAGAAGATCAATGGCCTCCTGTTTTATTATCAACCACATAAATCTTGTGTCATGATTCTTTTTATACAGCAAGACAAGTGCCTTGACTGATGATATAACGTAATTCTGGATTTACATTACAATCATTGAAGTTGCTGAAGATGTATAAACAGATACACTTATGTACAGCAACCAGATGTTCAAAAATGTATTTTACTTTTTGATAGGAGCTTAATTATCATTCCATTGGATAGAAAACTATACAATTGTATATAGGTAAAAAAAGATTATGGGTATAATGTTTTGAAATTATAAACTCATTTATAATGTAGAGATCTCTGGAAGGTGCCTAATTATATGTTGTACTCTAGAAATGTAGTGACATTTATAGACCTAAATTTATTAAATAGTTCTGTTTTATCTTACATTTGACAATTTTAATAAATTGTATGTTAATCTATGTGGCTGGCTTAGAAATTATTCTAAAAATAATGTACATAGTCCATAAGAGGTATCAAGAAAATAATCATTCCATTTTATTATAATTAATAGGTAATAGTAAATGTCACAATATACTGTCACATAATAAAATGATGATCTAAAAAGAACAAAAGTGATAATAATTTCCTGTTCCATTTATAACAAAGCATATTTTACCACCTGAGGCTACATGCACTAAATAGTGAAGTATCAGAGATTTTTTGGAGAACCTCTCCATTCCTAAGGGATGTCTTCCTATGTAAAAGAGGTAGAGACGTTATTAGTCTTTAACTGTGTAGTCAAACAGTAACCAGAATAAAAATCCAGGTCAGGGCTGGTGGCCAGCAAGAGAAAGTCCATACATATGCTAAGACCAGAGTAGGAGAGGGAAGAGAGTAGTAAGGGTCATGGTCTGGGTCAATCCACGGGTGGATCTACCATGTACTAGGACCCTGCTGTGGGAGGCCTCAGTACTGTCAATGAAGCCGGGGGGATAATGCTTTGATAAAACATCCCCAGACTAGATCTTTTCCACCAAGCAAATTCTTCAACACTTTTGGCCCTATTCTATTAGAAGTCTGCAAATGCCTTGAACTCGTACATTTGGTTGCAGGTGTTTTTTTCTCTAATGTTGAGATGTATTCTATAGACTCAAGCCCACAATTTACCTCCTTAAGCCTAAACACATAAATCCTGCCTTTTAAAGTAGGATTTCAGGGGAGCTTGATCATTTGATCTGACAATATTTAAGCAAGCCAGTAATTTACTACTTAAACACAGCCAACAGTAAATGAGACACATGAGACGTCATCAAAACATGGAAGTTAGACGTAATCTGCAACCGGAAGCTACAAATTAATTAGCTCACAATCAAGCAATCTATAAAATGCATTAGCTCATCCATGTGGGTTTCATGATATGCATTAACCACTTGAGTTATCGATATTACTAACAATTCAAAATTATACATTTTAATTGCATATTTGTGTTTGAAACTGTTGTGCAATTTATTATAATGTGTGTTTGAAAAAGCCCCTGTGAGTCCTGTTTAGTACTAATTTTTTTGTAAATGCATAACTTTAATCATTTAGAATGGATGGAGTTCTAAGGCTGATTTTGCAGCTCTGGCTAGTCCGGGTAAATCGTAATCTGATTAGGAGTAGCTAATAAAATATGTGGCAATATTAAGCAGTTTTAAGTGTGTATAAATATATTAATTGGGCAGTAGAATAGGGCCCTTTATTGTTTAGTATATATGATCCCATGTGTATGAATGATGACCAGTGCTCGGCGTAAAAATGTTCAATGTTTAAATGTTTTGTCTTTTTTCACTCATAAAAAATCCAGCTCTGTGACAACATTAATCCCTTGGCATCAAATGCAAAGAGCTTTGCAAACATCCTTCATATCTATATATTTGTATATATATAAGACACCATAGAGTTTAAAGGACCACTGCAGCTCCAGAAAAAGACACTTGTTTGTCAAGTACGTACTAAACGCACCATGATGGTCACTGACAACAAATCTGTTGCAAAACTAAAATGCTAATTTTTGCTGATCTTGTAAACATGGCTTGTTTAATCAGCATTTCATAAAGATTATGTATCTCTTTTGAGGTTATTTTCATTCCAGGACATCATTAATCTAGATTTAAATCAGGTACATGGAGTTGTGCAGCTCACCACCAAACGTATCATAGTAACAAGCAAGAGCCCCCTTCGCTTTGCAAACTAATCATAACTGAGTGAAGAGAGTCTGAAAACGTGTTTCTTTAAACTTAAAATGTGTTCCTGGACTTTACATTTGACCTAACAAAAATGTACATTGCAATGTTCCTCCTAATAACAGGCTTCACATGCAATTCCTCCAGAGGACAAGAATTATGAAAAGCTAATGCAGAGTATTTTTCCACCAAACTGCACCAGATGATGCATATTCTTAAATAGGACAATATTGTACAATAGTTGATGAGGCAGAAAAAACAAATAAAATGTGTTAAATTTAAAAATGAAGTAATCTTGAACAAAATCCTAAACTACATTGTTGACAGGATATCCCAGGAACTGTAACCCTCAGAGAGCCAAGCATATTAAAAGAACACTGTATTATTATATATATTATATAGTATTATAATACTGCATAGTTAGGCAGTATATACAAGTTGTACGTATAATTATGCAAATGTAAACATAATTTAATATTTTTTTTTAAATTTTTTTTAAAAGTAAATGCTCTTGTTTAGGGGGCTGCCATTTTGCAGCACTTTCTCTTCTGTGATCCTCACACCCACCCATGTCATAGGAGGGAGGCCAGTCCTTTCCCACTTCACCATCGCAAAATCTGACAGCTGCAGTTCCGCCTCCGGCCGACATATGGCGCTGCCGATTTTAGTATAGAAGGCGAGCCGACAGAAGCGGCCTTGAGCTATGACAGGTGCGCCTTAGGCCCTGGGGGGCCGAGTGTCCGCTCTGAACGAAGCGATGGCCTTACTGTCGATTCAGCGTTGTCGAGTTGCGCCAAGTCGGAGGTGAAAATAATTATTTCCCTTCCCTGGAACTTGATGGTGCCCGAAAACTCACAGTGCCCTCTGGCGGATGGCACCTGTAACTGAAGGTATCAGTGCTGCAGAAGAAATGCGCAGGCAAAGAGGGATAGATCCTGGAGGCCGCTAGTCAAATAGTATTGGCTTGTGGCTGCAAGTACAATAGTTACCGCAACAATCTTGACCCAACGTGCACTGAACATTATACTAAGATCTTGTGCAGTACCATATGAACATGAGATGCACAGTCACATTGGGAAGCACTTTTCGGCACTTACGTAGCAACAATAGCATCTGTTGTTGCTATGGAAGTTCTGAGAAGTTGCACAAGCTCTCATGAGTGTGCTCAGTGTATACTGGGTCATGATGGCTGCACCTGCAGAAACACTACCAAATTATTTGACTAGCTGCCTCCCTCATGCATGAGTGGGAGGATCAAATTGCAGCCCCTTAGACACGGATATTTAATTTAAAATAAGATAGAAAGAAAACATATATATATATATATATATATATATATATATATATATATATATCACATATATAGTTGTCAGGGTGTGTAATGTTTGCGATGTTGGTCATGCTTTAGCGAGGCTAGCCGTTGAGGCACAGGCTTGGTGGACTTCATTGGAGGGCTTGCGCACTCATCGCAAGGCCCATGGGACCCGTAGGATTTTCCCTCACCACCATCCCCGTACCTGGTTCCGGCAAGTACATTTATAATATGGTGGGCAAAAAAGCGATAGAAGCCCTCCACCGTATAGTAGTACAGTAAATAAAAAGTACAGTAAATAAAAAGTACATCTGTAACCTGCTTCCAGCTCAGAGTTCTGAAAAAAACAGTTATGTGTGTATATATGTAAAAAAATATTATATATATATATATATATATATATATATATATATATATATATAATATTTTTTGTGTTTTGTTGCCCCACAACCTGGAATTAACATGGGTTGTTTGAGGACTTGCATCATTTAATTTGCAGAACATGCCCACATCTTTGAAGATGTTTTATTTTTATAAGCAAACAACAAATAGGAGAAAAAGTCAATGTGCATAACTATTCACCCCCCTAAAGTCAATACCTTGTAGAGCCACCTTTTGCGGCAATCACAGCTCCAAGACGCTTTGGATAAGTCTCTATGAGCTTGCCACATCTTACCACTGGGATTTTGCCCATTCCTCCTTCCAAAACTGCTCCAGCTCCTTTAACTTGGATGTTTTGATCCTGTGAACGGCAATCTATAAGTCTGACCACAGATTTTCTATTGGATTGAGGTCTGGGCTTTGACTAGGCCATTCCAACACATTTACATATTTCCCCTTAAACCACTCAAGTGTTGCTTTCGCAGTGTGTTTGGAGTCATTGTCCTGCTGGAAGGTGAACCTCCGTCCTAGCCTCAAATCACGCACAGAGTGGTACAGGTTTTGCTCAAGAATATCCCTGTATTTAGCACCATCCATCTTTCTCCCAACTCTGACCAGTTTCTCAGCCCCAGCTGCTGAAAAACCTCCCCACAGCATGATGCCACCACCACCATGTTTTACTGTGGGTTTGGTGTTCTTTGGATGATGTGATGTGTTGATTTTGCCCAAGACATAGCGTTTTCTTTTTGGGAGTCTCCCACATGCCTTTTTGCAAACTCAAAAAGTGCCATTTTGTTTTTTTGCTGAAAATAATGGCTTTCTTCTGGCCACTCTGCCATAAAGCCCAACTCTATGGAGTGTACGGCTTATTGTCGCACTATGTACAGATACTCCAGTCTCTGCTGTGGAACTCTGAAGCTCCGAGGTTACCTTAGATTCTGTGCTGCCCCTCTGATTAATGCCGTCTTTGCCCGGTCCGTGAGTTTTGGTGGGTGGCCGCCTCTTGGCAGGTTTGCTGTTGTGCCATGTTCTTTCCATTTGGTTACGATAGATTTGATGGTGCTCCTGGGGATCATCAAAGATTTGGATATTTTTTTTAGAACCTAACCCTGACTTGTACTTCTCAACAACATTGTCCCTTACTTGTTTGGAGAGTCCCTTGGTCTTCATGGCAGTGTTTGGTTAGTGGTGCCTCTTGCTTAGGTGTTGCAGGCTCTGGGGCCTTTCAAAAAAGGTGTGTATACGTATTGACAGATTATGTGACACTTAGATTTCACACAGGTGGACATTATTTCACTAATTATGTGACTTCTGAAGGTAATTGGTTGAACCAGCCCTTTTTATGGTCTTCATAACAAAGGGGGTGAACACATACGCACATGCCAATTTTCTGTTTTCTATTTTTATAAAATAGTTTTATGTATATATTTTTCTCATTTCACTTCACCAACTTAGACTATTGTCTTCTGATCCATTGCATAAAATTTAGATTAAGAAAACATTGAACTTACGGCTGTAATGTAACAAAATAGGTAAAAAGTCAAGGGGGTGAATAATTTTGCAAGGCACTATAGACCTTCCGTCCCTACATTTATACAGTAACTAGGCTTTGTGGAGTGATCTTTGTGGAGTCATATGCAGAGGAGACTATGGGTGACTGTCACCGGAGGGTGCATTCTTTCCTGGGGATGGTGGCAACATAACTCTGATCTGATACTTAACACTCCTCACATTATTGCTCACACAAGATTATATATACTGAAAAAATGTCAATACCCATACATTCAAAAATGTGACAACATCTCCCCTTTAATGAGATGGGTATGAAAAATAGATATTTTGCAGTGCTGCTTAAAAGCTAACTGCATCCCTGCCATGCCAGTTATATGGTAGTCCCGGCCACCTTAACATACATACACTGAAGTCTATATTTACACATAAATAAACTAAAGCAAAATCTATACTCATAGTCCTATCTCCTCACAGGTGAAATTATTAATTATTTACTGTATTTTTATACCTTGGTACCACACCAGTGGTTCCAAATCTGTGCACCATGGCGCCCTGGTGCGCCGTGACTGGCCTGCAGGGGCACCGCAGGTGCTCCCCTGCATTATTAGAGCAGCCAGCGGGAGTTGCATGATAGGGTGCACACCATGATGTGCTCTGTAGACTGTGGGTACTGGAGGGCTCTGTTACACCGCAGCATGTCCATCAATGTGTGTGCTGGGGGCTGGTGGGCAGCGCTGGGCACCCACCGCTAGAATCACTCCCTTCCCCAGTCTCCCTTCTCCTGCACCTCCCCTTGGCTCCCTCCTCCTGAACCTCCCCCTGGCTCCCTCCTCCTGAACCTCCCCCTGGTTCTCTCCTCCTGCACCTCCCCCTGGTTCCCTCCTCCTGCACCTCCCCCTGGTTCCCTCCTCCTCCACAGTCCCTGCTCTCTGTTCTGAGTCCGGTGGAGGATAGAAGGAGTCACAAGTTTGAGGAGCTTCCAGAATTGGTAAGAGAAGTGTGTGTGGGGGGGGGGGGAGATAGAGGAAAGGAGAGTAAAAGTGGGAAGAGAGAGAGAGAGATGTAGAGAAAGAGAGGAAGATACATGTAGAGGGATACAAAGAGAGGGGGAGAGAGTTAGAGAGGGAGATACAGAAAAAGGGTGAAGAGAGGAGATGGAGAGAGGGAAGTAGAGAGGGGGGAGAACAAGGAGAGAGAAAGAGGCAGAGAAAGTGAGGGGGAGAGAGAAAAAGAGAGATGGCTAGAGCTAGAGAGACAAAGAGTTGGAAGAGAGGCAGATAGAGGGAGGGAGAAGAAAGACAGAAATATGGGGAGAGAGAGAGAAAGAGGGGGAGAAAGGGAGAGAAAGAGAGGGGAGAGAGAAAGAGAGGGAGTAGAGAAAAAGAGAGGGAGTGTGAGAGAGAAAGAGAGGGGGTAGAGAGTTAGCGAGAGAGACCAAGCATGGGAAGAGAGACAGAAAGAGGAAGAAGAGAGAAATAGGGATGGAGGGAGAAGAGAGAACGAAAGGAGGAGAAAGCGAAAGAGGGGGAGAGGGAAATAGAGACAAAGAGTGAGGGTAGAGAGAGAGAGAGAAAGAGAGCAGGTATGTGTGAGAGAGAGAGAGAAAGAAAGACAGAAAGAGGGGGAGAGAGAAAGAAGGAGAGAGAAATAGAGAGGGAGACAAAGAGTGGGAATAGTGACTGAAAGAGGGAAAAAAGAGAGAGATAGGTGGAGAGAGAAAAAGTGAGGGGGAGAGAGAAAGAGGAAGACAAAGAGTGGGAAGAGAGACTGAAAGAGGGAATAGAGAGAGAGAGAAAGATGGAGAGAGAAAAAGTGAGGAGGAGAGAGAGAAAAAGGAAGACAGAGTGAGAAGAATGAAAGAGGGAGAAGAGAGAGAAAGGGGGGAGGAAAAGTGAGAGGGGAACACAAAGAGTGTGAAGAGAGACAGAAAGTGGGAGAGAGAATATGGGGAGAGGGAGAGAGAAAGAGGGGAGGTAGAGCGAGAGAGAGAGGGGAGAGAGACAGAAAGAGGGAGAGCGCAAGAAAAAGTGGAGGAGAGAGAGAGGGAGACAAAGAGAGGGGAGAGAGAAAGGGGGGAGAGATAGAGAGGGATACACAGAGTGGAAAGAGAGAAAGAGGGAGAAGAGAGACAGAAAGAGGGAGAGAAATAGGGGAGAGATGGGCAAAGAGGGCAGAGGGGGTGTTAATGGGGGAGAAAGGGGAGAGAGATAAAAAGGCAGAGAAAGAGAGGGGGATAGAGAGAAAAAGGGAGAGAGGAGAGAGACAAAGAGGCGGGGGAGAGAGATAAAGGGAAGAAGAAGACAGGGAGACAAAGAGAGAAAGAGGGAGACAAAGAGAGAAAGAGAGGGGATAGAGAGAGAGTGGGTGTGAGAGACACAGGGAGAAAGAGGTAGAGAAAGAAAGAGATAGGGAGATAAAGAGCAGTAGAGAGATATAGAAAGGGAGACAAGAAGAGAGAGACTGAAAGATAGAGAAGGAGGGTGAGAGAGAAAGAGGGGGAAAGATGGGGAGTGATATAGAGGGGGAGATAGAGAGAAAATGAGAGAGGGGAGAGAAAAAGAAACAAAGGGGAGAGGGAGATGGAGACAAATTTAGGAGAAAGAGAGAGAGAGGGAGAAAGAAGGAGAGTCAGAAGGGAGAAAGAGAGTTGGAGAGAAAGAGGATGGTTGTGAGAGAGAGAGAGACACAGCGAAAGTGGGGGAGAGTGAGGTGGAGGGGAGCTATAGGGAGAGACCGAGAGAGAGAAAAGGGGGAGAGGGAGAAGTAGACAATGAGAGGGAAAGGGAGGGAGTGCAAGAGAGAAGGGAGGGGGAGAGGGACACAAAGAGGGGAGAGGATAGATAAAGAGGGAGATAGGGGGAGACTGAGGAAGAGGGAAAGAGAGGGAGTGAGAAACAGAGAGAAAATCTTGCAAATCTACAGGGAGTAGCTCTGCGTAACCATGAGGTGATAGAGTCCGGGCTGGTACAGCCTGTCTGGGATTGGGCAAGAGCTGGCGTGAGGTGAGGGATGGGACCTACAGTGAGGGGCAACTCTGTTAGCAAAGGGATTATAACACTTCTGCTAGTATAGGGGCTATGAATGCACAGTGAAAGGGATAACTGTGGGCTTGTGATTCCAGAAGCAGATATACTACTTAATAAAGACAGGCTGCATAGAATGATAGAGGAACTTGCATGAACAGGTCACTAGTGGCAGGCTGCATAGAATGACATAGGAACTGATAACATCTCACTAGTTATAAAGCTGTAACCTGCTTGGATATATGCAGCTGAACCCAGTGTTTGTAAAGTAACCATCAGTACTAAGAAGTGTTCATATTCTGTAATTTCCTTTGGCTCCCTTATGGAGTGTTGTGAATGCACTATAAATGTATTCTGTTTGACATATTGTAAAAATAGTGTATTTTTTCCTTTCTTAATGTTGCACGTGATAGGAATCTTTTAATCTGTTGGCTCTAATTGACTGGTATGACATTTTTTATGTCAAAAGTAAGCTTGCCTCAAGTCCTGTGTGGTTTCTCTGTGGTTCTCCTTGTGTTCTCTTGGTTTCCAAATGGGGGAGTGTGAGAGAGAAGTAGGGAGTGTATGAGAAGAGGGAGTGTGTGAGAAGGAAGGGGGAGAGAGAGAAGGGGGAGAAAGAAAGAAGATGGGAGTGAGAGAGAGAGAGAGAACATTTTGTAATAATTTGCATTTAATTTTTTATAACTAATCTCGCTATATATATATATATATATATATATATATATATATATATATATATATATATCACATATATAGTTGTGAGCATACGAGCCCGCTTGAGCCGTTGCTCACGCTTGCGGGCTCGCACAACTCACAACTCCTCCTGCCCGCTCGCCGCTCTTAACTCCTCCCCCGCCACTCTTAACTGCTCCCCTGTCGGCCTTAACTCCTCCCCCGGCTGCTCTCAACTCCTCCCCGGCTGCTCTCAACTCCTCCCCCGGTTGCTCTCAACTCCTCCCCCGGCTGCTCTCAACACCTCCCCCCTGCTGCTCTCAACTCCTCCCTGGGGAGGGACCGGCAGACATGCTGGGGACTGAGGTGAGAGAGACAGCCTGGAGGGAAAGAGAGACAGGAGGGACAGATAGACAATATCACATATATAGTTGTGAGCATACGAGCCCGCTTGAGCTGTTGCTCACGCTTGCGGGCTCGCACAACTCACAACTCCTCCTGCCCGCTCGCCGCTCTTAACTCCTCCCCCGCCACTCTTAACTCCTCCCCTGTCGGTATTAACTCCTCCCCCGGCTGCTCTCAACTCCTCCCCGGCTGCTCTCAACTCCTCCCCCGGTTGCTCTCAACTCCTCCCCCGGCTGCTCTCAACACCTCCCCCCTGCTGCTCTCAACTCCTCCCTGGGGAGGGACCGGCAGACATGCTGGGGACTGAGGTGAGAGAGACAGCCTGGACGGAAAGAGAGACAGGAGGGACAGATAGACAAGAGGGACACAGACAGAGAGAGAGTGACAGGAGTAACACAGAGAGAGTCAGGAGGGACACAGATAGAGAGAGACAGGAGGGACACAGATAGAGAGAGACAGAAGGGACACAGACAGAGAGAGAGTGACAGGAGTATATATATATCACATATATAGTTGTGAGCATACGAGCCCGCTTGAGCCGTTGCTCACGCTTGCGGCCTCGCACAACTCACAACTCCTCCTGCCCGCTCGCCGCTCTTAACTCCTCCCCCGCCACTCTTAACTGCTCCCCTGTCGGCCTTAACTCCTCCCCCGGCTGCTCTCAACTCCTCCCCGGCTGCTCTCAACTCCTCCCCCGGTTGCTCTCAACTCCTCCCCCGGCTGCTCTCAACACCTCCCCCCTGCTGCTCTCAACTCCTCCCTGGGGAGGGACCGGCAGACATGCTGGGGACTGAGGTGAGAGAGACAGCCTGGAGGGAAAGAGAGACAGGAGGGACAGATAGACAATATCACATATATAGTTGTGAGCATACGAGCCCGCTTGAGCTGTTGCTCACGCTTGCGGGCTCGCACAACTCACAACTCCTCCTGCCCGCTCGCCGCTCTTAACTCCTCCCCCGCCACTCTTAACTCCTCCCCTGTCGGTCTTAACTCCTCCCCCGGCTGCTCTCAACTCCTCCCCGGCTGCTCTCAACTCCTCCCCCGGTTGCTCTCAACTCCTCCCCCGGCTGCTCTCAACACCTCCCCCCTGCTGCTCTCAACTCCTCCCTGGGGAGGGACCGGCAGACATGCTGGGGACTGAGGTGAGAGAGACAGCCTGGACGGAAAGAGAGACAGGAGGGACAGATAGACAAGAGGGACACAGACAGAGAGAGAGTGACAGGAGTAACACAGAGAGAGTCAGGAGGGACACAGATAGAGAGAGACAGGAGGGACACAGATAGAGAGAGACAGAAGGGACACAGACAGAGAGAGAGTGACAGGAGTAACACAGAGAGAGTGACAGGAGTAACACAGAGAGAGTCAGGAGGGACACAGACAGAGAGAGACAGGAGGGACACAGACAGAGAGAGACCGGAGGGACACAGACAGAGAGAGACAGGAGGGACACAGACAGAGAGAGACAAGAGGGACACGGATAGAGAGACAGGAAGGACACAGATAGAGAGAGACAGGAGGGACACAGATAGAGAGAGACAGGAGGGACACAGACAGAGAGAGACAGGAGGGACACAGACAGAGAGAGACAGGAGGGACACATATAGAGAGACAGGAGGGACACAGACAGAGAGAGACAGGAGGGGCACAGATAGAGAGAGACAGGAGGGACACAGACAGAGAGAGACAGGAGGGACACAGACAGAGACAGGAGGGACACGGATAGAGAGACAGGAGGGACACAGATAGAGAGAGACAGGAGGGACACAGACAGAGAGAGACAGGAGGGGCACAGATAGAGAGAGACAGGAGGGACACAGACAGAGAGAGACAGGAGGGGCACAGATAGAGAGAGACAGGAGGGACACAGACAGAGAGAGACAGCAGGGACACAGACAGAGAGAGACAGGAGGGGCACAGATAGAGAGAGACAGGAGGGACACAGACAGAGAGAGACAGGAGGACACAGACAGAGAGAGACAGGAGGGACATGGATAGAGAGACAGGAGGGACACAGACAGAGAGAGACAGAAGGGACACAGAGAGAGAGACAGGAGGGACACAGATAGAGAGAGACAGGAGGGACACAGATAGAGAGAGACAGGAGGGACACAGATAGAGAGAGACAGGAGGGACACAGATAGAGAGACAGGAGGGACACAGACAGAGAGAGACAGAAGGGACACAGAGAGAGAGACAGGAGGGACACAGATAGAGAGAGACAGGAGGGACACATATAGAGAGACAGGAGGGACACAGACAGAGAGAGACAGAAGGGACACAGAGAGAGAGACAGGAGGGACACAGATAGAGAGAGACAGGAGGGACACAGATAGAGAGAGACAGGAGGACACAGACAGAGAGAGACAGGAGGGACACGGATAGAGAGACAGGAGGGACACAGACAGAGAGAGACAGAAGGGACACAGAGAGAGAGAGACAGGAGGGACACAGATAGAGAGAGACAGGAGGGACACATATAGAGAGACAGGAGGGACACAGATAGAGAGAGACAGGAGGGACACAGATAGAGAGAGACAGGAGGGACACATATAGAGAGACAGGAGGGATACAGACAGAGAGAGACAGGAGGGGCACAGATAGAGAGAGACAGGAGGGACACAGACAGAGAGAGACAGGAGGACACAGACAGAGAGAGACAGGAGGGACACGGATAGAGAGACAGGAGGGACACAGACAGAGAGAGACAGAAGGGACACAGAGAGAGAGACAGGAGGGACACAGACAGAGAGAGACAGGAGGGACACAGCAGAGAGAGACAGGAGGGACATAGACAGAGAGAGACAAGAGGGACACGGATAGAGAGACAGGAGGGACACGGACAGAGAGAGACAGAAGGGACACAGAGAGAGAGACAGGGGGGACACAGAGAGAGACAGGAGGGACACAGACAGAGAGAGACAGGAGGGACACAGACAGAGAGAGGCAGGAGGGACACAGATAGAGAGACAGGGGGAACAGAGAGAGACAAGAGGGACACAGATAGAGAGACAGGAGGGACACAGACAGAGAGAGACAGAAGGGACACAGAGAGAGAGACAGGAGGGACACAGACAGAGAGAGACAGGAGGGACACAGACAGAGAGAGACAGGAGGGACACAGACAGAGAGACACAGGAGGAACACAGACAGAGAGACACAGGAGGAACACAGACAGAGAGAGACAGGAGGGACACAGACAGAGAGAGACAGGAGGGACACAGATAGAGAGACAGGAGGGACACAGAGAGACAGGAAGGACACGGATGGAGGGACACAGATAGAGAGACAGGAGGGACACAGACAGAGAGAGACAGGAGGATCACAGAGAGAGACAGGAGGGACACGGATGGAGAGACACAGACAGAGAGAGAGACAGGAGGGACACGGATAGAGATACAGGAGGGACACAGATAGAGAGAGACAGGAGGTACACAGAGAGAGAGAGAGAGAGAGAGAGAGAGAGACAGGAGGTACACAGAGAGAGAGACAGGAGGGACACAGAGAGAGAGAGAGAGACAGGAGAGACACAGAGAGAGACAGGAGGGACACAGACAGAGAGAGACAGGAGGGACACAGACAGAGAGAGACAGGAGGGACACAGACAGAGAGACACAGGAGGAACACAGACAGAGAGACACAGGAGGAACACAGACAGAGAGAGACAGGAGGGACACAGACAGAGAGAGACAGAAGGGACACAGAGAGAGAGACAGGAGGGACACAGACAGAGAGAGACAGGAGGGACACAGCAGAGAGAGACAGGAGGGACATAGACAGAGAGAGACAAGAGGGACACGGATAGAGAGACAGGAGGGACACGGACAGAGAGAGACAGAAGGGACACAGAGAGAGAGACAGGGGGGACACAGAGAGAGACAGGAGGGACACAGACAGAGAGAGACAGGAGGGACACAGACAGAGAGAGGCAGGAGGGACACAGATAGAGAGACAGGGGGAACAGAGAGAGACAAGAGGGACACAGCAGAGAGAGACAGGAGGGACATAGACAGAGAGAGACAAGAGGGACACGGATAGAGAGACAGGAGGGACACGGACAGAGAGAGACAGAAGGGACACAGAGAGAGAGAGACAGGGGGGACACAGATAGAGACAGGAGGGACACAGACAGAGAGAGACAGGAGGGACACAGACAGAGAGAGACAGAAGGGACACAGAGAGAGAGACAGGAGGGACACAGACAGAGAGAGACAGGAGGGACACAGACAGAGAGAGACAGGAGGGACACAGACAGAGAGACACAGGAGGAACACAGACAGAGAGACACAGGAGGAACACAGACAGAGAGAGACAGGAGGGACACAGACAGAGAGAGACAGGAGGGACACAGATAGAGAGACAGGAGGGACACAGAGAGACAGGAAGGACACGGATGGAGGGACACAGATAGAGAGACAGGAGGGACACAGACAGAGAGAGACAGGAGGATCACAGAGAGAGACAGGAGGGACACGGATGGAGAGACACAGACAGAGAGAGAGACAGGAGGGACACGGATAGAGATACAGGAGGGACACAGATAGAGAGAGACAGGAGGTACACAGAGAGAGAGAGAGAGAGAGAGAGAGAGAGAGAGAGACAGGAGGTACACAGAGAGAGAGACAGGAGGGACACAGAGAGAGAGAGAGAGACAGGAGAGACACAGAGAGAGACAGGAGGGACACAGACAGAGAGAGACAGGAGGGACACAGACAGAGAGAGACAGGAGGGACACAGACAGAGAGACACAGGAGGAACACAGACAGAGAGACACAGGAGGAACACAGACAGAGAGAGACAGGAGGGACACAGACAGAGAGAGACAGGAGGGACACAGATAGAGAGAGACAGGAGGGACACAGATAGAGAGAGACAGGAGGGACACAGATAGAGAGAGACAGGAGGGACACAGAGAGAGACAGGATGGACACAGACAGAGAGAGACAGGAGGGACACAGAACCGAGAGAGACATGAGGGACACAGACCGAGAGAGACAGGAGGAACAGAGACAGGGAGACAGTAGGGACACAGAGAGAGACAGGAGGGACACAGACAGAGAGAGAGACACAGGAGGGACACAGATAGAGAGAGACAGGAGGGACACAGATAGAGAGAGACAGGAGGGACACAGATAGAGAGAGGCAGGAGGGACACAGACCGAGAGAGACAGGAGGGACACAGATAGAGAGACAGGAGGGACACAGACAGAGAGACAGGAGGGACACAGACCGAGAGAGAGACAGAAGGGACACAGAGAGGGAGACAGTAGGGACACAGAGAGAGACAGGAGGGACACATAGAGAGAGAGAGAGACAGGAGGGACACAGAGAGAGAGACAGGAGGGACACACAGAGAGAGAGAGACAGGAGGGACACATAGAGAGAGAGAGACAGGAGAGACACAGGCAGAGAAAAGAGACATGAGAGAGAGACAGGAGGGACAGAGACAGACAGAGATAGAGAGACAGGAGGGACACAGACAGAGATAGAGAGACAGGAGGGACAGAGATAGAGAGACAGGAAGGACAGAGAGAGAGAGAGACAGGAGGGACAGAGAGAGAGAGACAGGAGGGACAGAGAGAGAGACAGGAGGGACAGAGAGAGAGACAGGAGGGACAGAGAGAGAGAGACAGGAGGGACACAGACACATAGAGAGAGAGAGACATGAGAGAGAGAGAGAGACAGACAGGAGGGAGGGATAGAGAGAAAGATTGACAGGAAGGAGGGACAGAGAGATGAGAAAAGTGGAGTGGAAGTGACAGGGGAGGGAAAGCGGGGTAGAAGAGACAAGAGAAGGGAGAGCAGGGTGGAAGAGGGAAGGGAGAGGGGTGGAAGAGACAGGGTAGGGAGAGGGGTGGAAGAGACACAGGAAAGGGAAATGGGGGAAGAGACACAGGGAGAAAGAGAAGGGAAAAGAAACGGGAGGGAGGGAAGAGACACAAGGGAGGGGGAGAGGGGTTGAAGAGACACAGGAGGGAGAGAGGGGAAAGGGGACACATGGGAGGGAGAGGGGGGGAAGAGATACAGGGGTGGAGAGGGGGGAAGAGACACATGGAGAGGCTCGCAATGAGCGCCTTTGGCGCTCATTGCGAGGCCCATGATGAGCTTCAAAGGTGCTTAGTAAAGTAGAGGGGGGAGTAGCTCTCATTGAGCGCCTACCGTCAAGTAGAGGGGGGAAAAGGTAGAGGGGGAGAGGCTCGCAATGAGCGCCAAAGGCGCTCATCACAAGGCCAGTTAAGTAGAGGGGGAGAGGCTTGCAATTTGTGGCAAACACCATTGCCAGGCTTCAAATTTTATTGCCGTCATTTTTGATGGGCAAGTGGCTAGTATATATATAACGATCGTTTGACTTGGGGAGCCTTGGAAAAATCTTGAAACATTAAGTGAGCCTTGAACCAAAAAAGTTTGGGGACCATTGGTGTACACTAATACATGGGACTTGTGATGGTGATACCAATTTAATCATGTGCAATAATAGTAAGTTTCAAGAAATAACAAAACAATAGACATTTGCTATGCTTCTTCTAAAATTTGAAAAATTCAGTTACATGACCTGAGAAATCTCCAGTTGGTATGTACGCATAATGATTAGACAAAAAACACTTCTTGGGGAGAAACTGTCCACAGCATTTATTGGTAAACACAAAATGACGTAATAACAATACCAATAAATAAGTAAACATAAACAAGTGAGGGGAGGAGCCTGGCCGGACACAGTATACTCTACACCCTGAACCCTCATCCTGGGCCTACCATAATCGAACATCCGTACCACCGTAGGTCTCACCCACTTTACCACTGTCCCGGCGACTCCTGTGACAACAACATAATACATACAGAGATAACATATAAATACATACTGATATACTGTGACCAGAACAACAAATGCTAATACAATAGACAAGATAATACCTCCAAATCTTCCTTATTATCTTTGTTTAATTTTTTTATTTTTTTATTACGTATATATATATTTTTTTTACTACAATATATATATATACAGTGCCTTGCAAGATTAATCACCCCCCCCCCCTTGACTTTTTACCTATTTTGTTACATTACAGCCTTAAGTTCAATGTTTTGTTAATCTGAATCTTATGTGATGGATCAGAACACAATAGTCTAAGTTGGTGAAGTGAAATGTGAAAAATATATACATAAAACAATTTTTTTGAAATAGAAAACAGAAAATTGGCATGTGCATATGTATTCACCCCCTTTGTTATGAAGCACATAAAAAGCTTTGGTGCAACCAATTACCATCAGAAGTCAAATAATTAGTGAAATAATGTCCCAGTTGTAGCAAAAAGTAACTGGACCTGGCCCATTTGTACCTCCACATTGGTATTGTCCTGGTCAGAGTCCACAATATCCTCTCTCCAGACCTCTGGTAACCAATCCTCTTCCTCCCTGTCCGCCTGACAGGGTTCCTCCAAACTGGATGGCCAAACCCCCTCCATGGATGCCTCATCCAGCAATTCAACATACTCAGCCTCCAGCTGCAGCTCTTGCTGAATCAGGGGTTCCAGCAAATTAGCCTCCGGGGACCATGGTTCTAGTCCCAGACCATGACAGCGTTTAAGAAATAAGTTATTTTTCCTCCTTACAGTCCCCATGCCACATTCAGGATCACCATAGACAATCTCCCAGAGCCCATCTATTAACTCCAATTGAACATAGAGATCCTCTTCAAGGGCACCAACAGGCCTTATCCTGGCATGATACTGTTTCTCCAAGGCAATCTCTTTCCATACCAGTTTCTTCAGCCAGCCTGACAGCTCATGGCTCTGCCACAATCCCTGGAACGCCATCCATTGCTTTAGAAGGGCCATTCCTCTGCAGTCCTTTGCCTCTGTCACCTGGCTCTCTTTCTCTCTGCCTTTGTAAGTAGCCATCCTTGCTGCTGGTAAAAATGCTTGAGATCTCCCACCGCTGCCACGACCGCCAGCTTTGGGGGACCACGCTCAACCCAAATCTCTCTCTCTCTGCGGTCGCAACTTTTTGTTCAGATCTCGACACCAGCAGACACTTCAGATGACAGCATCCTTACTGTAGAGACATGCACCTCAGACCCCTATTCTTAGGATCTAAGAATCACACACCATGTACCTTGGATTAGTACAAGCAGACACTGACACAACCTTTCTTTAGTGTCCAAAGTCAGACTGGCCACTTCGTTATTGTTACAGAGATATATATAAACACAGAAAAATTACACAAAACACCAGACATTCCCCCAGTTCTAGCCCATCCTCCTAGGCAAATAGCTTGCTGTCCCCCCTCACCCACATGATTTCCAGATGTATAGAGGCGTCTGGCTTTCTTCTAATTACACCTTTTTTCTCCTCTTACAGAGCCATAAAACTAGTTCCTTCTTTCATAAATAAAGCCAGAGCCTTCACACGTGGCCGTTTGCAGGGCCATAAAGATTCTTTAGAAGATTAATCCTTTGTCACATAAGTGACTGCAGTATTTTTTAGATAATTCTAGCATCCTATGGCCTACTTCTATCACAGATGCATTATTACAGTGCATATAACATGATCTAGTAGCCACCAAATGAATTATTGTGGTACATACTACACACAAAAACAATCAAGTCAGTCCTCACAACAAGTTTCAGGTCTATTGTAATAGTTCTTGACATTAACACCCAGTGTGCCAGCATTCCAAATAGCAGAGTTACTTGTGGGTTGCAAGGGGTCCCTTCATGGCAGTATAATACACTTTTCTGTCTATACATTTAATCTAATCCCCCCATTATTAAACCAAACCTTTATCTATGCAATCTCGCAGTTTCGATGTCCAAGGCAAAGTTTCCTCCTATAGTCATGTTTATGGGACAGAGGCACACGTTATTCAGCTGATCATCTGTTGATCTTTGTGCTGTGAATGACTTTGCCTCCAATGCAGCTCCTTATATAGTGCCATTGGCTATGTGACATCATCTATTATGACATGTCTCTGATGTAAGAAGTGTTTGTTACCTGGAGGGCCCAGCTCAGCCTTGTGATATCTGCCATTGAACAACTCATCATATAGTGCTCTGAAAATATCCCAATGTTCTCCAACATGTCATGTACCAACATAGATTCCTATACACACAGTGAATAAAAACACCCAAAACTTACAATCCAGAATAAGTTTAGAAGCTGGTCATAAAACATGATTTACTTAATATGCAGCAATTTAGAGAACCTAGAATGATCTCTCTGCATCTATGCTCAGTTCTTCTCCATCTTTACTTTCTGTTCTACTTATTTCCATTACCACTGCTTATCAGAAGCTTCCTTCTGACCTTTACCCCATACTATATGATTTGCCTCCAATCCAACAATAAGATGGACATATGACAGGGAGTACAGACTATAGTGTATATAGATATAGTGTATATAGAGTGGTATTGAGGTAATTTAGGGATCAACGGAGAGGCACAAATCTTAAAGGTGTCTAATACAAGCAAAGTGCGCAAGACAGAGTGTGTAAGAGACAGAAAGTAAAAGAGAGTGCAGTATAGGCATGTAGAATACTAGGGCCCTCATTCAATTGCAATTTGGCCAATTGAATAGGGCTCTAAATAAGCACACAACATATTTTTTTTAAATAAGTTTTTAGTTAGTAAGCGTCTATCCAAAAGCAAGGTTTTTACTAACTTAAAACTTCTTTAAAAAAAAAATATGCTATGTGCTTATTTAGAGCCCTATTCAATTGGCCAAATCGCAATTGAATGAGGGCCTAGGTGTCCAGTATTTTAGAAGACTGCCTGGTTCAGAACTCAAAGGACCACTGTAGTTTGGTAAAATTCCACATATAACAAAATAAAATGAATTGGTATGCAAGACAGGAACATGAAATCAATTTAAAGAAAATCTTTATTTAGATGACTCATGGCCAGGCCTGGATTTACCATTAGGCACAATAGACAAGTGCCCAGGGGTGACTGCCTGTAGGGGACTCTGAGTTTTTACTCTTTAAAATGTATTCAAACAGACCTTGAATATACAATGTACACACAGCTCTTTGCATGAAGTGCTATGCCTTAGCAGTGGTATTAAAAAAGCTCCTCTCTGATTAGCTGAGTTGTGCTATTTATGAAGCAATTTCCTCTTTTCTGAAACTGAAATTTGCCAAGTGTGACAGTGACACTCAGTAAATTAAAGAAGCACTGCAGTTTAAGAAGAAGACACTTGTTTGTCAAGTATGTACCAAGTTACCAGTATTAACAGCTGTGTAAACCATGGAGGCAAATCTTTTTACACATATATTACACATATATTTATATGTGTCTTTCTGGATCGATACCTTGTCGTGGTGAAGGGGCGTGTGTACCGACCCCAATGAAGCTGTGAGCTATACCATGTGCGGTCACCCAACATGGGCAGGTCATAGCAGAGAGTTCAGACAAATTGTGGTCCACTGGAGAATAAACTGGCAACCCACTCCAGTATCTTTGCCAAGAAAGCCCTATGGATAAGCACAACCAGAGACAAATGCTCTTAGTCTGACTGAATGCCCTGTCACTGAAGATTGATAATTTCAATTTAAGAAGCTTAATGTTTCTATTGATTTGAAAACCCCTCCCACATGGAAAAAAGGAATTGAAAAAACAATGGAAGCACAGGATAAATTAAAATGAATATATTATTTTTACTTAATTATTTATGTATTTTGTGCTTTCTAATATCATTTTGCCAAATATCAAGTGAAGTTCATCAAAATATTATATAGAAATACTGAAACATAGATCTGATGGCAGATAATAACCAAAATGGTCCGTCTTATCTGCCCATTATATCTACCTAAAATATTGGCTAAATTATGCTTATCCTAGGTATAATTAAAGGTATAAGGAAGTTTCCCTGTTTTTAACTTTTTCTAATCTAACACATGCTGCTTATATCCTGGTCTCTAGCAAACAATAGTTTGCATAGTAGCGCTGCAGAACACTAATATAGTTGTTGTACTGGGAGTTTGTGTGTAACGCTCGCAAAGTTATGGGTTGTGCCTGCGTGTAGTGCATGCTGAGGCTCGCGATGAGCCCAAAGCCGCTCATTGCAAGGCCCGCAATGGGTGCTGAATGTTGCGAGTTGGGCATGCACATAGAGCATGCCGAGGCTCGCAATGAACAGCTAAGCTGCTCGCAATGGAGAGGGAAGGAAAGGAGAGGAGGGAGAGGACACAGGGTGGAAGAAGAGGGAGAGATTGTGTGCTGGGGGTACACAGGGAGAAGGGGGGAGGAGTGGGAAAGACACAGGGGTGGGAGAGACACCCCGGGGGAAAGTGGGGAAAGAGACAGGGGAGAAGGGGGAAGAGACACAGGGAAGGGAGAGGGGGAAAGAGACACAGGGAAGGGAGAGGGGGGAAAGAGACACAGGGAAGGGAGGGGGAAAGAGATACAGGGGGAGGGAGGGGGAAAGAGATACAGGGGAGGGAGGAAAAGAGACACAGGGGAGGGGAGGGAAGAGGCATGGGAGGGAGAGGGGGAAGAGACATAGGAGGGAGAGGGGGAAGAGACATACGAGGGAGAGGGGGAAGAGACACAGAGGAGGGAGAGAAACATGAAAAATGATACCACAAATTGCCGTCATTTTTTAAAGGGCAATTTTCTAGTTATATTTGAACTCTATCAGAAACATGCAATACATTGATTCATACTACAAACATACAGATTTTTTTATTTTTTTTTAAATGTGGCTTCCACAACCCCATAGGTGCCTATATAGGCACCTGGTACCTACCAACAGAAACACTGCATTCCAGTACGTTTTTTTCTCACCCTATACTAACCTTCAAGTCAGCAGCTGTACTGTGCAGAGATCCAGAGCAGTATTGCATGAAGCTGCTTCCTTGCAGTGGAAACAAAAGACTACACATCCCATAATGCTTTGGTGCAGAGTCTGATCCCCAGACATTGCAACAGAGTTGTAGCTGCCTCTGATTGACCAAAAGGAATGTTATGCTAATTTAGCCTGTGTTTCAATTGCCAGAAAACTGAAAATATTTGCAAACTCTAGGGTAAGTTTATTAATGTTTATTTGGGATTTTTCAATCAAAACATGTTGCATACAC
Organism: Discoglossus pictus; assembly: GCA_027410445.1. NCBI lineage: Eukaryota > Metazoa > Chordata > Amphibia > Anura > Alytidae > Discoglossus > Discoglossus pictus. Next base: position 86,191,916 of record CM050166.1, on the reverse strand, counting down.
TACTGATTCTCCTCTATCAGATGCATTAATAATCCAGTAAACTCCTATTTTCTTTTAAATTCCTTCACTGTGTTTGTCCTTACCACTTTTATTGTAAATCTGGGACTATAGTAGTTAAATAAAGGGACTATTAAAAACATATTTCTTCCAGGTGACTTAAATGTTATCCTCAATGTAACTGTTACAAAATGTACAAATCAATTACTAACCTATAAAGTAATAGATTCTCCCCTTCTGGAACTCATTCTTCTTGTTATCTCACATGTAAGGTGCCAGGTTTCACATCTGTGACCTAAGGCCACAGCTACAAAGGAGGTGCATCACACTACTAGAGGCAATGCTGCTGCAGCTGTGACTCCTGACACCCTACATGAGAGAGAATAGGAAGAAATGGTGAAAGGTCTAGAAGGTGGGAATCAATCTGCTACTCTGGAGGATTCTCAGGACTAATTGAAGTTTAAATATTATATGAGAATTACATTGGGGAGTATAAACGTAATTAAATCACCTAGTTAAAACATGTATATAAAACAAAATAGATGCCTGAGGAGTGCCTTTAAATGCAGCCTAACGTGGCATTTCTACATTTCTGTATTTTCTGAAAACAATTTATTACATTTTTATTTTGCAATAAGATAATATCTGTGTGCGTTTATATTCATAGAGAGACCTTTCAATTCCTTGGTTGCTTGAGGTTCTAAAATGATTTTGACTGTAATCCCAGAACTACATTTGCTGTGTTGAATTTTTAATGTCACATAGATGGAATTATTCAACACAGGTCCTGAATATAAGGCTATTATTCAGATGTGGAGCCAACGAATTACGCATTTCCTAAACATATCTGTCAGTCTGATCGTGGAGCCAGTACGGTATCAGGATGCAGATATATCGATGCTGACATACAATCCGAACACATGTTGCATACAAATAGCATTTTGTAAAAATGCTTAATACAATAAACTTATTAAAAGTAGTGATCATATTTTGGATCAGTCTCAGTAATGTTTTTACAGCTAATTCTTTTTACAATTATATAAAACAAAGGCACACTGTAGTCACATATTTCCACTGCTCTATTCTATAAAAAATTGCATTAATTCTGAGCAAAATAGTTTTAGAATATTATGATAATAATCTTTATTTTACCACCTAATATATGCAATTATATTTAGTTTTGGCCATCTTCATTATTGACTTTAAAAATGACTTCTAATGCGTCTTTCTGCTTGAAGGGCAGATCAGCCAAGTCAGTTGTCTACACAAAATGTTTAGTCCATTATCAGTTCTAAAAGCGATATAGTCCTTTAAAGGTATGTAGAAGTTTCATGGATGCATCTAATAGAGGAGAATCAGTTGTGTATGAAAACATTTTTTTACATGAAAAAAATACCAAAATAAATATTAATAAACTTACACTAAAGTTTGCAAATTTCTTCAGATTTCTGACAGTTGATTTGAGAAGGAATGCCCCTGAAAATCCAAGATAAATTAGCATAAAATTCTGTAAATAATTTGCTGTGGCCAATCAGAGGCAGCAACAACATTGTTGCAATATCTGATCAATCAGTCTCTGCAGCAAAGCATAATAGCTTATGCAGTTTTTGTTGCCACCACAAGGAAGCAAGGAGGAGCTCAGGCAGTGCCACTATGGATTTCTGCATTGTGCTGCTGTTGGCTTGGTGGTTAATAAAGGATTAAAAAACATATTTGGATGCAGTGTTACTAGTGGCTAGTACCAGGTGCCTATGTAGACACCTCTGGGAGTGTGGAAACCATTCTTATAGTGAAACAAACCTGTGTGTATAGAATGACTCAATGCAATGTGTGTTATTGATATACAGCCTTATTAAATAGCAATTCGGCCAATTGAATAGGGCTCTATTTAAGCACAGAGCATATATTTTTTACAGAAGCTTTTAGTTAGTGAACTTCTATCCAAAAGCAAGGTCTTCACTAACTAAAAACTTCTGTAAAAAAATATGCTCTGTGCTTAAATAGAGCCATTTTCAATTGGCTGAATCACAATCTAATAAGGCTGATAAGAAGACAGGTGTTAGATTAGAAAGAGGTAAAAACAGGGAAACATAGATATACCTCTAATAAATGTGCTATGGGGTAGGTTCATTAAGAATGTCTTGGAAGAGCTGTAATGCATCTCAATCTAGTCACAGCAGTCCCTTTTACAATATTAGCAAACATATTGCATTGGAATCCGATTAAAGGTCTATCTTGTGAATTACATGTAAACCATTAGTAATGCTGTATTAAGGATAATAAAACTAATTTATTAAATTTGGGACTGTCCCTGCAAAAAACTCACATATTGGATGTTATGGCATATAATTATTTTCTCTTAAAAGAACACTGTGCTAAAACAATTGGGTTTATTTTTTTAACGTAAAATTTCACTGGTAATAAAATCAGTATTGTTGGAGAAAACCTTCGCATTTCTTCAGCAGTACTGACAGCTGCAGTTACGGGAGCCATCCGGCAGAGGGCGCTGTCAATGTTTGGGCGCCGTCATGTTTGATGGAAGGCAAATAACTATTCTCCCCTCCGACGTGGCGCAACTCAACGGTGCTAAGTGGACAGCGAGGCCATCGCTATGTTCGGCGCGGGCACTCGCCCCCCAGGGCCTCATGTGCGCCTCTCTTAGCTCAAGGCCTCTTCTGTCGACGCGTTTTTATGAAAATCGCCAGTGCCATCTGTCGGTTGGCGGCGAGATTGCAGCGAATACATTTTGCGAAGGTGAAGAGGGAAAGGTCCAAAAAAACTTTCAGTGTTACTTTTAAAACATACAATTGAATTCAATGTTTCACTCTTTAGCAGATGTGCTTCCCTCCGATCCCTATTAGGTGTCCACAGGATACGATAGGATCTGCACCATTTGCTGTCCTGATAGGAGTACAAATGTGCTTTCTTCTCTACACAGGTCACTGCAGCCAATCCTAGTCTAACCAGGAATACAATTAAAACGACCTCCTGTTCTGCTAGTTTCTAAAACATTTAAAGGGACCTGGAACACAACTGTTTTTTTTTTCCAGGTATATAAAAAAAAGCACACTTTAAACATTACAAAAGTGTTTTACATGAAAAAATATGAAGTAAAACTTGTTTAAACTACATTGAAACTAACAGGAAATGCAGAGCGCACATTTCAGTCTGCAGATCTTGTTAACTGGTGGAGGACAAGCCCCAAATTAGTAAAACTTTGGGATGCATGTTTCCATCAGACATTGGTTGCATTTTTAATTAGTTACTAAATAAATGAACCTTATTGTTTGACCAATACATCAGTCCTATAAGAAATGGACTATACTTCCAAAAGAGGGACATTTATTAGATAATTACTAATATGAGACATGTTTTTGTTTTGCGTCATTCAGTCGTATCCGACTCTCTGTGACCTCATGGACCATAACACATACTGCTGATCCACTTGGTATTGATTGCAGAGATACTGGATTGGGTTGCCAGTTCCTTCTCCAGTGGGCCAAAGCATACAGCTCCTGGCCCAACCCTGCTTGTCTTAAAGGTGGTGTGACCTCTTGGTTCCCTGCCTAGAATCCAACCTAGGTCACAGCAGTGAAAAATCTGTATCCTAACCACTGGACCACCAGGGACATAGTTTTCCCTAATTACTGATGCTCTGTATTACTTACAATTCTCATTACTTTTATAATATTGTATCTTTGAATTAGGTCCTCAATTACATCTTCTCTTTTTTTCCATTACATGTGAAACAATCTTCAAAGTTTACAATTCTTACCTTAAAAAGATGAAAAAGCTGCAAAGATCAATGATGTCTGAGCAGTGGTATTTCTATTCAATGTAAATGCATCTCCAGGCATAGTCTGGCTTGGAAATTGAATTCCTACTTTTATGATTCCATCAGTAAAATTACCAAGTAAAATGTAATAAGCAAATAAAAAAGATGAAACACATTCTTCTATAAAACGCTGAGCATGAATAAGAAAGATGTTTTATTCAATATGGACAATAGGTAGTCCAGCGTTGCACAACTTTGCTCAAATGGATTGTTAGAGATGATTTAAAGAGATGATTTCACAGAGATGCTCACAATAAATAGTGGGCTAATGTCTTACAGAAGGGGAATTAAAGCATTAAAGGTTCACAAAACCATCATGTCCGCATGTTGAAGACATTAAAAAAAGATATTTGCATGAAAAACTAGTGATCTGTAATTTGGTAAACACAGAACCAATGTAGTTTATGAAAACCTTCATGTTTGTGAAGTAGGTAACCAACTTAAAAATTAGAGCCTGAAACGCTACCTTGTGTACCTCAATGAAGCTGTGAGCTATACTATGTAGGGTCACTAAGGATGGGCAAGTCATACGTGGTCCAATGAGGAATTTGCAACCCAATCCACTATCTTTGCCAAGATAACCATATGGATAAGCATGATCAGAGATAAAGATAGGTGCGTCCAGCGTGCTGCGTTAATTTGGTCACAGAGAGTCAAACATGACTGAAGGATTGAACAAAAAGAACAACACATTTAAGCAGAAATGCATTTTCACAGAAATGTTAGCAAGCTCTGCTAGTGTCTAGAGGCTTTCAGTCCAATGTATGAAGGGCAGGTACAGTACAAGGAAAGCATGATTTGCCGTTAAAATGGGCTCTTTGGTTTTTTTTTTGTTTTTTTTGTTTATTTATATAAATGTGTTAACTGGGTTACTTAATTAATTTTAACTTCGTCAATGTAACTGTGATATTAAATTTACACTTTTTCTAGGAAGTTCCTTGAGTAACAGATCCTCATCTTCTGGTGCTTCCTACTTTCTTCCTGTTTTCCATCATGATAGCTAACATCTTGAACAGGTGGGTCCTAAAGCCACTGCCACAGAAGATGGACTTCACACTAGAGGTGTTTCATGCTGCTCACAGACAGACATTAATATCCCGTATGTCTGTGCAGCATAAGCCATAGATAGTGTGAATCCTGCTCCCTGTTGGTGTGACTTTAGGTCACAGCTGGGCAAGAAAACAGCTATCATGAGGTAAACAAGAAGAAAAGAGGGGCTCCAGAAGGTATGAATCAGTTACTCTGATAGCTTCTTAGAAGTACAATGTCATCTTTGATACAATTAATGAATTAAGCTAGTTAAAACAATTATACAAAATGAAAAAAGCCTGAAGAATGACTTTATATTGAGATTGCCTGAATCTGAACAAATGTTTGGAGTAGGAGTGGTGGAGCTAGTAAATGGAGGGCCCTGTGCAAAATAATCCCCCCCCCCCCCCCCTAGAAAATTATCCATATGTATATATATAAATACTGTATCTGTAGCATGGTTGGTGCCCTAAAAAAAAAGCCAATTAATACGACTAATGTCCCACCCATTTTTATAAGTAACAGTCTTACTTTACCCTAGGGTGCTGCTGGGAAATTAGCAGCCTTATTACATTGTGATTCGGCCACCTGCTGCACTAGAAGTAGCTTAAAATGTTAACTCAAGTAACAATGAGAAAGTATCACACCCCTCCACTGCTATATATATTATTATTTTACCAGAACACATCCAAGGTAATATGGAAGCCTCTAAAAATATAATATGCAATAGGTCATTTTATATAGGTCACCTTACATGTCAGCTACTAATGCTGTCAATTTGTTATATATTTCACAAAAGCAAAGTTTTCCCCAAACATTAAAAAACTTTAGCTTTTGAAAAAAAAAAATAGAGACTGTCCTAACGAATTTTACTCTATATAATAATCAAACAATACAAAGCACTGACATTTTGTGTTTGTGCAGGACATATCAAAAAAACTCCAAAATCTCAAATAAGTCAATAGTGTTATTAGTCTAATGCTAACTTGGAGACTGACCAGGTTTGTGATATCACTGTTGGCACAGATGCTATTCACAGCTTCTTTTATGCCATCAGAGACAAAAAATGACCCTGCACTGAAGAGATAGTGGTTTACGCCAACTTAATACTAACACTGCTGCCTCATATATTGAATTTTCTGTTATTCAATCATAAAAGTTTTATAAGAATGCAATTGGGGAAATTCACTAAGCTGTGACGGGGGCTGCAAAGGGATGCAAAGGGATACAGTAACAGATTTCCCCATGGAATACAGAGCACATAAAAGCAGAGTGAAGTACATAGCAGCCCATGTGATGTTTAGTGAATCTTCCCAAATATCACTTAACATAAATATATGCTAAAATATAATCTTATTTTTAATCAGTTTGTCCTTTTATATACTATATTCATTTTTTGTCACGTTATCCACATTTCTTCACTAACAAACCTGGAATCACATTCCTGCCTATAATTCTTGCCATACTAATTTTTTCAAGATACTGCTTCGTTCCCATCCACCTCCAATTGTTGCAGCTATAGAATAGTAAAATTACCTGACTTTCCCATTTGCAGGTTCTGTTATCTGACCACTAGGGGCAGATAACATATTACATACTAGAGCAATTCACCTCAAATTACTTTCTATCTGATCCCTTCCTTCTCCCACTAACTGAAAACCTTTTCTAACTTTGCACACCTGCCTACCCAAGCAAACCTTCACCTCCTTCCTGACCCTTGCTATTCCTTATCTGCTCTTCCCCAGGTGTCTGCCTCTTCTATTCCCTTAAGATTGTAAGTAGTGAGTTTCCAATCTTGTAGGGGGAAAAAGCACTTTCCTAAGCTCAAAACAGGGCCTCCATTTTCTACAGTTTGTTACATTGTATTATCCATGTTCTTATGCCCTGTACAGTGCAACAGAATATGTTGGTGCGTTACAAATAAAAGTTAATAATTATAATAATAATTAAATAGCCACTATAGGTTAAAGGTTATACGTTTACAATATGCCCTTTCCAACGGTTTAGCTGTGGTCAAAATTTAAAATAGCCACTTTCGAAGAACTCCACTGGAATATACGGTAACTAACATGTTTTAGAATTAAAAAATAATAATAATAATAATATAGCCTTTAATTCATTACCTTAATAAGGATTTATTATGTTGCTTTGGAATCTAACATTTTAGATCCAGATGTGGAAGAAAACTCTGAAACCCCAGGTAGTTTATAACCACACAATGGGAAGTGACATATACAGCTAATAGTGATCTCATTAGAGCTAATACAAAGCTCTTTAGTATACAAAGACACATCTTGTTGAGCTGAAGCTGTTAGGAGCAAGCCGAGTAAAAACTGGAAACCTGTAGTTAGACAAAACTTGACCACAGTGATCATCTAATAATGGTCAGAATGTTTTTAGAAAGTGCAATAAATAAACATAGTCTTTAAAAAATTTTAGCTGTTTCTCAACACTGTGTTTTTTGGAAACTGATGAGAAAATATTGAAAGCACTGTCACCTTGAATTGCCCATGTCCATTGAACAGCTCAAAGTTTCCTCTTCTTTCTAGGTCTCATCCTTCCTGTAGAAGAAAGATCAGAAAATGTAGTTGAAGATAATAAATAATGAATTAAAGGTTGTTATTGTTTTTTTCTAAAACATGTTACCCATTATTAAGTGTAAGTGTTCAAAAGAGCATGTTGTATTTATAGTACCACAGTAGTCCTTTAATCATTGCCATTCAGCAGAAAATGTAATGTTTTTTTTTGTTTTGTTTCAACATTAAAAGGGCCACTGTGGTAAATTTTGTGACTAAATGTAATAAAGAGGAAAATGTTCTTAGAAAGCAAAATTAATAAACACAATCTTGACCTAAGCAAGGCCCAGTTGGTATGTGCATATAAGAATTTATACCCCATCACCCATTGAATATAAAATTAGACACAGACCACTTCTTGGGAGATAACTGGCCACAGCGTTTATTGGTAAACACAACATGACGTAATAACCATAACAATAAATAAATAAATAAACATAACCCCGAGGGGAGGAGTCTGGACAGAGACAGTACACCCTACGCCCTGAAGCCTCATCCAGGGCCTACCGTGTTGGAACATCCGTACCACCGTAGGGTAGGATCTCCCCCATTTTCCACTGTCCCGGCGACTCCCCTCACCACCCGCCACAAAGAAAATCGCATAATACCTTTGCGGATTCGACTCCCCCCACCAAAAAAAACACCATGGCCAGCCACATACCCTACTAAAACAGCACTCCACGCTACAAATCTGCTCATGATCCATCCGCGCCGGGGCCACGCCCCGCTCTGGGCTAAGACAGACAACCAAGGCCACACGCCCGCATGGTCTGATTTACTAATAGCCCATGCTGTTTCCGCCAGATACCTTCCAATTCTCAAGACCACATTCTCCAAAAGCCCGTAGGGCTGTTACGGTGACTGCTTCTGCACCAAGCGAGTGGGCAGCAAGTTCCATGCGGAATATGCCCAAATGCTGCTGGCAATCTCCAACGTTGTAGAATCACTCATAGAGAACCAGTCCCATTTCATCAAGGGAAGGTGCAAACCAACCTCGCGATTGGCTGGACCAAGAGAGCCGTAATCCAGGAAGGGGGAGCAATCAGCGTGCCCAACACACTGTAACTACCTCCTTTCCCCGCCTGCTCAACTTGGCCGTCGCTGCCAAATGGTCACATGATCACCCTGGATCGCCAGACCAGTCACCTGAGGTCGACATACCTTGTCTGTTTACCAACCAAACTCTTGCTACCGTCCGACCAGCGGAAAGAGATGGCTGCACAGAACCGCAGGATTCAGACTTGTCACAGACCTCTTTCCATAACTGCAGTAACCAGCCATATGGTCATATGATCACCCTTTGGATCCCTAGACCAGGCACCTGAGGTCGCCCCAACTTGCCTGTATACCAACCAACCTCTCACTACCGGCACACCAGCGGGAAGGAGAGATGGCTGCACAGCCCGCAAGGCTTAGCACTTCTCACAGACCACTTTCCCTAACAGTGGTATCTCCGTGCCTTAGGAAAAGGCTACCAGTCGCCTGCTGTCCCTTTGCCATACCTCCTGTTCACCTTTACCACTTGCTCTCTCCATCCATTCCTTCGTCAGGACCCATTAACCCAGCTTGATTTCCAATGGGCCACACTGCTACTCCCCCCCCACCACCACCACCACCTTTGGGGGACTCCTCCTCTGAGCCTAGGGATAGCGTACCCAGTGCCCAAACTGTCCAACCTCCCATCCTGGCCTGCAGTCTGAGGCTCGCAGCTGTTTGACCTGTTATCTACATAATACTATATGCTCCTCTATCCGTACTGAGCACAGGGTTTTCAACAACGTAGTCCTGAACAAGCAACTACATACTGAGAAACAGCCTGCACCACCACCGCAATCACTGCATACTCTAATTACTGCCCTTTGATCCACTGCCAACCAGCCGTGTATAACTCTAGAAAGATCTACGAAGCCAAATACCTTACATACCCATCACAATAGCTTATGATACCACCCTGAATGATCAAAACAGCGTCCTTCATTTTTGGAAGGTTGTTAATGCTGTATTTTCCCTTGTTTTTATCCCCTGTATTGCGCTACGGAATATGTTGGCGCGTTACAAATAAAAGTTAATAAAGTTAATAAATGATCAAAGCGTGATACAACCGCCGGGGAAGACAGGAGTGACACCCCTTGTTGCATATACACCAAAAAAAAAAAAAAACACCTCTGTAATAACCCATATATATGCCTCAGTCCGCACGTTGCCGATCCCGGTACGAAGAGTTAATAATATCCTGGAACTCACCTGGAAAAGCATATAATACCCTCTGCTTTATGACTATTATCGGATACCAAGCGGTAGCGCCCCGCCAGCACGACCCCCTAAGACTTTTTTAAAAAAAAAATAATTCATTTATTTTTTAATCCGAGACAAAATCTGACAATCCCTTATACATATCTCCATTACCGTACAACAAAAAAACATGTGATAGCCCCACTGAACATGCCCACCGCTACCCACCAAATGGCGCAATCATGGTTTACAATCTTGCATCTCACGGCATAACCTACACTACCTCTAACCAGACAGACCGGGGGCCCGACGCAGGTCCCTAGATGCCGTTACAGCCAGATTTGAAAAGAGCTAGGGCATAGCATCAATCTGGGCATGCCCTTGCTGACCGCTCCTCTTACCAGTCAAAGGATGTATAATACCTGCTCACAACCGTTTGAGCGTCATACCGTCGTGTCTTACAAACTGCAGAGGATTATAAGACGTACCAGGACTCAAGATAGGATACCACTAAGCAGGACCCTCCACAACAGGACAAAAGAGGATCACCAGAGTCAAACCACCACTGTATATGAAAAAAATCTGCTACCAGCGGATCTAATCCATCAGCTACCCTGCCAACACTATGGAAGAACATGCCTGTGCAGAAAACGCCTGATACAAAATTTACATATAAAAAAAACACTTGTCCACCTTTAACATCGGTAGCCTAGAGCACCTATGTCTATAATAACAGACGCAAACACCTCTGCTATCACTTGGAATTGACCAAACACCTACACTAGACGCACCTTCAGGAGTCAATATAACCACCCAAGACCATAGTGGATAAGGCATAAGAGTAAACCGTGGTGGAGTATATGACATACCCCCAAAAAAGGGATAATTCTGCTGGAATGCCACCCGGCCTCCTTTCAAATCCCACTACAAACCTGAAACTAGTGGTATGAGAACTGTCTACCCGATCAATGGAACCCACGACGATAGAGATGATGAACACGGAATGAGTAACCTACTGCACAGAACCGTAATGCGATAAAATGGTAAAGCCTCCCAGCATACCGGGAGGCATATACCCCTAACATTCTCATCTAGACCTCTATAAAGTAGACTGTTTATAAACAGCCCCAATACCCCGATGTCAAGGCGGTAAAGTATAATAAGCACGCAGTGTCACTAAACAACCTGGGCACCAATCCGTTTAAAGAGGACACTATGGGGAGGAATTGGCCCTATAACTTTCTAAGGCTTCTCTGCCCCCTTCCCCCTTTAAGACAGCCCCTGGTAACCTGATATATAGGCTTATGGCCCCAATATGCCAGGCAGTTCCATAAGGGTGGACCACTGACAATGCTCAAGGCACAGCACTAAGCGCTGTACCCAGTGCAGTTGCAGCAAGAACAACCGCAAATCATATGATCGTTCCAGCCCGCAACTGCTACAGTCAATCTCTATAAAAATCCCCTGGTGTTCAACCCCTTAGCCCGCAATTGGAGAAGCCAACTGCCACCGCCAGAATAAAAAGTCCTATCTGTCCCCCGTAACTCCCAGTTATGAACACACTATTGTACAAATAACGCAAGGGAAAATGATGTTAAGTATTAAATAACCACACAACGTCCTCAGACTCGTAGATACGATGAAAACCGCAGTATACAGAATATGTCAATATATAAACCAGAAGTCCCACAGACTTGACTATCATATTGACAGAGAATGTTGTTATTAATGTGACCAAGTGCTGCTTACCTACACTGCAGCTCCCAGACAGCATGGCAGCCTGAGAGGGAAGGAAGGCCTGGGGACATCACCACGAGTCCCAGCACACAGCAGAATGGTACACACAGCCTTCACTAATATGATAATGTGCACTCTGACACCCCCATAATCTATACACATAAATATATACATAAAGAATACACAAACATATATACCCAAGAATAAATAAAACACAATACACATAAACAAATACACACAACAAATAAACACAATACACAAATACCACACCATACCCATACATGACCAATACACCTACAACAGCATATATACATCCATATATATCTCCAAATACATACATATATATATATATATAAACATATACACAAACATATGTATATACATATACACACATACAAACATAACCATATACATATATATATATATACATATACACACATACAAACATAACCATATACATATATATATATATAAACATCCATATACACACACATATATCCAAATACATATCCATCCATATATATAATACTCAACAGAAAAAAAAGATACCCAAACACATATAAACATACATATACACCCACACACACCTATATATATAAAATATACACACACACATACATACAGTACAACTACATACACACATATATAAGTGTACAATATATAAGCCTACTACAGAGTTATATAATGCAGTTCATAATACATGCTGCCTTGATAGCAGGGACACCGCTTACCCTCCCCTGCACACCACAGACACCACAGGTGCAGTAACTAAATCTGTGGCCTGAACCAGCCCTCTGGCAGTGCTCCTCCTAACACAGCCCCCACGCTGCAACCAAGGAGAGCTGTACCGGTAAGCTGCAGACCCATCAGTGCCCCCAGCACCCACATAGCCTATGACAAGGAGCACTAGCAGCTCCATCCTCTTCCATGGCTAGCTAGGGGCCAATCCCTCTTAAGTGCCCCCAGCACTCCACCCTGTGCTCCCTAACACTCTGGAGGCCATAAACAGGAGCTGCACCAGCAGCACATCTGCTCCCATGGCTAGCTGGGGGCAAACTGGTGGAAATTGGCGCCAAAAGCCTATCATGGCTCCACCTCACCCAGCTAGCCACATCCTTGCCCTCCCAGGTCCTGCCAGGTCAGGTGGTCCCTCCTTCCAACCCCAGGCAAGCCTGAGGTGGCCTATGGGCCCTTCATTATATCTTGCAACTTTTTATATATAACTAGCGAATTGCCCGTCAAAAAATGATGGCAATGAAATTGTAAGGTAGTTAATGGTGTTTTGTGTCTGCTACTGAAATATGTAATACAATTAATAAATTAATATAGTTTACCTATTTTAAAGCATTGTGTTGAAGGGCTGGCAATCTGTTTTGATGTTGCTGCAGCATTAGTGGCGTTGAGCTGCTGTGTAAGCGTGCTGAATGTGTGCATTGTACCCCATCCAACAATCATAATACATACATTTTCCATCAGACTTATACAGCCAAACTTTGATTGATGTATCCTTATTTTATTTTTGGGATTATAATGGAGGGAGGAGAGAGGAGGGGAGAAGAGTGGAGAGGCGGGGAGGAGGAGAAGAGGAGATGCAAGGAGGAGAGAGAGGAGAGAAAGGTGGCCCTGGGGAGTAGTGAAGAAGTGAGGGAGAGGAGTGGAGGAGAGGAGTGAAGGAGGAGAGGAGAGGAGGAGGAGGTTGGGAGTGGCAGAGAAGAGGAGGTGGCGGAGGAGAAGGAGCAGAAGGAGGAGGAGCATGAAAATGATGAGAAGCAGGAGGAGGAGAAGGAGGTTGTGGAAGTGGAGGAGGAGAGTGGAGAGGAGGAGGAGGTGGTGATGGCAGGGTGGCCTTAGCACCAGGCACACATAGAAGAGGGACAGAGGGGGAGGGGCCTGATCCCAGGGGGAGAGGTAGTTCGGAGGAGGGACGGGTCTTAGGGACAGGTCAGGGAGACGAGGATGCCCGTTAAGCACCATTTTGATGACATCAGGGTCAAGTTGAGGAGGATGATGGCCAAGGAGGAGAAGAACGTGACTGTGAACTATAATGAGTGGGAGAGGGTCACCAAGGACCTTCTGAGCCAGGTGCCCGCCGCTGGAGATTCAGGGCTGGTGGTCCAGCATGACCCAACCTTTATGTCAGGTGAATATCACATACACCAACATTTCACTAAATGTATATCACACACACTACACATGTACATGGTGACCAACATGTCAGCTCCATGGAATTAACAATAGATAGATGGATGCGTCATTAAATCCATGAAGCTGACAAATCACTGTCAGTCCTTGGCACAAGAACAGTAATCAACCAATAGAGAGTCCATGTATTGGTGTGCCCACTGATGCATATGCCGTTACAGACCGCAGCCGGAATCAAGATAGCATAAGGAGCCAAGAACGATCAAGGCCAAGAACCAAAGAATAGATCATATCTAGCAAATGGTAGCTAATCTGAGTTGCAATTAGGAGAATCATCAGGTTCAAGACTAGATGTCAGATAGTTAGAAATGCACACAAAACAATGTATTATTCATCATACTAATAACAAATACATTTCTTTTTTCACTTTCACCATCAGGACCACTGGTCACACTGCCAGGATTCGACCCACTATCCTCCTCCTCCAGAGACTGAGCCTATAGCCAGGGCCCTCCCACTAGTGGCACAATACCAGCCAGACCCCCCCCCCCCCCCACAGCAGTGTGTTGGACTGACCGCCACCACCACCACATGGCCCACTAATACCACCGCATATAATGCAGCAGTCTTCAGCCGGGCCACAGACCCTCCCCAATTGGACACCGCCACCTCCTCACCAGGACATGCCCTAGGGGCCTCCATCCCCAACATCAGACCAGGCTGCACAGGCGGAGATGCTGGCCCTCAAGCAATAGCAGGGGGAGTGTCTTTGGGAGATCCAGGCCAGCATCTCTGCCAATCATGAGAAGGTCATGCGCAGTCTGGCCAGGTGAAATAGGGAGGAGAGGCTGCTCCACCTGATAACTGAATCCTACCTGGTCAGGCTGCTCAGGTTTGGGGTGGACCAGAGAGCATTCCAGGGGATAAGCGCAGAAGCCGTGTAACTCGCTTTGTCCCGAACACCACCCCCTCCACCCCGGAGGCATCCCCTGGCCACTCACAGAACGGCCCCTCCTCTCCTCCCACCATGCCTCCGCTACCGCCATTGCAAGTGCTGCTGCCTCCTGGGGGGTAGCTTAAATGTAGACTAATACCACTATGGCGATGCACTTGGAAAAGTTTCACAATTGCATGTTAAGCCAACATTAATATATGCACTAGTGAAGCATGTGACCCTGACCTCAATATCAGTCTGAGAACAGATCCTTGGGTTTGATGACAACATTGTAACATTGAATCTGGCTGTTGACCTTTGTGTCCTATCCGTATTAATGGGTATTTTCCAGTATTGCTGATATCCTGAGTATCCTTTAACATGTGCTAACAGCTGTATATCTGATGGATGTGATATCAATGTTGATGAACAATATCATATGGTGAAGGTGATAGTACACATTAACCACTGACGGGTCACAGCTAAGCATTTATTGTGAGATGACACATCATTATTAAAGGTCATGGCCAGTGAGTTATCCAGAGACCTAGCTTATAGTTAGTAATGCTTGCAGATGGGAATCATGCAAGTTAATTATTATATTTTTTATCCTCCTCCACCTTTTTTTAGTTTGCCACTTTTTTAAATTTTTGTTTTGTCACCACACTGTATTAAACTGGATTGGATTACACAGTTCAGAGGTTTAATCATCTGTTTCATTGAGCAGTTATAGACAAGTTGTAAGTGCTATGTGTCACAGACCCCTTTTTGTCTGCCTGGGTGTTTGGCCATTTAGCACAACTGCTTGGCTCCAGCATCGGATTACCTGCATAAACACCCCCATTTAATATTAGTGTATTCTGTGTAATGTTTAAACTGTGGCTGAGTGATCATGATGGGATTAAAACAGGGTGCTGAGTCTGCAGTGATCAGATACCTCTATTGTACTGTTATCTGTTCTGGTCTATTGTTAACAAATAAAGTTAATCCCACCTGAAATGTGCTAGAAACGGTAGGATGTGTATTGGAGATTAAGCATATTAATCTCAAGAAGCTACTGTTAGACCCCATGTGGAGTTTATCCCTTGTGTTTGTCTGCCATACCCTCTTATTGTTGTGCTGTGTAAACCCCCTCTGTATCTATACCCTATAAATACTGCTGTCATTTCCAAAAATGAATCAGTTCACTCTGAGACATATAGAAATAATATGGTCTCTTTATTTTGTTCTTGGTGGCTGTGATATTGAACATATCTCTACCCTACAAGTAACCTGTCCTGGTCACTACCACAGGAAGGTTACTGGGACTTCTGGTAGTGCTGATTCCTGATGAAAAGTTTCTGACTGATATAGAAGCCAGATATCAGGATGCTGGTGCAGAAATTTCAAAGAACCCAACGGTTCTTGTGGATAGTTACCTGTAGTCTATAGCAGGTGGCTCTGGACTTGAATAGCCCCTACTCTTGGATCACCACACTATGGCTGGTGAAAAATGGCAACACAACCTGATGGACGTAAAAACAAGCCATAAGCAGTAACACTTAACGAAAGCCAGTAACACTTCATCCAAGCCACTAACATTTAGTACAGCGTAGTAACACTTAACCCAACCCAGTAACACTTATCCCTCAACACTAACACAACCAAACACAGTAACACTTAAGCGTGAGGCCTATAAACTACACAGGGGGAGAGCCTTGCAATGAGCACCGAAGGTGGTCATTGCAATCCTGAAGGGGACCAGGAGGACATACACCACACTAATCTACTCTAACCCATCAGGACGGCCGCAAAAACACATGGAGGCTGTGCAAAGACACGAGGATCAACAGCCAACTTACCTCCATCACGTATAATATCCTCTTCATTCATCCCACTCCAATTCTGGTGGCCATGTCATAAGATGTTCACCAATTCCCATTTGGTGACCTCCCATAATGTTTTGCTATTCCTCAATTTACATTAGTGTGGTGTATGTTCCCCTGGTCCACTTGTGGATTGCTAAGTGGTGGTGCTGAATTGGCTTGTGTACCTGAATGAACCTTGTGGAACAGCACAGACAGAGACCTAGCTAAATGTGCTGCAGTCCATAGGGTCACAGAGAGTCGGACACGACTGAAGGACTGAACAACAAATATTAAAATGTTCCCCTGGTACTTGATATATCTGATGTGGCGGTGTTATTTGGCCACTATTTGTTTTCCCAATGTACAGTATATGTGATGAGCGAGATGTATATGCAATTACATATATTTTCCAGGGTGCGCATTAGAGTCTCTGTGTGGGAGAAAGGGTTAATGTGACAAGCAGTTTCAGGTTTTTGTGTTACAATTTAATAAGGTAGTGTGTCTTTTTTTTATTTGGGGATTGTTGTGCAAGTAATTTTATTGCCTTTCAATGCTTTCCCCATATTTTAAAGTCTACTGGTGTGTTTAGAACGTGTCTGTAAACTCTTTGCGGATCCTATTTGGATGCTGTAATATTTTTGCCTCCATTTGCCGTTTACGGGTTTGAACACCAGTGCATCTTTGGGGATTCTTAGCAATTTGCGATCTTAACATTTACGGTCTTGACAGATCAAAGGCTTTGCGGCAACGGAGTTCCGATTTTGACAACTGATAGGGTTTTTCCACCTTTAACCTGGGGGTAGCTGTAAGAGGCCAATTTAATAGCCGTAACTCTAGCGGGCTCCGTTACGGGCTAGCGGTTTTCACATAGGGGGAATTTAATAAGGCTGTATGTCTGTTTGAACAGGATTATAAGTAGGAGTCAACATGGATTTCTGCGGGATATGTCATGTCAAACAAACCTAATCAGTTTCTATGAGAAGGTTAGAAGGAATTTGGATCCAGGCAACTCAGTGGATGTAGTCTATTTGAATTTTTTTCAAAGGCTTTTGATACTGTGCCACATGGAAGATTACTTTGCAAATAGAGATACAGTAATTGCAATAAATATCTGCTCATGGATTGAGAGCTGGCTAAACGGCAAGAAGTAAAGGGTTGTTGTAAATGGAACATACTCAGATTGGATTACTGTGGTAAGTGGGGTTCCTCAGGGTTCACCATTAGGTCCTCTCCTTTATAACATAATTATTAATGACTTAGAGGAGGGACTGGAAAGTAGTGTGCAAATTTTTGCTGATGACATGAAATTGCGCAAGGTAATTAAATCTGATAATTATATATTTTCCCTTCAAAGGGATTTACATAAATTAGAGGAATGTGCATCTAAATGGCAGATTAGATTTAATATGAATAAATGTAAAGTTAAGCATTTAGGAAGGAAAAATAGCCATGCAATTTATAACCTTAACGGAGTAATATTGGTGTATCGGATATCGAAACGGATTTGGCAGTGCTTGTGGACAACCACCTAGGTAACAGTGCTCAATGCCAAGAAGCAGCTGCAAATGCAAATAAAATATTAGCATGTATTAAGAAGGGTATAATTATGCCACTATACAAATCCCTAGTACACCCTCATTTGGAATATGGAGTACAATTTTGGGCACCACTAAATAAAAAGGACATTTTAGAGCTGGAAAATTACAGAGAAGGGCAACAAAACTAATAAGGGGAATGGAGGGGCTAAGTTATGAAGAAAGACTAACCAAATTAAACGTATTTTCTCTAGAAAAAAGGCGTTTAAGAGGGGATATGATTACATTATATAAATTTATCCAGGGTCAAGATACGGTTTTGTCAAGTGAACTTTTTGTGCCAAGAGGTTTTCAGCTGACAAGAGGACATTCCTTGAGGTTAGAGGAAAAAGTCAAAGTGAAGTGAAGTAAAAAGATTCCACCATAAAGAAAGAAAAGAGCACTTCACAGTAAGGGTGATTAAACTGTGGAATTCTCTTTTAAAGGAGGTGGTGACAGCGGATTCGATAGATAACTTTAAAAAGGGACTGGATATATTTCTAAATAAAAATAGCATGAAGGGTTATCCTGGTTAATTAGAGAGGGAGTATTGATCCAGGGAGGAATCTGATCTCCAGTATCTGGGGTCAGGAAGGAATTATTTTCTTTTCCCTTTTGAGACAATTGGCAAAGCTTTAGTTGGGCTTCTTCTGTGTGCCTTCCTCTGGGTCAATTAACAATTAATAATTAATCTGAATACAGCAGATCAGAGTAGACCTTGAAAGGTTAAAATAGATAGACTAAAAGTATTTTTTCAACCTCAATTACTAAGTAACTATGTAACTATTAGAAGCACTGACAGTTTCTCCATATTTAATTTGAAGCAGCTAAACTGACAAAACTAGTGGATTGCAGTACAGAATAAATAATTATAATAGTTATTAAATTCCAACAATAGTTGTGTTTTTCCTTTCTAAAACCATGTTGGCTGTTAACACTTCTAATTCTTTATAAGACTATACTGTAAATGTCCAACTTTGGTGATCCTTTAAAGGATCTCACATGAAGTGATATGAAATATGAAATAAATTAACACCATTAGCAGCTGTGCTCCTAAACCCATCTTGTCTCACGTAAGCACCTCCTGATAGTTTGGAGACTTGCAGCCTCATTAAATTGCAGTTCGACCAATTGAATAGGGCTCTATATAAGCACATAGCATATTTTTTTACAGAAGTTTTTAGTTAGTGAAGACCTTGCTTTTGGATAGAAGTTCACTAACTAAAAACGTTTGTAAAAAAAAATATGCTATGTGCTTATATAGAGCCCTATTCAATTGGCCGAATTGCTATTTAATAAGGCTGTAAGTACATGCACTATTTTACTGAACAGTGGAGGTCATATAGGGGAAAGAGGGAAAGGGGGTTGGGTTTTGTAAAATCATTGAATCTTTTGGTATTGGACACCTACCTCCTTCCACCTCACATTCTGAGACATGCACATGCAGAGTGTAAAATTAATCCCTATTCCTGCAAATATGTAAACATCCCTCGTACATTCAAACTTCACTAAAGTGGATACCTTTGTTTTTTCTAATTAAACACCAGCTTAATTACATTTTTTCTGCCTAATTATGCTCTTAGTAAGACTTTTGTTCAAATCCATATACTTCAAGACAAAGACATAAATTGTTTCAAGACATATACTTTCTCATCCCATTGTGGTCTTTTACATGAATACACTACACAAATACTAAGGAAACCCATGCCAAGAGTCTGATTCAATTGACCAATTGTATGTTACTGGAGCTCGTAATGGAGCCCATACGCTAATTTGCTATTCAATTGGGGATTTTTTTTGCAAGTCAAAAACCGCTTACGTCTTACAAACTTTGCAGTTGTTAAACCCGGAACTTACAGCCTCCTGAAGCCTTTGATCTTTTATGTTCGCAAGAGTTCTGATCCTTAAAATCGCAAATCACTATTCAATTGCCAAAATCCCTCAACACCGCACCAGCAGTCAAGCCAGCAAACAGCAAATGTCGGCCCAAAGTTTACAAGTTCCAAATAGGACCTGCAAAGGGTTTACAGACTAGTTTGGAACACTGCAAAACACAACAAAAACACACCAATACACTTTAAAATGTGGCCAAAGCAATGGAAAACATTAGAATTACTTACACAGCAACTCCCAACTATCAAATAGTTAATAAAATAAAATGTTATTTTTCTCATATGGTGTAATGGTCATCAATATGAAATGTCATGCTGCAAGATGCTGAAAGCTATTAAAGGCACACTACCTGATTAAATTGCAACACAAATAAATGACAGTGGCTGCCATATTAACCCTTTCTCACTCACAGAGGCTCTAATGTGGACCATAAAAATACAAAGATCATCTTATATACATCTCCCTCATCACATCTACATTTGGAAAACAAATAGTGCCAAATTACACCGCCACGTGGCATATATCAGGTATCAGGGGAACATTTCACATTTAATTGTTCAGTCCCTCTGTTGTGTCTGACTCTCTGTGACCCTATGGACTGTAGCACATCACTTACTAATGTATCTGTCGGTGCTTATCCACAAGGTTTGCATGCGAAAGATACTGGAGTGGGTTGCCAGTTCCTTCTCTAGTGGACTGTGATTTGTCTGATATCTCTGCTATGACTTGCCCACCTAAAGTGGCACTACATGGTATAGCACACAGTTTCATTCAGGTACACAAGCCCCTTCACCACCACTACTTAGCAATCCAGAATGGGACCAGGGGAACATACACCACACTAATCTACTCTAACCCATCAGGAAGGCCCGCAAAAACACATGGAGGCTTGGCAAAGGCACGTGGAGCAATAACTCACCTCCATCAGCGATAGTAACCAACAAGCCCACCCTGGAAAGTCTCATGCCATTGCTGGTGTCCATGTGCCAAGATGTATACCCATTATAATTTGGTGACATCCCATGAAGTATTTTGCTATCAATCAATTCACATTATTACCTGTCATATTCTTATCGGGGATTGTTGATACTATTATTATTATAATTATTATTATGATATGTATTATCCTATTATATAGTAACTAGGGCTCATTAGTTTACAGATATAGGGAGATGACACAAATGTGATGTCTGTGGATGTCCAAAAACCCCAACCATTGAAAACACACTGACATTGTGAGAACAGCATAAAAAAACTTTATTTCATACACACAGCGCAATCAGAAATTGACAAGACTATGCATTAATATCATGGGTGTGGTGTGGGAGGACCCTGGGAGAGCATGAGGCTTGTGGTAAAAAGGGGATACCTACAGGGGGTAATGTCATAGTCTAAAATAAGCATGATGCTTAGCACCTACCACGGTCAAATGTGGTCACTACATCACTGCAACTGGAATCTGAGGGAAAAAAGGTCATCAGAGATTTAATTGAAGAAACCATTAATGTGCATAGCACTTACAACTTGTCTAGATCTGCTCAATTAAACAGATGAACATAATCATGGATAATGTCATACAGATCTATTCCACACACAGTGTGTTTCCAGATATTAAGGAATAATCTGAAATTGATGAGCAGAATATGTGACACCGAGGAGGTTGTATAAAATGCCTTCATGGTTGTGAGTTTTGGCTAATTAAGACCTACGGAGACAGGAACAAGATATCAATCAGAACACTATTTGGATTGACTGCAACATCTCATCTCAATGGCAATCCACATTGAACATCAATTACAGAAATATTCAGCATAACCATACGTGTACAAACTTTGTAGCCAGCCAATAGTATGTCAACATTAATACAAAATAATAATCATTGAGGAGTTTGGATTAGGAGGACTTAGGGTAGTGGTTCACAATTCTCTCCTCAGGAGCAATCAGACAGGCCATGATTTATGTGAAACTCGGGAACCAAAAGTGAGGCAACTAGTATTCAACAGAGTGGAAACCTTAAATTGCTTCACATGTGTATTCACATAGTGTTTCACCTAAATCATTGACTGGTATGTACAGGACGTTCTGACCTATTTTCTCTTTCGGAGCACTGGGCCCCCACCTTCTGTGCCCACGAGCCTCCTCCCTCTACCACGGCCAGGAGGTGTTGGATTGAGGGGTGCGTCCAACTGAGGTGGCTGTGTAGCAGCTGGCATTGGTGGTAAGGGGTGAGATGAGGAGGCCTCAGGCTCTGGTTGCGGTGGTTGCCAACTGCACTAGCCACGCCAAGTGATTTGTTTGGGCTTGTCTGTCCCTATGAGCCATTTGCTCATACCTATCCATCCTTCGATTTTGCCTCCTCAAATCACAATAAATATTGCTCTGATGCTTTCAACCTGCTCGGTACCAATATTGTTCTGCCTTTGAAGCTGAGCTGTCAGCTGTTGCATTACTATATTGTCACGCTCATCATTCATGGGGATGTACAGCAAGATGTCCCTCCAGGTGCCTTGGGAGGGGTTGTGAGTTCTGTCACTAGACAAAGTTGGACTGTGGATGTGCTTGCTCACTGTGCCTTACGGATTTCAGCTACATCTCACTGACAAGGCCCAATGAAGGCCTAAAGGTAGATTTCTCCCTGTGAAGGGCACAAGTGAGCTAAAAGAGGTTGCTATCAGAGTGGGATATCATGGCCATAGAACTAACCTATTAAGGTTAGTTCTTTCTCTGATTGAGCACCTAACTTTGTTTTTTGTTTGGGCTGTGGTGAGGCCAGAGGTGTTGCTCGTTGGGTTGTTGTTGAAATTGGCGATAGTGTTGCTCCAGTCTGTTTTCGCAATATCTGCTTGGACAAAATTTGCTGGGGAAAAAAACTGCTAGGACAACAACTGCTGTGGAATCATCTGTTGGGACAAGAACTGTCCTGAAAGGCCCACTACTGCTGCTGGCTCCAACCACTCCTTTAGAGTCTGCTCCCATCCACAGTAGGTGATGTTGACTGGTGGGCCACCACCGGTTGCACAGGTTGCTCTGGCCTCCGCTGCCATCATCCTGTTCACCCTCAACCGGCAGTCATCATATCAGTGTTTCACAGACTTCACATCCCTGTTTGCAACCCCTAATGACACAACAGCTGCAGCAACCTCATTCCAGGCACGTGTCTCACATCCCTCCCACCATATATGATGCTATGGCAGGCTTCCTGTGGGCTATAATTGTTGGCCCTGTGCTTTGACACAACCTTTTGCCCTCCCAACTGTGCCTGGGGTTCCTGGCCTCCCTGTTCTCTCCCTGGGACCTGACTCTCATGCCCAGTACCTCTCCATACCTCTACCATACCTCCTCTCCTGACTCTCCTTCTCTCCTCCTCTCCTCCTCCGGTTTTCCCCTCTCTCCTCACTCTCCTCCTCTCCTCCTCCTCCGGTGTTTCTCTCTCTCACTCGCTATCTCTATCTTTATCTTTCAGTCACTCTCACTCACTCTCTAGCATTCTCTGTCTCTCTCTCTGTCACTACCTCCCCCCTGGGATCAGGCCCCTGACCCTCTGCTCCTACACCTTATGTGCCTACATCTGGGGGCCCGTCCCTCCCCCTTCTGCTCTCCTACACCTGTACCTCCCCTCTCTGACGTGCTTCCTCCTCTTCCTTTCTCCATACCTTTACCTCTCCTGCTCTCCTCACTGTCCTCACTCTCTTTCTCTCCTCGTCTCCTCCTCTGGTATGCCCCTCTCTCCTCACTCTCCTCCTCTCCTCCACCTCCGATGTTTCTCTCTCTCTCTCACTCGCTATCTCTATCTTTATCTTTCAGTCACTCTCACTCGCTTTCTAGGACTCTCTATCTCTCTCTCTGTCTCTACCTCCCCCCCTGGGATCAGGCCTGTGACCCTCTGCTCCTACACCTTATGTGCCTTCATCTGGGGGGAAGTCCCTCCCCCCTCTTGCTCTTCTACACTTGTACCTCCTCTCTCTGACCTGCTTCCTCTTCTTCCTTTCCTCCTCCATTGTTCCCCTCTCTCCTCACTCTCCTCCTCCTCTGGTGTTTCTCTCTCTCTATCTCTCTCACTTGCGCCCTTGCGCAATTGAATAGCACCAGAATTGTAGATGAATGAGGCTCCAAGTATTTTGCCATTTTCTGTTTTTTCATTTATTCTGAGTATAAGACTTTATCCACTAAATCACCTTCAAAGATAGAAGTAAACACTATTTATAATTCATAACCCTAACCACTAATCAGGACTGTTTACTTTGTGCATGAAAGACAATATTTGTGTTTGTCATGTCTGATTTGCTACGATCTGTGCTCAGAAGCAAACGTACAGCATGTACAATATAATGCATACATTTACACTTAGTAAATGTAACTATATTTTGAAATTGTAAATGACCATTGCAGTATTTGATATATACTACCCATGATAATGTTTTCAGAAAGTAAAAAACAATAGCATTGTTTTATTTACTCTCTTTTACATGTGGTTATACTGTAGTGGAATCTACCATTTTGGTTTCTGATGCTTTGTGCTTTCTTAGATGTGAGGATATTTTGAATGCAGGAAAAGCCTCTGACTGATCAAATCAAAACTGCCAGTGCTTTCAGGTCTAATGGAAAACTCATTCATTTGCAAGGACCAACTGCTAGATGGCGATGAGTTAGACTGTTAGGTATAGGATGAGAGTTAGGGTTAGGGTTAGTTTAAGGGTTAGGGTAACCTTCTTTTTTTTTTTTTTTTTTTTATTGCAAAAAAACAAATTTAACAAATAAAAATATCATCAATTAAATTTTTTTTACAACAACATATCAACAAAATACATACCTTAGATACATTACCATTCACTCACTTTCAAACCTCATCCAACCCTTCTACAGTTTTGAATATATCCTGTTTTTGGTCCCATACTTTCCATTTTAATGGGTCAACGTTGGTTAAGCCTTTTTGTATAAATTTTTTTTCCATTTCTCGGATATGTTTTATTTTCCAAACAGTATCAGCAAAAATAGGAGCAGTTTTCGCTTTCCAATTGGAAATTATTATATTTTTAGCTATTGAAAAGACCAGAATGGCGAAAGCTTTTTTCTCTATACTAATACCTTTTGGAAAAATATGGAGCAGACTACATTCTGCACTAAAAGGAAATTGACTTCCCACAATACTAGACAGAAAATTATAACAACTTTCCCAAAAAACCTTTAATTTCGGGCATTCCCATAAAATATGTAGTAAATGAGCGGTATTACCGCAATCTCTCCAACACGTTTTTTCCAACGGATTATGGGAAATCTGTGCAGTTTTAACAGGTGTAAAATACCAGTTATTAATTATTTTAAAAAATGTTTCTCTGTATGTTGTTTGTTTAATAAACCTGTTTGTTAATTTTAAGGTTGTATCCCAGTCTTTGACTTCTAATGCTAAATTTAAGGAATCCTCCCATTGACACATACCATTGGTTTTAGGTTGTTCTCCAAAGGATCTTGTGATATTAAAGCACTTGGATATTAGATGTTTTTTTTCCCGTTTAAGAATATTTTTTTTCTATAGAATTGAGTTCTTTACCAATTTGTAGAGGAATGTTAAATTGACGAGTAACGGTTCTATAGGCTTCATACGTTAACCATCCCTTAACTGCGATATTGAACTTCTTTTTTATCTGATCGAAGGAAGCAATAGCTCCTTCGAATATTGTATCTTTAACCCGCACCAGCCCTTTGCTATTCCAGTCATTTATAATGGTTTCCATATCTATATGTAGAATAGCTTTTATTGGGGTTATTAGGCTGCCCTCCGGGATTAGCTTATTTTTCTTATTGATCCGTCTCCAATTTTTTAAGATTTCTTTTACCACCCGTGATCCAATTGCCAGATTCTTGTAGTGGAGATTTTCTCTAAATACCATAGCTGATACGTGCCAATTTTGGATTAATGCTTGTTCTATTTGCATCCAAGGGAGTTTATTTGCTGTTTCCAACCATTTTAACCCTTGTACTATACCATTAGCTTCTTGGTAAGGATATAATAAAGGGTAGGAAATTCCTCCCTTTATAAAGGGTCTTCCCATGGTTGTTTTTTTTAACCTTATATATTTAGTATGGTGTATATAGAAGTCTATCAGGCTTTGGAGTTTTTTTAACCAGAATTTGGGAAGCTTAAAAGGGATGCATCTCAAAATATAGGTAACTCTTGGGAGAATCATAATTTTTACTACTGCAATTCTTCCCGAAAAGGAAAATCTATTTTTTTCCAATTAACTATAATATTTTGACACTTAGCATATAGGTCTTTATAATTCCAATCTACCATTTCGTGTAATTTAGCCAAAAATACAATTCCAAGATGTTTAAATGATTTTGAATTCCAGTCATAAGGGTATATAGAATCCAGTTGAGACAGCAAACTTGCTGTAAAGTTAAAAAAAAGAGTTTCTGATTTCTTATAATTCAATTTATAATAGGAAACTTTGCTATACCATTGAATCACTTTTGATAATTGATAGAGTGGTTCTTTTGGATGGGTAAGTGACAGTACCACATCGTCTGCATATAGACTAATTTTGTGCTCCCTCTCCCCCACCCTAATCCCAGATATCTGAGGACATGATCTAATAATTTCAGCTAATGGTTCTATCATCAGCGCGAACAGGGTGGGGGAGAGGGGGCAACCCTGTCTGGTTCCATTGGATATTCCAAATGAGTTTGTCCTGCCTCCCCAACCCGTTATTTCTGCTGAAGGGGAACTGTATAAGGCTCCAATCGCTTTAGCACCAAATTCTCCAAACCCAAATTTAGATAGCGTTAAACGCATGTAGTCCCACCCTACTCTGTCAAACGCTTTTTCGGCATCTAAGGATAGGAATAGGGTGGGAGTACCTTTGGCTTTCGCTATTTCACTTAAATTCATAATCTTTCTAATATTCTCTGATCCTTGTCTGCCTGCCACAAACCCCATTTGATCTATTGATATTAATTTTTCTATGAATTTCTGGATTCTGCAGGACAGAATTTTCGCATATAGTTTAATATCTGCGTTTAATAGTGAAATGGGTCTATAGTTAGCACAGTACTGTGGGTCTAATTTAGGTTTGGGAATCATTATGATTGCAACTTTTATCATTTCCCTTGGGATTGCCCCTGTCCTCTTGATTTCATTAAACATGTCTGTTAAGTGAGGGCTTAATATTTGGTCAAAAGTTTTATAAAAAACATTAGTGTATCCATCTGGTCCTGGAGTGGTGTAAGGTTTCAGTTGTTTAATGACTTGTAGGACTTCTTGAGTAGTAATTGGTTCATTAAGTTCTTTTCGGTCGCTTTCAGTTAATTTAGATAATTTAATACCGTCCAAAAATGAATGAATTTCTTCTACTAATGGTTTACCAAAGGTGGGATCTTTTTCCAAGTTATACAGATTCTGGTAAAATTCAAAAAAAGCTTGGCCAATTTCTTTCGGTGAGGAGATGTACCTACCTTTATCTTTTAAAACTGTTATTCTATTTTTTTCCTTTTTCTTTTTAACTTGATAAGCCAATAATTTACTATTTCTATTGTTTTGATGGTGATATATCTGTTGGAAGCGCCATAATTCGCTATCCGATATCTGTTGATTAATCTTATTTATTCTGTTCCGGATTGTTTTAATTTCTGTTATAATATGTGGTTGTCCCAAAAAAAATTTGTTTCTAATTTATTTAGCTCTATATACAATTTTTTTAGTGGTGCGCCTCTTTGTTTAATCATTTGTGATTTTAGTTTAATCATCAAACCTCGTGTAAAAGCTTTTTGTGTGTTCCATATCGTGCAGTGTGATGGGACCGAATAACTGTTAATATCAAAAAATTGTGTTATTTCTTTCTTTAAAAATTCTTTATTCTTTTCTATTTTTAATAGGGAATCATCCATTTTCCATTGTGATCTATCTAATTTTACTTTGTTTATTTCAACTATTGCTATAGTGTAGGCGTGATCTGATATAGCGATCTTGCCTATTTCCGTATGTGAAATTTTATCTATTATTCGAGAATCTACTAAAATTAAATCAATCAGTGAATATATATTGTGTGGGGTTGAGTAGAAAGAAAATTCTTTTTGATTTGGGTGTTGAACTCTCCAAGAATCAAATAAGTTGTTTTTAATAATCCATTCAGTAAATGATTGGGTTACTTTGCTGACTCTTTTTAAATTTTTGTCCACCAGTTTTTTAGATCTGTCTAGATTTAAGTTGAGGACCATATTAAAGTCACCAGCAATAATGAGCGGACCTTGTGCATATTTCTTTATTAAATTGCCTATTTGTTTTAAAAATGTACCTTGTTTTTCATTAGGAGCATAAATATTGAGTAATGTGGTTTTCTGATTATTAATTTGTCCATTCCATAGAATATAGCGTCCTTCAGTATCGATAATTGACACTACTTCCTTAATTTTTAACTCATTAGAGAAGAGCATTGATACACCTCTTTTTTTCCCCCAAACACTGAATTGATTCTATATTCATAGCTTCCTGTTGCGAAGCCCGGTATCTTAATTTTCCCCCAATGAGTTTCTTGAAGAAAGATTAAATCTGCCTTTTCTATTTTACAATGTCTATATACTGTTTTCCTTTTACTTGGAGAATTTAATCCTCTAACATTCCAGCTTAAAATCTTTAGACCCATATACTTTGGGAGATTTATATTGACTCTCTTTATTCTTTTTATCATTTGTATTTTTAATTTTGGGACCATTAACTCCTTTTATCACATTCATACTTACTTTCATACATGCATTCATACTATTGGAACAGATGGGGCTGTGGTACAGCCTTTCACTAATACTGTTCCGCAGGAATTCTGTCATTGTTCAGAAATGATTTGCGGTATCCTGCGAAGATGGCTATGGCGTTTTCGTATCTTAGCCAGTTCTTTATCTGTCTAAACCTACTTACTGTTTCTGTTTTTCATCCTGTAGTTGGAGGAATGGGGAGAGTAAAGAGACAAGGAGTGTATCTTGTTATAAATGTATGAACATTATTGAGATTTTGGGATAATTTGATAAATTATACTGATATTTACTAATTCACTTTATATTGTTGTTTATATGTATTGTTTTATTTCTCCTTCTCCTTTAAACTTCTTCCCTCCCGTTCTACTTTCCCCTCCTCTCCCTCTCTCTCCCCTCCTTCAGCCACAAGCAATAAGGTCTTATGCTAATCTACCCTATCTTGTTGTTAATCTTTCTAGATCTTATTAATTGCTATACATCTCTTATGGTTTTCCCTAACTAAACTCTACTTTAGTTAGTATCAATGATCCGCCAGTTCAATGTCCATTCATGATTATCTTTCCTTTCGCCACTCCGGCGTTGTTATTTGCAGCTTCATTGAAGAGTCTTTTGATTCATTAGCTTTCAGATTTTGATTGTTCAAAAAAACTTCTCCTTCTTTTGTGGAATTGATCTTGTGCCATGTAGTTCCTTGTAGGACTAATAATCCTACTGGGGAAGTCCATTTGTAAATAAGATTACGTTTCCTTAGTGTTTGAGTTATCAAAGTAAATTCCTTCCTTTTATTGATTGTTGCTTTTGAGAGATCTGAAAAGATTTGTATCATTTCATATGGTGAATCAAATTTCTTTTTAGTGTAGCTCGCTTTAGAAATTGCTTCTTTTGTGGGTAAATGGTGCATTGTAACAATCACATCTCTAGGACTCTTATTTTGTAAGTGTGCTGGTAATGGAATTCTATGAATTGTATCAAATTTTTGGTCCATTTGTGAAAAAGTAGGTATAATATTGGAAAATAATTCCCCAAGGTATGTGGGAAGCTCTTCTTTTTTTATAATTTCTGATATTCCTCTAATGCGCAGATTATTTTTTCGTGATTTATCTTCCATTTTATTTATTTGCTCATTCAGAGTTTTAATTTGTGTAGTCATTTTAGATGATTGTTCCATTAACATATTATGGTCCACAATTAACTTGTCA
The DNA here is from genome assembly GCA_027410445.1 of Discoglossus pictus. Taxonomy (NCBI): domain Eukaryota; kingdom Metazoa; phylum Chordata; class Amphibia; order Anura; family Alytidae; genus Discoglossus; species Discoglossus pictus. The sequence goes on along the minus strand of CM050166.1, from coordinate 86,162,176 downwards.
AACTTAGTTTCCAAGTCTGCAGATCTCTTGTTCACTTCCGTTATTAGTTTAGAGTTTTCCATAATTTGAGCCTTAATCTCTGCGAGGAATTCTATTTGGAAATTTTTTAGGATCTCTTTCATTTTCCCAGTAGTAAGAAGGTTTTCTTCCTGATTCTCAATTTCTCTGTTTGTTGGAGTTACAGGGGGGAGGACTATACTTTGGTCCTGCCCTTCTTTCAGAGTTTGTTTCTGCGTCGAATTTGTAAGTTTCTTAGGGGAAAAAAAGGAGGATGGATCAGGAGTAGGGCTTTTCCGCCCTTTCGCTTTCGATTTTGTAGCTATTTTGTTTAATTTTTATGGTGTATTTATTCACCAACTTTTACTTCCTCCTTTCTCCTCCTCCCTCTATCTCAATTAGGTTTTTTGTATTCACCAATATTTGACACTTGTAGGTGATACTTATATATTGGTCTTTGAATAAGTATTATTATGGTTTATTATAAGTGACCACCTTAGAATCTTAGCAAACCTTTGTCCTCTTTAAGGGATCAAAATCACTTCATAGTTTCCTGATCACCTGCTTTCTCATGTCCGTTTATTGAACTTTGCAGGGAAAAAATATCCTTTCACTTTAGTTTATTTTCTTAATTTTGTAAATGCTATATGAGAATAACAAGTTTGTTATAATGCATCCTTTAGCGGTTTACTGCAGGTTTTATTTTCTTTATAGTCCTTTTGCTGTGTGTATATCATTGTCTTTCTTAAAATGCAGGAAGAATTAATACAATAGCATAATGTTCATTATATTCCATTTGCTTATGTTGAGAGGCAGAGAAATTAAACAAGGAAAAAAAAAGTTTTACTTATCTCTCCGTGGACTTGGTTTTCTTCATTGCCTGTGATTCATGTTGGTTGTTTGCTGGTATAGCGCTGACCGTTCAAGCTGTACACAACCGGTCCCGTTCCAGAATTTCCAACCCAGTCTTCCCAGAGCTTTCCTTATGCACTAATGCTAGTGCTGGTGGTGCAACTTTTATGCAGTTTTCTGCAGTAACAGGTCCGTTCTCCTCTATCTCCGGAGAACACTATCCATCTCTACACTGCTAGTACGGGCTACGGACGCTGCACAATCGGGTTCAGTCTCCACGAGTCTTCCTCTCTGCCTCTCACTTGCCTGCATACGCCATCTTCACCCGCTCACAGCCGAGATTCGCGGCTTAACACGTCATTTCCGGTCAATCCCCCGATTTTGGTCTGTTAATGCGATGCATTGTTGGTAATTCTGTAATCAGCTCTGTGGGCCAAAATGGAAACGGTCTGATGCCCAGCTTTCAAACAAAATAAAGTCTTAACAAGCAAGCATGGCTGCTCGGGTTAGGGTAACCTTCTAAGGTTACAGATTGTCTCAAATATTGACAGATTGCTGCAACTGCTGCTTTCAGTGGTGTAAAATTTGAAATTGGATAGATCTTAATATTTAAAGGCTGTGCTTATTTTCCACTTTCTCAAACTATTTTCTTTATTTCCTGAATTACTGATTTATTGCATCCTTTAGCAGTCTTCTCCAACACCACAGTTAAAAGGCGTCAATTCTTGGCGCTCAGCCTTCTTTATGGTCCAGCTCTCACATCCATATGTTACATAGTTACATAGTTACATGAGGCTGAAAAAAGACTTTCAGTCCATCAAGTTCAACCTTTTAAGATCTTCTCTGATCTGCAATATGCAGATTAGTTGATAATTAATTAGTTGTTAATTAATTGATCCAGAGGAAGGCAAATAGAAAAAAAAAAAACAAGTGAAACTAAGCCAATCGTCTCAAGGGGAAGACATTTTTTTTTTATTTCTTCCTGACCTCAGATACTGGTTTTGGGAAATGTAAAACTATCTTCTAACTGTGATATGTTAAAGTGCTTGTGCTAAAAGTGATAGATTGATTACTAATTAAGTGAAAGGAATCAAAAAGATTTTTAAGTTTTAAACTATACAAATATTGCATTTAAGGGGGATGGTCCCTGGCTATCTATTATGGTGGAGCTGGGGATCTATCACTTACCCACTACTAATTTGTGCAGCTGTCTACGCTATTTTAGTGAAATGTTGCTATATGTGTGATAGTCCTGGGGGCCCACCATTTACCCCTTAAAGGCTAAATAGTGAAAAGTGTAAACTAAACCTGACTACACTATCTATAAATCCTATAACATCCCCAAAGCATTCAAAATAACACATTTTGTATTGAAATTGGCCGAAGAGAACATTGCTGTAATATATCATTCAAATCAGTAAGTGAGAAATATCCACAACATACAAAGCAAATACATATTGTCAATAATATAATTATATTTAAATATTAGAGTCTTTCTATAGACAGATTATCCAATTCTTATCTTTGTATATGGTGGATTGCCTCCGGATGGCAAAGGATTAGAGCAGGCCGGGCCCGGCAGTCCATAGTATGTTCCATTTACCACAATCCTTTGCTTTCTGTTATTTAGCCAGCTCTTGATCCATGAACAGATATTTACTGCAATTCCTATATCCCTTAGTTTGCACAATAGTCTCCCATGTGCCACTGTGTCGAAAACCTTTGCAAAATCCAAAAAAACTATATCCACTGAGTTGCCTTGATCCAGGTTCCTACTACCCGCCTCCTAGAAACTAATTACGTTTGTTTGACATTACCTATTCCTCATAAAGCCATGCTGACTACTACTTATAATACTGTTAAAATAGACATATTCTTGTATATTATCACTTATTAACCCTTCTAAAAGCTTTCCCACTAGAGAAGTGAGGCTCACTGGTCTATAATTCACCAGCTCCTATAGCTTCCTTCCTGGCCTTCTTCCCATTAATATATTGATTTCCTTGTATTCCTGTAAAGCAGTCTCTGTATCCTCTTGTTTGTATAATTTAAATGCCTGTTTTTTACTCCGTATCTTGATCTTTAAATCATTGTTAAGCCACATTGGATGTGATTTACTCCTTTTACTTTTATTCCCACTTAGTATATTTGGATAAGTATGTATATTTAGGCCCATCAATCGTGATTTGGCCAATTGAATAGTGCTCTAAATAAGCACATAAATATGTTTTTAGTTAGTGAAAACCTTGCTTTTGGATAGATGTTTACTAACTAAAAACTTCTTTAAAAAAATATGTTATGTGCTTATTTAGAGCCCTATTCAATTCGCCAAATTGCAATTGAATGAGGGCCTTAGTAAGGATTTAAATGTTGTCCATTTATGTTCAGTGTTTTTACCTATCAGTTCTTAGTCCCAGTTTATACTTTGCATTGCTGCCCTTAGACCTTAAAAATCTACACTTTTAAAACTAAGAGTTTTTGTTGGCCCCTTACAGTTTCAGTTTTGTTTTTTTAATTCAATCTCAAATGAGACTGTGTTGTGATCACTGTTTCCCACAGGTTGCCCTTTTTCAACATTTGATACCATATCAATATTATTTGTGATAACTAAATCCCAAGATAGCCTCATTTCTAGTAGGTTCTTGTATAACCCAGGCCATATAATGATCCCAATCTGTAACAATAATTGTTATTCCTCGCTTTCAGTTATATTTAGGGGTTTATAGCATACTCCAACTAATATTCTTTTGGAAATTGCAGCTCCGCCATTTAACTCTACCCACAAACATTTAATATTACAGCTAGTCCCAGCATAAATATCTTCTTTGACTATAGGCTTAAATTCAGGCTTAACATACAGACAAAACCCTCCTCCCCTTTTCCATTGCCCCTATATTTACTAAATAGGTTATAACCATCCAGATTAACAGTTCAGTCATGAGATTCAATCCCACCATGCTTCGGTAATGCCTATTAAATCCCATTTTTCATTAATTGCCAATAATTCTAACTCTCCCATTTTTCCTGGCAAGCTTCTGGCATTAGCAAGCCTGCCACTGTACTTGAGTTACTTTGTAATACCTCCCTATTGACTATACTAACCCTCCCCCATCTCCTCCACCATGAGTAGTTAATTCACCCCCTATCCCCTCTACACTTTCTACCCCATTACATTCATCTAGTCCCTCCCCCCTTCCATAGCTTTCCTTTGACTGTACCCAAAAGTGTAACATGGCCTATTACGAAGAACTACACTTGAAAACAGGCAACATGTTTTCAAATGTAAAAAATAATATACCCTCTAATTAATTATTTTACTGTATATGCAATGTATGCTGCTGTTATCTATTTATCTAGAGACTTTGAATGCAGAAGTTTATATATGTACAATGAGATTTGGCATATACAATTGCCAGTGCATTAGGTCTAATGGGATGGTCATTCATTTACAAGGACACACAATGTTGAGAGAGAAGCTTCAAGAAGCAGGGTTAGTAAAGAAAATAGAAATCTGTAGTAAACAACAGTTATATAGAAAAGTGAAAAATGAAATGATGTATTTTAATTTTTTTTACTTTTTAAAAACATTATCAAATTTGGTTATTCAAAATAACATATTGAAAAACTGACTACGGTGGCCCTTTAAGAAGACTATTCTCTCTATTTAGAATGAAATGAGTTCCTAAACAATCCATTTTTTTAATATGATTATCATAGGTGATGTTCCCAGAATGCTAATGAACAGATCGATCCAAAAATGGCACTCAGAAGATACATTTGCTCAGCATAATGTCAGCGCTAAGCAGCATCAGTGTTTGTGTCATCTCTCGCATCTCCTGTAAGTGCCGACATCAGCCCCAAAGCTAAAATATCAGCCGTGTACAGAAACAAACAAATGCCAAATTCTCCTGCTCCTCCTCGGCTGGAGACTTGTGATAGAGAGATAAGAGACCCAACAGATAATTAATGTTTTGCCAGTGTTTCAGAGCAAATAACACATAAAATCTGTGTTTGAACTATTTATGTATTCACCACCTATAGCCTTTGACCATGGATAGTAAATTATCCCAGTAAGTAGGGCCAAACTGTCCCATCTAATAATTTGGTCAATATACAATCATGTCACTTTATGTTTCTATATGCGCATATATAATTCACTATCTATTCATCTTTCTAGACTGTAATATATTCACATATTGGTAGGGTAATAGAGTGTCTAACTCTCACAAGATATAATGTATAATTATATGAAAATGCCGCTTATGGATCAATACCTTGCTGTTGTGAAGGGGCTTGTGTACTACAATGAAGCTGTGAGCTATACCATGTAGGGTCATCCAAGATGGGCAGGTCATAGCTGAGATGATCTAATTGTTGAATGTGTCCTTGGCCAAAAGATTTGGTGATGGTCCTGTGTATGTTGAGATTGGTCACACATGTTTACGATCTATCTGTGACTTTCAGGGCCCTCATCTTTTTTATTAGGCCCCTGACAGTGGCTCTACACATATATGTATATAAATATCTCAAAAGAGGTCAAGGGTTGATGTCTAAAATGTATGTGCTTGGCAAGTTGGATATGGACTGATAGATGGGTCACTCACTCAGACTGAACCATCCATGCTCATGTAAGGATTGCCTGGAATCCTGCCCTTTTGGTGTGCCAAAATCACTGCTCTGTATGATTGGGTAGCAATTTTGCTTTCAATAATCTCAGCTCATAATAGTCTTGTTATCATCCTGCCAGTCTTTTTAGTGCCCTCTCAACCTATTAATAAGCTTGCTTGCATGTTAATGCACTGCCAATGAGACTGTAACTCCTCATAAACCTAGTGGAGTAATTTACAACCTTAAGAGACAAATGGCCATATTTACTGTGTAAAATGATCAGACTTATTATTTCCCACTGATGTGTATATGTGAAATTATCTATGGGTGCACTACTCTACTGCATTCTGCTTGTCTGTATGAATAATTTCATATGTTTATTCAGTATATTCATGACAAAAGGATATACAAATCCAAGAGAATAATTAGGCAGGGACATTTTCATAAAGTTTTTCATAAAGTTATTTTGCTTTTTCTGCTTTGCCCTGGAGGCATTCCTGATACTTTATTGAAGGTTGCATGTATGCCGAAGCTGGACTTGCAGATATACTTGGGCCTCCATTCAGATCCTTTATAAGCCTGTGCAAAGGAGCAGCATTGCAGTTATTTTGGCTTTGTGTGCTACTGAATCCTGTCTGGCTTCCTGGTACTGGCCCTTTTGGCTTGGCACACAGAGATAGGGAGAGAGACAGCACAGACAATTGAACATAACATATGTTACTCTCATTTATGATGGTCAAGTTACTGGTGTGTGTATATATATATATATATATATATATATATTAAACTGTAAGTTTTTAAGTTTTCAGTCTTGTGTAGGTGCTTTGGACCATGCACGCTAGAACCAAAAAACAGGGCTCTCCAATCTTTGCAATGTGTTTATATTGTTTTGCCTTGAACTTAACCCTTGTACAGTGCTATGAAATATGTTATAAAATATGAAATAAACATTCATAATAATAATTGGATTTCCCTGACTCTCTGGCTTCCATTGACCTTTGCTTGTCTTTGGATTTTGAATTGGTACTTGTGACCCTGTCCTTGGCTCTCACATATGAACATGAACCACCTGCCCTGACACTGCTTTGTCTGACTACGATTTACCCTCTGCCCCTTTTGGTATTGACAACATGGTACTTCCTTGCTAATGGATTTCCACCTGCGGTTTACTGGCTAACCTGACAAAAGTGACATTATTGGTAAACTACAGTGGTCCTTTAAGACTGCACTTAACATCTACTCTTTTATTTGTTATAATGTATGATCTGTATTTATATTATTTTATAAATGAGTAAAAATGAATTAGCTTGTCTTTATGACATGTTCTACTCTTCTTGTTCCAGGTAGTAGATCTTGCTGTCTCTTCATCGACTCAATGGCTTCTGAACAATAATGCATGCTCTTCTTCTCTCCTGCATTAATTATTGAAATATATGCATCCATATTAATCCTAAGGATTCCTGAGACGTCAAAAACATTTGGCTTCATTATTAATTAAAATGAATTCTGAATGTTGTGATTTATTATCACAGTAAAGAACGGCAGACAATACGGGTCTGGGTAAAAATTATGTTAAAGGACATCTGTAATACCCTAACAACAGAAGCTAGGCATTATCAGCCTTATTAAATTGCGATTCGGCCAATTGAATCGGGCTCTATATTAGCACAGAGCAGACCTTTTTCTTTTACAGAAGTTTTTAGTTAGTGAAGACCTTGCCTTTGGATAGAAGTTCACTAACTAAAAACTTCTGTAAAAAAATATGCTATGTGCTTATATAGAGCCCTATTCAATTGGCCGAATCGCAATTTAATAAGGCTGTAAATTCCTACACGATTAGTTAAAAAGCAATATTCAATATTAAACTTACTTCCAAACATTGGCTCAGCTTCCAGTTCCTATGAAGTAATCAATGAGTTGAGGTCAGATCTGACTAGGATGCAGTGTTAAAGCACAAGCTTTTGGCTAGACAGGCATATTGTTCTTCAAAATTTGCTATGTTAACATGAGCAATACATTTTACTTGGGGCATATTGCTCGTTTTCATGTCTCAGCAGGAGGGGTCTCCTAGCCCTTGTGAAAGCACTGGTTTTAAAGGGCCACTTAATTCATCACAATTTGGTCCACATCTCCTAAAAGCATGTTGAAAAACATTTCTCATTTTTTAAATATGTTCATTTTTCACTGAGAAATCAAATAAAGTAAAATCTGTGTTTACATGTGTCACTGACTACCCACTGCCAGACCAGCAGCTACAGCAAAAGAAAAAACAGGTTAACCCTTAACAAATCTGTATGTGGAGAGCATGGAATGCTGGAATCATCTAAACAGGTCAGTTATGAGTTAACTGGTCGGTGCAGTCCTGGGTTCAGGAAAAAACTGCTATCACTCACTGTCTTCACTGCACACTTGGCTATCTGTTATTACCTATGCAACAGCCAGTAGACAGGATAGATTTGTATGTAAACAGACTTAAAACTTTAGATTATTTTAGCTGTTACTACTGTAAATAAAAAAATAGATAATTTTCACACCATGAAGAGCCCTACAGGGAAGTAAATGTCCCTTTAAGGATAGCTACATTGTATTTGAGACAGCTGACTTGTTCCCTGCATTCAAAATCTCAGATGTTCAGATAAATGGAAATAAAAAATGGTAATTTCCACTGAAATAAAACATCATCGCTATAATAGTTGTCAGTTTGGGAACGTTGGTCACGTTTGCGGGTTTGTCACGTTTTATGAGCCTCGAGAAGTGAGGCGAGTCTTTTGCCCATGGGGCCGCAACTGCGAGCATCGCGGGACAGCCTGTAGTGAGGGCTGCAATCCTCCTCCCTCCTAACCCCGCGCTCAGGCCCACGGGAGTGAGGGATGAGTGTCGAAGGGGCTCACATTTGGTGCAAAACAGCATTGTCACTCTTAATATTGTATTCCCGTAATTTTTGATGGGCAATTTCCTGGTATAATATAATAATGATTACAAAATGTTTTCATTTAATGTAAAATATTAGCTAATATGTGCCCAGACTGCCTGATAAGGGTGGGGGAAGAGGATCTAAACTCCAGATAACTCTAGAGGGCCAATATTTTTTCCACCATAGAGCTAGACGAGCAGACTGTAATTTTAATTAACACATCAAAACAGCAGGATCGTTCCAGTGGGGTGCATCGGCCACTAGGTGGTGCAATGGTTGCTATCTCTTAGGGTTAGGGTAGTGACAGATGATACATTGTAAAACAGTGGCATGTACATCTACCACTACCCTAACCCCTAAATCTAACCCTAATCCTAACCATAACTCTAAGAAACTGTATAAAGTCTCTGTGAGCCTCTGTAGCACCACCCATTGCTTGTGGGGACAAAACAGGGAAGATCCAAGCAGCAAATGAATATTCTCAAGGCACTAAATTGCATAAGAATGCAACAGAAACAATGCTAATTATCTCAGTAACGATTCACTTTAGAAAAAAGTGGACAGTACAATGTATAGCTTGTTTTCCATTCTATTTAAGAATACCTTTAAAAATATCTTTTAAAAAACAATTTGAATTTTGGAGTCCCAAGTGTAAATGTACATTGTAATAGAACCCAGTTGTGAATCTGTCTGAAGAGAGCCTACAAACCAGAGGCTAATACACATACTTATTATTTAACAACCTTTTTCAGCAGTTATAAGATAATTATTTCCAATTCTCAATATAAGGTCAAAATTCACAAAAGAGTAATAGTTTTTGTAATAGTGTCACATCTATGCTTCTAGAGCACAGCATTATTTGCAGTAAAAGGGTTTGTTATTAATTCCTTTCGGCAACACTTCCATTTTTTCAACTCAAGGGCAGCAGCCGACACCGCAAGGTTACAGTGAAAACAAAGTAAGGAGAAATAAAGAAAAGAAAGAGATATAAGTTTTAAAAATCAGCCATGTCTTATTTCACCATGATTTAGCTTTGTAGGACCCCTCGTCCCTCCAGTTCCTATACCCATGTGAGGTGCCAGATCTACCTTTTTGTAGCCCCTAGGCAGTGAAATGGAGGAGCCCCTGCGAGTGAGTACGCAAGGTATGCACGGACCGATTTTTGCCTTTTCTGTGCTTGTAAGTTACTTTTTCTGTTGTAACTCTCTTGTTCTAGGTTGTTACCCCTTAGAAGCCAGTTTATGAACGGCAGCATTTTGTTTTTGTTAAGCAAGAAACCATTGTTTTTTTTTAATAAGTGGTACCCCTCATATGGGAGCACCTCTGGGTAGCTGCCTAGTTGGCCTAATGGGTAATCCGGCCATACTCATGTGTTAAAGGAAATATACTTGGGAGATTGGCAAATTGATCATCAAATTATTTGGTTTTAATTTATTAACCTGAGGTGCATTCAAGGTAATGGTAATAATTTAAAATAGTTTTAAAGCTTTGTTAATTTCCAGTATTTCCAGATTTGTTAAGCTTTGGAGTGGCCACATAGCGATTCATTGAAGCTACAACGTCTATTTTCTAGGGAGAAAATTGCCATTGTAGTTCCTATGAAGCTTGGGGAATCGAGAACTTCCTCCCACTTTGTGTTCTCTAAATGATCAGGGCAAGATGGAGAACAAACAATACACCTGCAATGTTCTTACATTCTCATTTAAATAGATCATTCATTTTTGTGTGGAAATAAACAAAAAACTTTTGCCTTGTTTAAAAAAAAAAGAAGCTATTTCAAAAGAATGGTTATTTTGTCGCATTTGGGAAAAGAGTGCTCTAAACTAGGTAACATTCTCCTGACCACAGCATATCAAGATTTTAATGTGCCACTGCTGTGCAATAACCCATATATTGGATCATTTAGTAATCACACTGGGACTAACAAAAGGTGAGATGGAAAATATACATAACAGCTTTCTCAGGCACTTACAGACAAAACAGACTGAATCTATCAGAGGGAATAAAACTGTGTAAAGCAGCTTTGCTAAAGTAGAGAGAACTTGAATAAACTAGCGGAGATCCAGAAATCCTGGACTGTTGGTGGTTGCAAGCTGTAATGTAACTTGTATGCTGCACACTTGTATATACTGATGTGCAACGGTTGTGTTTTATTTTATGTATATCAGACAATCAGAGCACTCCTCAACTATTCAGATAAACTGGAGCATCACTGGAACTATGAACTGCTTCCTAGCTGACCTCTTAGACCAGGAGTGTCCAAGTCCGGTCCTGCTGCACAGATGAGCCAATTAGGATGACTGAAGAAATTATAGTCTCACCTGGGTGCAGCAGGGCTATCCTCAAATCCAGGCCTGTGTGTGGCCCAGCAGGACTGAACTTGGACACCCCTGTCTTAGACTCAGCTCGATCAAGGGTGGTAGCAAACTACCATGATGGTACGTTGAGGTAAGTAAACTGTGTAGCCACATAAAAGACGCTAATATGCTATTCTTTCATGCAGCGCTGAAAAAAATGCTCAATTGGATCGGGACCTTATTAAGTTATGGTGCTACGTGCATTGTAACATAAGAAAAAAATGATTTCCATAAGACCCTATTTAAGAAACAACGTGTAGACCAGGGAAGGCTAAATCTGGTCCTGGAGAGCCCCACACACGCCTGTATTTGAGCATACCCTTTCTGTGCACAGGTGAGTCAATCAGGATGACTGAAGAAGCAATTGAATCACCTGTACGCAGCAGGGATATTCTGAAATCCTGGGGCTCTCCAGGACCAAACTTGCCCACCCCTGGTGTAGACAGTAGTAGATTCTGGAGACAAAATAGGCCTACTGGTTATTATTTGATATCTGCAACAACCATATGTTTCTAAAGTAACGGTAGAGAAAATAGTTTTTGGGATGTTTATTGTAATTTAAATGCTAGTCCAGATCCCCTTCATGGCTTCCACAAAGCATTTGTCCTTCTCTAAACTTACAGTGAACCTGTTATCCAAAGTCACTATCAGCATGATTGTGAAGTGCCTTTTCCCACAATTATAATACATTTCACATCTGTATGTTCAACAAGTATTTGAAAATGCATACAAATAATATTGACCGCTTGCTATGTTATTTCTGATAGATATTTCTGAGTAGGGAATTAAAACAGAAATAAATGTATATATTATAGTCATTAGATAAGCAGGTCTATTAGGTGTACAGACACTAATAAATAACTCTAATATATTCTACAGTTCACCTTCCCTTTCTTATACTTGATATATACACAAACATATGTGTATGCATATGTTGTTGTTTAGTCATTCAGTTGTGCCCAACTCTCTGTGACACTATAGACCGTATCATGCCAGGCACATCTATCAACTACTGTCCCTCTAAGACCCATCAAGCTCATGCTCATTGCTTCAATGACAGCATCTATCCATCTCTTTCTCTGCTTACCCCTTCTTCATGTGCCTTACATTTTCCCCAGCATCAGATTCTCTAGGGAATACTATTTTCTCATAATATGGTCAAAATATTTGAGCTTTATCCTCATGATCATGCCTTCCAGTGAACAGTTTGGCTTTATTTCCTGTAGTATGGATTGGTTGTATCTTTTTGCAGTCCAAGGGACGTAGTTTCTCCAACACCACAATCTGTATGTTACTACAGGGAATACCATAGTTTTAAGTATGCAGACCTTTGTTGATAGCGATATATCTTAACTTTTTAATATCTTATCCAGATATGTAATTGCTTTCCTCACCAGAAGCAAACTTTTTTAACTTCAAAGCTGAAGTCACCATCTGAAAAGATCTTGGAGTCCAGGAAAATAAAATGTATCACTGCTTCCACTTCTTTCCCAAAAATTTGCCGGTAACTTGCCATGACCCTTGTCTTTTTAACTTTGAACAGCAGGCCAGCTTTTGCACTCTATTCATTCACTTTCATCAATAGTTGCTCCTTGTTTTCAGCCATCAGAGTAGTTTCATCCGCATACCTGAGGTTGTTGATATTTCTCCCAGTCATATTAATTATGGCTATGGATTTTTCCAGCCAGACCATACGCATGATGTACTCTGCATATTAGTTGAATACAAAAGTTGACAATATACACTCCTTTCCCGATCTTGAACTATACAGTTGTTTCTTGTTCGGTTCTGACAGTAGCTTCTTGGTCCCTATACAGATTCCTCAGGAGACAGTCTGGTACTCCCATCTCTTTAATAACTTGCCAGATTTTGTTGTGTTTCACACAGTCAAAGGCTTTAGAATAATCTATACAGCAGAGGAAAATTATTATTTTTTTTCTGTAACTCTCTGGCTTTCTCTATTATTCAGCGGATACTGGCCATTTGATCTCTTGTGCCTTTGCATGTGCGAAACCCAGAACATCTGGTAGTTCATATATTCCCTTGCTGGCATACATTACCTTGCTGGCATATGAAATGAGTGCAATTGTTTGATAATTGCCTTTTTTGGGGTCTAGGATGTAGACTGGTCTTTTCCAGTCTACTGGCCATTGTTGAGTTTTCCAAATTTGCTGGCCTAAGGCAAGCAACACTTCTAGGATTTTTAACAGTTCAGTTGGGATTACATAAACTCCTGGAGCCTTGTTACCAGCAAGGCTTCCTAGGACCCACGTCACTTCACTCTCCAAAATTATTGAGAGCATTGAGATTATCAATGATGTTAAGGTACTTCCTGTATAGATATTCTGTGTACTAATTCCATCTCTTCTTTATCTGATCTGCTTCTGTTAAATCCCTACCATTGTTGTCTTTTATTGCGCCCACTTTGGCTTGAAAGGTTCCTTTGAGATTCCCAATTTTCTTAAAGAGATCTCTTGACCTTCTAATTTTGTTATCATCTTCTATCTCTTTACATAGCTCATTATAGATTGTCTCCTTGTCTCTTCTTTCTATCCTCTGTAATTCTGCATCCAGTTAAGCAAATCTTCTTCTATTTCCACTACCTTTCACTTTCCTTTTTTCCTTGGATACTTTGAAAACCTCATCATATAGCTAGTTTGCCTTTTTATTTTTTATTTTTAAGGGGGATATTCTGTGTTACTGTCTTCTGGACAATGTCACAAACTTCTGTCCAAAGTCCCTCAGGTATTCTATCTACTACTGTATGTCTAGTTCCTTAAATCTATTCTTTACCTCCACTGCATATTCACAAGGGATATTATCTATTTCATACCTGCTTGCTGATTTTCACTCATTTCTTCAGTTCAATTCTGAACTTTGCAATAAGAAGCTCATGGTCAGAGCCACAGTCAGCTCCATGTCTTGTTTTTACAGACTGTATGGCGCTGATCTATCTTTGGCTACAAAGTATATAGTCAATCTGATTTCTATAATGTTCATCTGGTGATGTCCATGTGTATGCTCGTCTATGAGCCTGTTGGAATATAGTGTTTACTATTATCTTGACTGAATTCTACTAATCTCTGACCTGCTTCATTTTGTGTTGGGAATATAATAGAAATATATGATACAAATAGATTGCAAAGCTTCATTGCTTGACCAGTCAGACAGGTGCCCCCATGTGTGGCGTTTTCCATAGACACCTTCTTAAGATAATAATCATAATTAAGACTTCCATATTGTATACGCTGCAGATAGATGTGTTTATTTATTGTAATACATATGCCCAACGACTTGTGTATATGTTGTTGTTTGAATGTAAATAAACCAACCAAGCACCTCCGAGATTTCATCCAGAGTTGAATGTGAAACAGATTGTTAAAGTTTTTTTATTGCAGAACGAAATCAATCTCAGTTATGAGTAAATCAGTGAAGATTTTTTTCCACTTGATAAGAAGCTAAATAAAATATGAGTCATGGCTTATTATCAAAATGGTACAGAGGAAAAGAATTATATGACTTAGATTTGTTTTATTTTCGTAGCGAGGGCACTGTGCCAGGTTCTCAGTTGCTGGCATGGAGCGCCGCAGGCGCTCCTTGCCAGCAACTGAGGACCCTCGCGAAGCGAGGGCCTCAGTTGCTGGCTTGGAGTGCCGCAGGCGCTCCTTGCCAGCAACTGAGGACCCTCGCGAAGCGAGGGCCTCAGTTGCTGGCTTGGAGCGCCGCAGGCGCTCCATGCCAGCACCTGAGGACCTCGCAAAGGGAGGTCTTCAGTTGCAGCAACTGCGACCCTTGCAAAAAAAAATTTACGTCGCAACACATTACGACACTCGCAAACAACATACGACACACGTTCACACACATTACGACACTCGCAAACAACATACGACAGACGTTCACACACATTACGGACTCGCAACACTCGGACGCAACTCGCGAACATTACAAAATTACAAACACAATACATACACACAGCACATACATAAAAAACTGACCTACACAAACAGGAAGCACCCAGGACCTCAAAAATGCAACTTACAACTTCATTGCACTCAAAATAAAAGAGTTTAGACACTAAATACTTTGTTAAGCGACACAAAAAATGGCCGACGAATAAAACGAAAACGAGGCTACACACGCAAACACCATACGAGACACGTTACTACACATTACGACTTCGCAAACATCGGACGCAACACGCCGACATACAAACATTTAAAACTTAACAAAGACACACAACAAACACATAAAAAGCTTACCTACAGCAAGAGGAACCAGCCAGCACCTCAAAAAAACAAGTTACACCTACATTTAAATCAAAATAAACACTTTACACACTAATACCATCGCTAAGCGAGAGAAAAAATGGCCGACGAACAAAACGAAAACGAGGCTTCAGACGTAACTACACTACACTTACTCGCAATAATGAAACACATACTATGCGGAACGTATCACAATCATATTAAACACCATTTGGAACAGTAATACGCCTAAAATGGCGGATGGAACGCAAATTGTAAGCTGGAACGCAAATAGCGCATGCGTATTGCGTTCTAACGGTCTCACTTTCCAGAACTTTCTACAAGTTTATAAATACTGCCTATTTCCAAATAAAAAATACATTTCTCCTCAGGTGATCAACGGAGTGACTTCTGCTTTTACTTGAGAAGACAATTCTTTACTAATTTACTACTTTACATTGTGCAAATTACAACTGACAGGTAAGCTATAATATATTACATTTTATTATCAGGTCAGGTCAAACAAATAAAAAAATAAACTAGGATTTATGTAGTCATCATGTATTGCACATTTATGTGTATAGGCTCACAAAAAAAAATAAACTGAGCTTTATGTATAGTGACCTCTGACACGCACATATATGTCTATAATGTATAGTCACATGTGACACGCACATATATGTCTATCATGTATACTGACATCTGACACGCACATTTCTGTGTATTGCCCCTTCATAGTGACATGTGACACGCACGTATATGTGTATAATGTATAGTGACATGTGAGACGCACATATATTATGTCTATAATGTATAGTGACATCTGACACGCACATTTCTGTGTATTGCCCCTTCATAGTGACATGTGACACGCACGTATATGTGTATAATGTATAGTGACATGTGAGACGCACATATATTATGTCTATAATGTATAGTGACATTTGACACACACATTTCTGTGTATTGCCCCTTCATAGTGACATGTGACACGCACGTATATGTGTATAATGTATAGTGACATGTGACACGCACATATATGTCTATAATGTATAGTGACATCTGACACGCACATTTCTGTGTATTGCCCCTTCATAGTGACATCTGACACCGACATATATGTCTATAATGTATAGTGACATGTGACACGCACATTTATGTGTATTGCCAATGCAACAAAATTAGCTTACAACAAAATCAGTAAACAAATACATTTAAATGACATTATATCTCATGTATACTGATATGTCACACGCACATATATGTGTATCATCTATAGTTACATCTCACACACACACATTTATGTGTGTTAGAAAAAAATAAAAAATAAGGTTAATTTAACCATTTAAATTTGACTCATGTATACTAATATGTCACACGTACACTTCATGTATGTGACATATGTGTGTAGACACTAACAAAAAATAAGGTTAATTGAATTCATTTACTGCAATTCAATAGATCATATAAAGCTGAATCTTTCTATTTCTTTTAATATTCAAACAGACTCTGCATCAACAGCGTCTCTCAACAATTTGCACCGTGCACTGTGAAGCACAATCCCTTTTAAAGAACACCAACAAATTTGAAGAGGTAAGATACAACAAGACATTACATGCTCAAAAGGCCATGCTTTGCTAGATGAAAAATTATAAATATACAAATAACTATTTCACTTTCTTTTTCAAACAGACACTACAAGAACACCGGCGGATTAAGATTGCCAGGAAGGCACCGTCTCTCATTCAAAACTTCTATCAAGGTAAAGTATTAAGTATAAACAAGAAAGAACCATGAGCCTTATTCAATTGCAACTTTCTCAATTGAATAGAGCTCTATATAAGCACATAATATTTTTTTATACAGAACTTTTTAGTTACTGTACTTCTAACCACAATGAAGGTTTTCAATAACTAAAAAGTTTGCTCAAGAAATATGTTATGTGATTATATAGAGCCCTCTTCAATTGGCAAAATTGCAATTCAATGAGGACCTATATATCTTTAATGGCCAAGGGCCTCACTCAAATGTGATTTGCCCATTTCAATAGGGCTCTATATAAGCACAGAGCATATTTTTTAAAGGAAATTTTTCTTTTGTGAACACGTTCCTTTTGGATACAAGTTCACTAAATACAAAATTCCGTAAAAAATTATGCTCTGTGCTGATATTGAGCTCTATTCCATTGGTCAAAACACAATTGAATGACGAGCTCACAATATAACAAATGCAGTAACCAAAGGCCCTCATTCAATTGCTATTTTGGACAATTAAATATGCCTATAAATAAGAACTTTTAGTCCCTTACTCTATTTTAACAAATATATGTCATGTGCTTATTTACAACCTTAGAGTACTATTACATTGTAAAATATGCAATTGAATGAGGGCCAAACTATGCAACATATGGTACACACAAAGGCCCTCATTCAATTGCAATTTGCCCAATTGAATAGGGCTCTAAATAACAACATAACAATTGCTTAAAACTAAGGTTTTACTTAATAAAAAAATATCAAAAATACAGTTTTTCAATGACTACAAAATGATTTTAAATAATATGCTATGTGCTTATTTAGGGCACAATTCAATTAGCCAAATCGCAATTCAATAACACACAAACTGCTAAACACAAAACAGATTTTCTTATTAAATGTTTAACAACCTATAAGCCTTACAAAGAAGCCAAAATAAGAATAACAAAAGTGTTGCGCACCTAATAGCATTGTACAAAAAATCACACAAACACATAGGAAACTACATTAACATTCTTCTTTAATGTTTAACAACCTATAACCTGTACAATCAAGAAGAAATAAGTTTTGCACAAGTGATGCCCACCAAACAGGATTGTCAAAAAGTAACACAAACACATAGCAAACTACATTAATTATATTATTTCATGTTTCACTAACTATAACCATCCCAATAAAGGTTAAATAAGTATACCACAAGTGGTGCGCACAAAACAGGATTGTACAAAAACTAACATAAACACATAGCAAAATAAATTCATATTTTTATTTAATATATCACAACCCACAAGCCTTACTAAGAACCTTAAATAAGAATAACAAAAGTCGTGGGATTGTACAGAAAGTTACAAAAAATATTTTTGAAAAAAATAACCATAAATGATACAATACAGCCTAATTCATACATTTTTAACTTATTTAAAAGACATTTCACTCAAACAACATTTTCTATTTTACATTACAACAGATACTGCGTGAAGACAATCGGACGAGGACTTTTGCCACAGGACCGGACCATCGGACGAGGACTCGGACCAGACCAGCAGACGAGGAATTTCAACACAGGACCAGACCAGCAGACGAGGAATTTCAACACAGGACCAGACCATCGGACGAGGACTTTCACCAACGGACCACAACATCGGACGAGGGATATCGCTACAGGACCACAATATCGGACGGGGGCTATCGCCACAGGACCACACCATCGGACGAGGACTTCCGACAGAGGACCACACCATTGGACAACGATTTGGAAACGAGGACCAACAAACATTCGGATTTAAATCACACTTCAACCAAGGTAAACTATAATAAGTACTAAAGTATAAAACTAAAGAAACTGCTTTCAGTTGCATCCCTGTCAACAGAAAAATAAAATAATTAATTTACTATCTCCCTTATTTTATTTAAATTGCTACTATGCAATACATAGCTCAATAACCACATCACTTTTTTTTAAGCAAACAAGTTTTGCTGTCGTAAATATGTATCCACAAACAAAGTTTTTAATAAATAAAACCATTATTTTAAATAAATATGTTACATGCTTATTTACAGCAGTATTCCATTGCCCAAATTCTGAGCCACTGAAGACAGGAATTATAAATTTAACTAAATATCAATGATACATTCATGATTTGCCTTTTATTTCAACAATTGTGCACAATAATCTTTAACAGGAATTACAAATTTAAATATACACAATTACATTTATTTGTTTCCGTTTACAGATTAATATGGCTGATAACGAGACCAAAGAAGACAAGAAAAGACGTCAAACTAGAGAAAGACAAGAGAGATGGGCCGCCCAGCAGACACCGGAGGAGAAAGAAATTCGAAGAGAAAAAGAACGCAAAAGACTTGCAAATAAAAGAATATCAGCTGCAAAAATGAAAGATAGAACCAAAAAAAATAAAAAAATAATAAAGCATTTACAAACTGTTCCTAAAACATCAGATGACATTTTACAACATACCAGTCAAGACAGACCAAAAAAAACAACTACAAAAACAAAGCATTTACAAACTCTTACTAAAAACTTACAGGACATTTCAACCGAACAAGTCCAACATATACCAAGAAAAGCTACGAAAAAAACTAAACATTTAGAACCTGTTGTTGAAACATTTCAGGACTTTTCATCTGATGAATATCAAAGTCAACATCCAATATGCGTTGCAAATTGTCCTTTAATGAAGTCTTTAGCAGTAGAGGTTCATAGTTGTGGGGACATGACTACTCAATGTCAATTTTGTGAGGCTTATTATTTTAAACAGGAGAGACCTCGAGATGGACAATTTATTAGTTGTTGTCAAAAAGGAAAGTTCAAACTTCCACAAAGGAAACAATTTCCAACCTATTTACTAAATATTATGACTCAACCTACTTTTCCAAATTACAACAATTTTAAGACAAACATAAGATCCTACAATAGTGCCATATCATTTGCATCTATGGGGGCAACATTGGCTGCTAATGTACCAGGACATGGTCCTTACTGTTTTAAAGTCCAAGGACAAATTTATCATCGGACTTCACATTTACATCCAGAGGAAGGAGAGCAAAGAAAATTCGCTCAACTATATGTCCTAGATACAATGGAAGCTGTTGACCAACGTATGCAGATGGAAGAAAATAAAAAATGCTTACCCAGTGTTTTTATAGAGCTAAATAACATTATGGACAACAATCCCTACAGTAAAGCTTACAAAAAATTGGCAGAAGTAGAAAATGAACAACTACTTCATGCACAAAGACATCAATTACCCATGCCAAAGGTTAATATGGTGCTTAAAAGAGACAGACATACTGATAAACGTCGTTATAACTTGCCAACATCAAATGAGGTTGCAATGGTCTTTCACAATGATGAAGGAGAACCACCATTTCAAAGAGACATTAGAGTATATCCCAGAAATCAGGACCAACCATTTATTAATATTAATATTTTAAGTCCAAATTTAGATCCAATGACATATCCCATCTTTTTCCCACACGGAGAAGCAGGTTGGCAACCAAAATTAAGCCTTCCCAGTTACCCAAATGCTAAAGCCAGAATCCGAAATAATGTTTCTATGCTTGAATTTAAAGTTGCTCAAATTGCCATTAGAGATGATTTTAATCCCATTTTATGTGGTGGAAAACTAACACAACAATGGATTATTGATTCATATTTGCAAGTTGAGGCAAATAATTTAAACTTTATAAAATATCAACAAGATAAACTACGTGTAGAACAATATTGTGGACTCATGGACTATGTTGCTGACGTGGCTACAAGCAGAGACATGACAGCTGGCAAAGCCATCATTTTACCATCTTCCTTTCAAGGATCTCCTCGAAATATGAGAGAAAGATACAATGATGCTATGGCTATTGTGACTAAATTTGGAAAACCCGATTTATTTGTGACATTTACATGTAATCCACAATGGCCAGAAATTCATCAAAATCTACTTCTTGGACAAAGTCCTTCAGATCGACCAGATTTAGTAGCCAGAGTTTTTAAGATAAAATTAAATGAATTAATACGTGACTTTACTATAAATCAGTTATTTGGCAAATGTCTTGCTTATGTATATACCATTGAATTTCAAAAAAGAGGCCTTCCACATGCACATCTTCTCATAATACTTCAAGAGAAAGATAAATTAGATACTTCGGCCAAAGTGGATGCAGTCATAGTTGCTGAACTACCGGATCCAGAACTATATGGTAGACTATATGAGATTGTTACTCATCGCATGATTCATGGACCCTGTGGAGACCTTAATCCACAATCACCATGTATGGAAAATAATCAATGTTCCAAAGATTTTCCCAAAGATTATAGAGACAAAACATATGCCAATTGTGATGGATATCCACTTTATAAAAGAAGAGAAGGAGATAGTGCCATTATTCGTGGAAAAAAAGTGGACAATAGATATGTAGTACCCTACAATCCACATTTACTCATGAAGTACAACGCCCACATCAACGTAGAAGCCTGCACTTCCATCAAATCAATTAAATATGTCTACAAATATATTTACAAAGGTTACGATGCAGCTACTGTAGTCGTCAAAAGTGCAGACAACCCTGAAAGTAGTGAGTTAGTACATGATGAACTTGCATCTCATGTAGATGCTCGCTATGTCAGTGCGCCAGAAGCTATGTGGCGGCTTTTAAAATTTGAAATGCATGATAGATCACATGCAGTATATAGGTTAGCAGTACATTTGCCACAACGACATTTAGTCTATTTCCATTCTGGAAATGAAATGAATGCATTGGCCCAAAGTGAAGATCGTCACACTACACTAACTGCATGGTTTGCATTAAATTCCACTGATGCTCAAGCAACACAATACTTATATATTGAAATTCCATATCACTATGTTTTTGTGAATGGATTATGGAGAGCAAGAAAAACAAGAGGCAATAAAATAATTCCACGAATTTACACAGTCAGTCCAAGAGATGTTGAACGATTTTGCTTACGGATATTACTTTTAAATGTTCCAGGAGCACAAAGTTTTGAACAATTAAGAACTGTTAATGACATTGTATATGAATCCTTCCATTTAGCTGCAAGAAATAGAAACTTACTCGCTGATGATACAGAGTGGGAAAGATGTTTAGAAGAAGCAGCACAATGTCAAATGCCACGACAGATGAGAGAACAATTTGCTTTTATTTGTATCTTCTCAAATGCTCCAAATGCATTAGCTTTGTGGGAGACTTTTAAAAGTAATATGGCTGAAGACTTTATGCGACGATACAATGAACCCATTGCACACTTAAAAGCCTTAATGGAAATTCAAGAAGTCTTTTTAACTCATGGATTAAGTTGTGCAAGTTTTAATTTGCCTGATCCAGGTCTAATAGATGACATTAACTTTGAAGACTATGACATTCAACTACAAGCAGAAAGAACACAAGAAAGACTTGCAACTTTAAATACACTACAATTGCAAGCATTTCATGCCATTAAAAATGCTATAGATGATGACATGGTGACAGAGCGTTATTTCTATCTTGATGGACCTGGCGGATCAGGGAAAACATATTTGTACAATTTATTAATGAGTTCAGTACGAGCACAAGGACAAATAGCAATGGCGTTTGCCACTACTGGAATTGCTGCACTTTTATTAGAAGGTGGAAGAACTGTTCATAGTGGATTCAAACTGCCAGTGCCTATTTTGGAAAATTCAGTGTCAGATATTCGCATGACATCCTTACAAGCAAAGAAATTGAAGAAATGTAAATTAATTATAATAGATGAGGCCACAATGATGTCATGCTATGCCCTCCAATGTATTGACCGTTTGCTTCGTGAAGTCATGGATAATATTTTTCCATTTGGTGGAAAGGTAATTTTGTTGGGTGGCGATTTTAGACAAACATTACCTGTCGTTGTACATGGAAATCGAACAGACATTATTGAAACATGTATAAAGTCAAGTACAGTATGGAAACATTTTACCCATCTTCAACTGCAACAAAATATGAGATCAGAAGGCCAAACTGATTTCAATGATTGGCTTATTAAAATTGGAGAAGGAAGAACAGAAAAAATACTACATTTACCTGACGACACTGTAGAGATCCCACCTCATATGATTTGTCAACAAGATATTATATCGGCTATATTTGAAGGGAGCATAAATAACGAAGAATATTCTGAGCTTGCCAACCAAGTCATACTGACGTGTAAAAATAAAGATGCATTAATACTCAATAATGAAATCTTAAAAAAAATTAATGCACCACAAAAAAATTATCACAGTGCTGATTCTGTACTTGCTGATGACAATGAAAGTCAGGCAAACTTTTCAACTGAATTCATTAACTCTTTAACTCCTTCTGGAATGCCACCACATATTTTGCAGCTAAAGAAAGGTGCAATTATCATGTTACTGCGAAATATGAACCCCAAAAAAGGCCTATGCAATGGCACAAGGTTAATTGTTCAACAATTAAAGGACCATTTTATAGATGCTGAAATTTTAACTGGGACCCATAAAGGAGAGAGAGTTTTCATACCAAGAATAGATTTAGCACCAAGTGAAAGTAGTCTCCCTTTTATACTTCAAAGAAGACAATTTCCCATTATTATGGCATTTGCCATGACCATTAATAAATCACAAGGTCAGACTTTCAAATCTGTGGGTATTTACTTGGAAGAACCAGTTTTTGCACATGGTCAATTGTACGTTGCGTTGTCACGGTGCAAAAATCCACAGGCTATTAAAGTTTACATTGAAAACAATGAAAGTCAAGGTGATTTATTAGAAGATGGACGTATTTTTACTAAAAACATTGTCTACTATGAAGTACTATAACTTTGCAGGATACAAACTAAAGCCATGCAAACATTTTGGAAAAACATTCAAAAATACAAAACAATTTGTTGTTTAATTCAGTCATAATTAATGGAAGTCATGTTTATGGATAATTCGCCTCACAAAATACTTGCCTTGCATTTCTATGAAAAATTATGTTAAAATGTGAAGTCACTATGTTAAGGTTTCATTCATGTTTATCGCCAGTTTATGTGCTCAGTAATGAATTACTTTAATTACGTACGGTTTAAGGAGAGTTTTTACTGTATGCCTTCCTCTACATTCAATGTATATTAAACTTAACAATTATTCTGATACAAATTGCATGTTAATACTGATTAATTTAAAGTTAAACTGTTTTTACA
The DNA here is from genome assembly GCA_027410445.1 of Discoglossus pictus. Classification (NCBI taxonomy): domain Eukaryota; kingdom Metazoa; phylum Chordata; class Amphibia; order Anura; family Alytidae; genus Discoglossus; species Discoglossus pictus. The sequence continues at coordinate 86,138,252 of CM050166.1, read as the reverse complement.
TTCAAATGTTAATACTTTTAATTAAAAATTATGTTACAAAATGTATTTACTATGTTCCTGTTTATAATGTTCAAAATTACACAAATGTTTTGCAAAAATTCCAAAGTTACATAAAAAATAAAGTTCAATTTTAAAAATATATACTTTCAAGGTTATTCCTTACATATATTTTAAACTTCATGTTAAAATTCGGCACGTTGCAAAAAGTCTTTTTACTTTTTACTTTCCTCTGGATTCTATGTATATTAAAGTGAACAATTCTTCAGATACAAAATTCATTTTTAAAAACCATTACATCAACGTTTTACAAAAATACATCTTCATATCACAATACTTACAAGGGTCAAAAATATATTTAAATAACTAAACAACTTCACAAACATATACATTACATTGCCGTCATTTTTTGACGGGCAAGTCGCTAGTGTATTATAAAAAGCATGCACTGTCCATGGAAGTTAGTTCTGGGGAGAATTCTACAGAGAACCTTCAAGAGGGAGCTCCCTGAGGAAAGCCAGAGTAACCTGTATACTTTGATTTGGTGACTACATATTTATTCCTTCAAATAACTGATTATTTTCTAGTCACCCTCTATTACTGCTGAAAGGCTTATTAATATTATGTCTGTATACTGGTGATGTATTTGTATAGATATATTAATGTTACTGGTGATATATTGATGATTTATTGGCGTATAGATTAAGATTTCTTTCTATCTGTATACTGGTGATATATTGATGATATATTGGCATATAAAATAATGTTTCTTTCTTTCTGTATACTGAGGTTATCTGTGTTGTTGACTAAAAATCATTGTGAGTTTTTTTATCTCACTGAATACTGTTGTGATATACATTTTCTTTTCTCCTGAAGTTATAATAAATTAGGTGTCTTCCTTCCTTATTGGTTGGAGTCAGCCATTTTGTGCCACATATATCTATCACATATATAGTTGTGAGCGTACGAGGTGTTGCTAACGCTGCGTGCTCGCATAGCGAGGGCACTGCGCCAGGTTCTCAGTTGCTGGCATGGAGCGCCTGAGCGAGGGCCTCAGTTGCTGGCATGGAGCGCCGCCAGCACCTGAGGACCTCGCAAAGCGAGGGCTTCAGTTGCAGCAACTGCGACCCTTGCAAAATTCACAACCCAGATTCGCAACCCAAAGAACTGCGAACCTCTCAAAGTTAACGTCGCAACCCAAAGAGCACGACACACACATTACGGCCTCGCAACACTCGGACGCAACTTGCGAACATTACAAAATTAAAAACACAATACATACACACAGCACATACATAAAACGCTTACCTACACCAAGAGGGAGCACCCACGACTTCAAAAATGCAACTTACAACTCAATTGCACTCAAAATAAAAAAGTTTAGACACTAAATAATTTGCTAAGCGACACAAAAAATGGCCGGCGAATAAAACGAAAACGAGGCTAGACACGCAAACACCATACGAGACACGTTACCACACATTACTACCTCGCAAACATCGGACGCAACACGCCGACATACAAACATTTAAAACTTACACACAACAAACACATAAAAAGCTTACCTACAGCAAGAGGAACCATCCAGCACCTCAAAAAAACAAGTTACATCTACATTTAAATCAAAATAAAACACTTTAGACACTAATACCATCGCTAAGCGAGAGAAAAAATGGGCGACGAACAAAACGAAAACGAGGCTTCAGACGTAACTATACTACAATTACTCGCAATAATGAAACACATACTATGCGGAACGTATCACAATCATATTAAACACCATTTTGAACAGTAATACGCAGAAAATGGCGGATGGAATGCAAATTGTAAGCTGGAACGCAAATAGCGCATGCGTATTGCGTTCTAACGGTCTCACTTTCCAGAACTTTCTACAAGTTTATAAATACTGCCTATTTCACTCAAAAAAATACATTTCTCCTCAGGTGATGAACGGAGTGACTTCTGAGATAACTGCTGCTTTTACTTGAGAAGACAATTCTTTACTAATTTACTACTTTACATTGTGCAAATTACAACTGAGAGGTAAGCTATAATATATTACATTTTATTATCAGGACAGGTCAAAAAAATAAAAAAATAAACTAGGATTTATGTAGTGACATATATGGCACATTTATGTGTATAGGCCCACAAAAAAAATACGGTTCATTTAACAAAACAACAAAAAAACATAATTCAATATTAAACAGAGGTTTATGTATGACACGCACATATATGTCTATAATGTATAGTGACATCTGACACGCACATATATCTATAGAATGTATAGTGACATGTGACACGCACATTTATGTGTATTGCCCATGCATAGTGACATGTGACACGGACATATATGTGTATCATGTATATTGACATGTGACACGCACATTTATGTGTATTGCCCATGCATAGTGACATGTGACACGGACATATATGTGTATAATGTATAGTGACATGTGACACGCACATTTATGTGTATTGCTGCCACTGCAACAAAATTAGCTTAAAACAAAATCATTAAACAACTACATTTAAATGACATTATATGTCATGTATACTGATATGTGACACGCACATATATGTGTATCATCTATAGTTACATCTCACACACAGACATTTATGTGTGTTGGAAAAAAAAAATATAAGGTTAATTTAACAATTTAAATATGATTCATGTATAGTGATATGTCACACGCACACTAAATAATTACATTAAACTATGGAATGTGCTTCATGTATGTGACATATGTGTGTAGCCCCCACCAAAAAATAAGGGCAATTGAAAATAATTACAGAAGTATATTTAAATGACATTAATTTACTGCAATTCAATAGATCATATAAAGCTGAATCTTTCTATTTCTTTTAATATTCAAACAGACTCTGCATCAATAGCGTCACTCAACAATTTGCACCATGCATTGTGAAGCACAATCCCTTTTAAAGAACACCAACAAAGAACAACAGGTAAGATACAACAAGACATTACATGCTCAAAAGGCCATGCTTTGCTAGATGAAAAATTATAAATATACAAATAACTATTTCACTTTCTTTTTCAAACAGACACTACAAGAAGACCGGCGGATTAAGATTGGCAGGAGGGGACCCTCTGTCATTCGACACTTCAATCAAGGTAAAGTATTAAGTATAAAAAAGAAAGAACCATGAGCCTCATTCAATTGCGAGTTGCTCAATTGAATAGGGCTCTATATAAGCACATAACATATTTTTTATACAGAACTTTTTAGTTACTGAACTTCTAACCACAATCAAGGTCTTCAATAACTAAAAACTACGCTCAATAAATATGTTATGTGCTTATATAGAGCCCTCTTCAATTGGCAAAATTGCAATTCAATGAGGACCTATATATCTTTAATGGCCGAGGGCCTCACTCAAATGTGATTTGCCCATTTCAATAGGGCTCTATATAAGCACAGAGCATATTTTTTAAAGGAACTTTTATTTAGTGAACACGTTGCTTTTGGATACAAGTTCACTAAATACAAAATTCGGTAAAAAAATATGCTCTGTGGTGATATTGAGCTCTATTCCATTGGCCAAAACACAATTGAATGAGGAGCTGACAATATAACAAATGCAGCAACCAAAGGCCCTCATTCAATTGCTATTTTGGACAATTTAATATGGCTATAAATAAGCACTTTTAGGCCCTTATTCAATTGCCATTTTGCTAATTCTATAGGGATCCAAATAATCACATAACATATATTTTTTAAAGAACTTTTTCGTTAGGGAAAACCTTGCTTATGGATAGATGCTTAATAACTAAAAACTTCTTTAACAAATATATGTGATGTGCTTATTTAGAACTCTATTCAATTTTCAAAATTGCAATTCAATGAGGGCCTTACAGTACTATTACATTGTAAAAAATGCAATTCAATGAGGGGCAAACTATGCAACATATGGTACACACAAAGGCCCTCATTCAATTGCAATTTGCCCAATTGAATAGGGCTCTAAATAAGAACATAACATTTTTTTTTAAAGAAGTTTTTAGTTAGTAAAAATCTATCCAAAAGAAAGTTTTTCACTGACTAAAAACTTCTTTAAAAAAATATGCTATGTGCTTATTTAGGGCACGATTCAATTAGCCAAATCGCAATTGAATGAGACCCAAAGTGCTACACACAAAACAGAATTGGAACAAACTCACACAAACACATAGCAAAATAAATTAACTTTCTTATTCAATGTTTAACAACCTATAAGCCTTACAAAGAAGCCTAAATAAGAATAACAAAAGTGTTGCGCACCTAATAAGATTGTACAAAAAATCACACAAACACATAGGAAACTACATTAACATTCTTCTTTAATGTTTAACAACCTATAACCAGTACAATCAAGAATAAATAACTTTAGCACAAGTGGTGCGCACAAAACAGGATTGTAAAAAACTAACACAAACACATAGCAAACTACATTAATTATATTATTTCAGGTTTCACAAACTATAACAATCCCAATAAAGGCTAAATAAGTATACCACAAGTGGTGCGCACAAAACAGGATTGTACAAAAACTAACATAAACACATAGCAAAATAAATTCATATTCTTATTTAATATATCACAACCCACAAGCCTTACTAAGAACCTTAAATAAGAATAACAAAAGTCGTGGGATTGTACAGAAAGTAAAAAAAAAAAAAATAGAAAAAAATAACCATAACTGATACAATACAGCCAAATTCATACATTTTTTACTTATTTAAAAGACATTTCACTCAAACAACATTTTCTATTTTATATTACAACAGATACTGCGTGAAGACAATCGGACGAGGACTTTCTCCACAGGACCAGACCATCGGATGAGGACTTTCAACACAGGACCAGACCAGCGGATGAGGAATTTCAACACAGGACCAGACCATCGGACGAGGACTTTCACCAAAGGACCACAACATCGGACGAGGGCAATCGCCTCAGGACCACAACATCGGATGAGGGCTATCGCCACAGGACCACACCATCAGACCAGGACTTTCAACAGAGGACCAGACCATAGGACCAGGATTTTACACAGAGGACCACACCATCGGACGAGGACTTCCAACAGAGGACCACACCATTGGACAACGATTTTCAACCGAGGACCAACAAACATTCGGATTTAAATCACACTTCAACCAAGGTACAGTATAATAAGTACAAAAGGAGAAAACTAAAGAAACAGCTTTCAGTTGCATCCGTGTCAACAGAAAAATAAAAAAATAAATTTACTATCTCCCTTATTCTATTTAAATTGCCACTATGCAATACATAGCTCAATAACCACATCAATTTTTTTTTTAGCAAAGAAGTTTTGCAGTGGTAAATATCTATCCACAAACAACGTTTTTAATAAATAAAAACATTATTTCAAAAAAATATGTTACATGCTTATTTACAGCAGTATTCCATTGGCCAAATTCTTAGTCAGTGAGGACAGGAATTATAATTTTAACTAAATATAACTGATACATTAATGATTTGCCTTTTATTTCACCAATTGTGCACAAGAATCTTTAACAGGAATTACAAATTTAAATATACACAATTACATTTCTTTTTTTTCCTTTACAGATTAATATGGCTGATAACGAGACCAAAGAAGAGAAGAAAAGACGTTAAACTAGAGAAAGACAAGAGAGATGGGCCGCCCAGCAGACACCTGAGGAGAAAGAAATTCGACGGGAAAAAGAACGCAAAAGACTTGCAAATAAAAGACTATCAGCTGCAAAAATGAAAGATACAACAAAAAAAAAAAAAAAGATAATAAAGCATTTACAAACTGTTCCTCAAACATCAGATGACATTTTACAAGATACCAGTCAAGACAGACCAAAAAAAGCAACTACAAAAACAAAGCATTTTACTAAAAACTTACAGGACATTTCAACAAAACAAGGACAACATATACCAAGAAAAGCCACGAAAAAAACTAAACATTTAGAACCTGTTGTTGAAACATTTCATGACTTTTCACCTGATGAATATGAAAGTCAAAATCCGATATGCTTTGCAAATTGTCCTTTACTCAAGTCTTTAGCAGTAGAGGTTCATAGTTGTGGGGACATGAGTACTCAATGTCAATTTTGTGAGGCTTATTATTTTAAACAGGAGAGACCCAGAGATGGACAATTTATTAGTTGTTGTCAAAAAGGCAAGTTCAAACTTCCAGAAAGGAAACAATTTCCAAGCTATTTACAAAATATTATGACTGAACCTACTTTTCCAAATTACAAAAATGTTAAGACAAACATAAGATCCTACAATAGTGCCATATCATTTGCATCTATGGGGGCAACATTGGCTGCTAATGTACCAGGACATGGTCCTTACTGTTTTAAAGTCCAAGGACAAATTTATCATCGGACTTCACATTTACATCCAGAGCAAGGAGAGCAAAGAAAATTCGCTCAACTATATGTCCTAGATACAATGGAAGCTGTTGACCAACGTATGCAGATGGAAGAAAATAAAAAATGCTTACCCAGTGTTTTCATAGAGCTAAATAACATTATGGACAACAATCCCTACAATAAAGCATACAAAAAATTGGCAGAAGTAGAAAATGAACAACAACTTCATGCACAAAGACATCAATTACCCATGCCAAAGGATAATATGGTGCTTAAAAGAGACAGACATACTGATAAACGTCGTTATAACTTGCCAACATCAAATGAAGTTGCAATGGTCTTTCAGAATGATGAAGGAGAACCACCATTTCAAAGAGACATTAGAGTATATCCCAGAAATGAGGAGCAACCATTTATTAATATTAATATCTTAAGTCCACATTTAGATCCAATGACATATCCCATCTTTTTCCCACATGGAGAAGCAGGTTGGCAACCAAAATTAACCCTTCCCAGTTACCCAAATGCTAAAGCCAGAATCCGAAATAATGTTTCTATGCTTGAATTTAAAGTAGCTCAAATTGCCATTCGAGATGAATTTAATCCAATTTTATGTGGTGGAAAACTAACACAACAATGGATTATTGATTCATATTTGCAAGTTGAGGCAAATAATTTAAACTTTATAAAATATCAACAAGATAAACTACGTGTAGAACAATATTGTGGACTCATGGACTATGTTGCTGACGTGGCTACAAGCAGAGACATGACAGCTGGCAAAGCCATCATTTTACCATCTTCCTTTCAAGGATCTCCTCGAAAAATGAGAGAAAGATACAATGATGCTATGGCTATTGTGACAAAATTTGGAAAACCAGATTTATTTGTGACATTTACATGTAATCCACAATGGCCAGAAATTAATCAAAATCTACTTCTTGGACAAAGTGCTTCAGATCGACCAGATTTAGTTGCTAGAGTTTTTAAGATCAAATTAAATGAATTAATACGTGACTTCACTATAAATCAGTTATTTGGCAAATGTCTTGCTTATGTATATACCATTGAATTTCAAAAAAGAGGCCTTCCACATGCACATCTTCTCATAATACTTCAAGAGAAAGATATATTAGATACTTCGGACAAAGTGGATGCAGTCATAGTTGCTGAACTACCAGATCCAGAACTATATGGTAGACTATATGAGATTGTTACTCATCGCATGATTCATGGACCCTGTGGAGACCTTAATCCACAATCACCATGTATGGAAAATAATAAATGTTCAAAAGATTTTCCAAAAGATTATAGAGACAAAACATATGCAAATTGTGATGGGTATCCACTTTATAAAAGAAGAGAAGGAGATAGTGCCATTATTCGTGGAAAAAAAGTGGACAATAGATATGTAGTACCCTACAATCCACATTTACTCATGAAGTACAACACCCACATCAACGTAGAAGCCTGCACTTCCATCAAATCCATTAAATATGTCTACAAATATATTTACAAAGGCTATGATGCAGCTACTGTAGTCGTGAAAAGTGCAGACAACCCTGAATGTAGTAAGTTAGTACATGATGAACTTGCATCTCATGTAGATGCTCGCTATGTCAGTGCACCAGAAGCTATGTGGCGGCTTTTAAAATTTGAAATGCATGATAGATCACATGCAGTATATAGATTAGCAGTACATTTGCCACAACGACATTTAGTCTATTTCCATGCTGGAAATGAAATTAATGCATTGGCCCAAAGTGAAGATCGTCACACTACACTAACTGCATGGTTTGCATTAAATTCAAATGATGCTCAAGCAACACAATACTTATATATTAAAATTCCATATCACTATGTTTTTGTGAATGGATTATGGAGACCAAGAAAAACCAGAGGCAATAAAATAATTCCACGAATTTACAGTCAGTCCAAGAGATGTTGAACGTTTTTGCTTACGGATATTACTTTTAAATGTTCCAGGAGCACAAAGTTTTGAACAATTAAGAACTGTTAATGACATTGTATATGAATCATTCCATTTAGCTGCAAGACATAGAAACTTACTCGCTGATGATACAGAGTGGGAAAGATGTTTAGAAGAAGCAGCACAATGTCAAATGCCACGACAGATGAGAGAACAATTTGCTTTTATTTGTATCTTCTCAAATGCTCCAAATGCATTAGCTTTGTGGGAGACTTTTAAAAGTAATATGGCTGAAGACTTTATGCGACGATACAATGAACCCATTGCACACTTAAAAGCGTTAATGGAAATCCAAGAAGTATTTTTAACTCATGGATTAAGTTGTGCAAGTTTTAATTTGCCTGATCCAGGTCTTATAGATGACATAAACTTTGAAGACTATGACATTCAACTACAAGCAGAAAGAACACAAGAAAGACTTGCAACTTTAAATACACTACAATTGCAAGCATTTCATGCCATTAAAAATGCAATAGATGATGACATGGTGACAGAGCGTTATTTCTATCTTGATGTACCTGGCGGATCAGGAAAAACCTATTTGTACAATTTATTAATGAGTTCAGTACGAGCACAAGGACAAATAGCAATGGCGTTTGCCACTACTGGAATTGCTGCACTTTTATTAGAAGGTGGAAGAACTGTTCATAGTGGATTTAAACTGCCAGTGCCTATTTTAGAAAATTCTGTGTCAGATATTCGCATGACATCCTTACAAGCAAAGAAATTTAAGAAATGTAAATTAATTATAATAGATGAGGCCACAATGATGTCATGCTATGCCCTCCAATGTATTGACCGTTTGCTTCGTGAAGTCATGGATAATATATTTCCATTTGGTGGAAAGGTAATGTTGTTGTGTTGGCGATTTTAGACAAACATTACCTGTTGTTGTACATGGAAATCGAACAGACATTATCGAAACCTGTATCAAGTCAAGCACAGTATGGAAACATTTTACCCATCTTCAACTGCAACAAAATATGAGATCAGAAGGACAAAATGATTTCAATGATTGGCTTATTAAAATTGGAGAAGGCAGAACAGAAAAAATACTACATTTAGCTGACGACACTGTAGAGATCCCACCTCAGATGATTTGTCAACAAGATATTATATCGGCTATATTTGAAGGGAGCTTCAATAACGAAGAATATTCTGAGCTTGCCAACCAAGTCATACTGACGTGTAAAAATAAAGATGCATTAATCCTCAATAATGAAATCTTAAAAAAAATTAATGCACCACAAAGAAATTATCACAGTGCTGATTCTGTACTTGCTGATGACAATGAAAGTCAGGCTAACTTTTCGACTGAATTCATAAACTCTCTAACTCTTTCTGGAATGCCACCACATATTTTGCAGCTAAAGAAAGGTGCAATTATCATGTTGCTGCGAAATATGAACCCCAAAAAAGGCCTATGCAATGGCACAAGATTAATTGTTCAACAATTAAGGGACCATTTTATAGATGCTGAAATTTTAACTGGGACCCATAAAGGAGAGAGAGTTTTCATACCAAGAATAGATTTAGCACCAAGTGAAAGTAGTCTCCCTTTTATACTTCAAAGAAGACAATTTCCCATTATTATGGCATTTGCCATGACCATTAATAAATCACAAGGTCAAACTTTCAAATCTGTGGGTATTTTTTTGGAAGAACCAGTATTTGCACATGGTCAATTGTACGTTGCATTGTCACGGTGCAAAAATCCACAGGCTATTAAAGTTTACATTGAAAAAAATGAAAGTCAAGGTGATTTATTAGAAGATGGACGTATTTTTACTAAAAACATTGTCTACTATGAAGTACTATAACTTTGCAGGATACAAACTAAAGCCATGCAAACATTTTGGAAAAGCATTCAAAAATACCTAACAATTTGTTGTTTAATTCAGTCATAATTAATGGAAGTCATGTTTATGGATAATCCGCCTCACAAAATACTTGCCTTGCATTTTTAAGAAAAATTATGTTACAATGTTAACTCACTGTGTTAATGTTTCTAATGTTACAAGTTTAAAAACAATATTTATAAGTTATTTCATCAAACAGATTATAAAATTCATGTTAAGAGCTAAAGCACCTTTTAAGTCACAATGTAAATATTGTCTGTTATCTTAAGATTACTACCTAAATTAATGTTTATAGACAGTTTATGTGATCAGTAAGTAATTAATTTCATTTGGTACGTTTTAATGAGAGTTTTTACTGTATGCCTTCCTATAAATTCAATGTATATTCAAATTAACAATTATTCTGATACAAATTGCATGTTAATACTTATTAATTTAAAGTTCAACTGTTTTTACATTCAAATCTTAATACTTTTAATACAAAATTAAGTTACAAAATGTATTCACTGTGTTCCTGTTTATAATGTTCAAAATTATAAACATATTTTGTCAACTTCCAAAGTTACATAAAAAATAAAGATCAAGTTTAAAAATATATACTTTGAACGTTAGTGTTTACATATATTTTAAAATTCATTTTAAAATTAGGGACGTTTCAACAAGGGTTTTTTATTTTTGCTTTTCTCTGGATTCAATGCATATTAAAGTGAACAATTATTCAGATACAAATTTCATGTTAAAAAAACCATTACATCAACATTTTACAAAAATACACGTTCATATCACAATACCTACAAGAGTCAAATATATATATAAATAACTAAACAACTTGACAAACATATAAATCACATTGCCGTCATTTTTTGACGGGCAAGTCGCTAGTATGAGTTATATTTTTCTGTACAATTTTTTAACCTCATTTTTTTCCTTTTTCTCCCCTACATTTTGACGGTTTAATCTTGAATATTTTTTTAACTTTGTTTTTCCCACTCTTTCTTTTATGATTATTTGTTTTGTGCATTGAAATATATATATGTTAATTCATAAATCTTATTTGTGTGTTTTATTTGTCAAGCAATCTCAAAGAATAGAATCTCTAGAAATTACACCTTAATTTTTTACAAAGTGTACAGGAGGTCCCTGAGTTACAGACAACCTGTACTTAAGAATGGATTCAAAGGCTTTTTGTATGATTTGTTATTATATTTTGTTTCAATTAAAATAAAGTGCACAATAGTTTTTGTAATTTATTATTACAGTGCAGGGGTATTATTATTATAATTATTACAGTATTACACTGTATTATTATTACCACATATTAGCCATTATAGTATTGTTAATACTAATATTCATCAGGGACCATCATCATCATTGCCAGTCTACTACTAAGCCTGCCTGTCACTTAGATGTCTGATTTCTGTGTATGACTGTGCTTCTTTTATTCCAGCACATGTACTCATACACGCATTGGATTTATAGTAATATAAACCAAGCTTATTCTGCTGGTTACCTTTTGTTTATTATTCATTAAGTTCACTAAATAATTAGTGAACTCCAAAGAAATCCAAAAGACATTGGAGAAAATAAATGGTAATAAAGTCCCCGGCCCTATGGAATACATACAAGGGTACTGAGGGAACTGATTTCTGTAATAGCCAAACAATTATATCTAATTTTTCCAGACTCACTCACCACAGGGTCTCTACCAGATGACTGGAGAAAAGCGGTGATACCTATATTTAAGAAGGAAGCAAGAACAAATCCGTGGAATTATAGACCAGTGAGACTCACATCTGTAGTTGGGAAGCTTTTAGAAGGGTTAATAAGGGACAGTATACAAGAATATGTCTATTTGAAAGGGATCATAATTAGCAGTCAACATGGATTTATGAGGGATAGGTCATGTCAAACAAATCTAATTAGTTTATATGAGGAGGTTAGTAGGAACCTGGATCAAGGCAACTCAGGGGATGTAGTCTTTTTGGATTTTGCAAAGGCTTTTGATACAGTGCCACATGAAAGACTATTGTGCAAACTAAGAGATACAGGAATTGCAGTAAATATCTGCTCATGGATCGAGAGCAGACTAAAAGACAGGAAGCAAAGGGTTGTTGTAAATGGAACATACTCCAACCAATGTGGTAAGTGTGATACCTCAATGTTCAGTATTAGGTCCTCTCCTTTTTAACATATTTATTAATGATGTAGAAGTTGGACTCGAAAGTAGTGTCTCCATTTTTGCTGATGACACTAAGTTGTGCAAGGTAATTAAATTAGATAATGATGTACTTTCCCTACAAAGGGATTTGCATAAATTAGAGAAATGGGCGGCTAAATGGCAGATGAGATACAAATAAACGATAATGAGATTTAATACAAATAAATGTAAGGTTATGCATTTGGGAAGGAAAAATAGCCATGCAATTTATAATCATAATGGAGCAAATATAGTGGTATCAGATATTGAACGGGATTTGGGAGTACTTGTGGACAAGCACCTAGGTAGCAGTGCTCAGTGCCAAGCAGCAGCTGCAAAGGCAAGTAAAATATCAGCATGTATTAAGAAGGGTATAGAAGCAAGGGAAGCAAATATAATTTTGTCACTGTACAAATCCCTAGTATGCCCTCATTTGGAATATGGAGTACAATTTTGGGCACCACTTCATAAAAAGGACATTTTAGAGCTGGAAAAAGTACAGAGAAGGGCAAAAATCTAATAAGGGGAATGGAGGGGCTAAGTTATGAAGAAAAACTAACCAAATTCAACTTATTTTCCCTAGAAAAAAGGCATGTACGAAGGGATATGATTACCTTATTTAAAGACATCCAGGGTCAATATAAGACTTTGTCAAGTGAACTTTTTGTACCAAGAGATTTTCAACTGACAAGAAGACATCCCTTGAGGTTAGAGGAAAAAAGATTTTACCTTAAAGAAAGAAAAGGGTTCTTCACAGTTAGGGTGGTTAAACTGTGGAATTCTCTACTAAAGGAGGTGGTGACTGTCAATTCAATAGATAACTTTAAAATAGGGTTAGATATATTTTTGAATAAAGAGGGCATTCAAGGTTAACCTAGATAACTGGCGAAGGAATATTGACCCAGGGAGAAATTTGATCGCCAGTCTCTGGGGTCAGAAAGGAATTTTGCTTTTTTCCCCCCTTATGAGACAATTGGCAAGTTTCAATGGGGTTTTTTTCTGTTTGCCTTCCTCTGGATCAATTAACAATTATTAACAAATAGTCCACATATTAAAAGGATCAGAAGAGATCTAAAAAGGTTGAACTTGATGGACTAACAGTCTTTATTCAAACTCAAATACTATGACCATTTCCCAAGACATAATGATAGTTAATGAACAACAATGTTGCCTTTATTTTCAGTATATATTAATTATTTTGCATTATGATATGTGTAACCCATTTTTAGAACAATTTTTAGAATTTTTTTTATCTCTTTAGAAACACAGTGGGGTATATTTATTAAATGTGGTTAAAAGTAAGGATAAGTGGGGATAAGCATTGTAAAAAATATGGAACTTATTTATTAGGTGGGCATACATTTTAACTCATACATTTTAATACATAAATTTTTATTGCCCCATAATAAAAACATAGAAATGTGAATATTTAACTTGATTTTTATAAATTAACTCATGCCCACTTTGAGAAATGTAGCTCATTATGTCTAAAGTCTAAAATTAAAAGTAAATTATGCTTTAAGAATAATAAATAGTTTACATTCAGATATTTGCTGTAATTTGCAAACATGCCCGGATTTGCTAAATGGCACACGAAAAACACTATTGTATAGAAGTAAAAATATTGGATTTTAGCGTTCTGCTGTTGAAACTCAGATTGCACATTGATAAACACTTTCCCAATCTTTTTATTATAAGTGATTTTTCTTGTACTTTAATAAATACTTAAAAAAACAGCTACTTTATGTGTTGTAGGCTTTTTAAATCATGTCTATTTATTGCTAATTTCTACATAATAAATTACAGACGGGTAAATACTGTATTCATTGATGTGTTGTATTTCATTTTCTAGGTGAAAATCAATTTTAGACGGCAAGTTACTATTAAAAGGAAATGTGTTTGACATTTAAATGTCATTCTGGAGTTAACAATGTGCCTGCATTTACGTTGATAGACAAAGGAATATGTGTTTTCTGAGATCTGCTTTCTTTTGCAGAAAGGGTCCAGTTTTAAGTTTAGAATGTTTATTTTTCTAACACATTCTGCCTAAAACCTTCTTACATGTGTTAGTCTATATAAGTGAGGGGCAACCTATTTCATGTGAAAGGCCTTATATGTGACCTCTGAGTCCTTAAAAGGGCCACATGATTAGCAAAATGGTAAAATTACAATAGGGAAGTGACAAGGTATTATTTGCTAACTAGTCACTTGCCTGTCAAAAAATCACAAGATAATATTTCATTTTTGTGATTCCCCCTGTCACTTTCCCCCCTCTCCCAACCCAGGGTCTCTTCCCCTCCCTCTCCTTAGTCTCTTTCCGCCCTCTCCCTCCCATGTGTCTCTCCCCCCCTTCTCCCTCCCTCACTCCCCTGTGTCTCTTTACCCCCTCTCCCTCCTCTCTGTCTCTTCTCTCATCTCCCTTGCTTGTGTCTCCTTCCCCTATCTCCCTCCCCTGTGTCTCATTCCCCTTTCTCCCTCCCCTGTGTCTCCTTTCCCCCCTCTCTATCTCCCCTGTGTCTCCTTCCCCCCATCTCCCTCCCCTGTCTCCCCCCCGTGTCTCCTTGTTGTTGTTTAGTTGTTTAATCAGTCTGACTCTGTGACCCTTAAGGCCGCAGCATGCCAGCAGCAGCAGTCAACCACTGAACTCCATTAAGCTCATGT
This sequence comes from Discoglossus pictus, assembly GCA_027410445.1. Taxonomy (NCBI): domain Eukaryota; kingdom Metazoa; phylum Chordata; class Amphibia; order Anura; family Alytidae; genus Discoglossus; species Discoglossus pictus. The sequence goes on along the minus strand of CM050166.1, from coordinate 86,123,172 downwards.
TCATTGTTTCAATGATCACATCTATCCATCTCAGCCTCTGTCATCCCCTTCTGTGTATGCCTTCAATCTGTCCCAGCATCAGAGTCTTCTTAAGGGAATCCTTTCTGCTCAGGATATGGCCAAAATATTTGAGCTTTAGCTTTATGATCAAACCTTCAAGTGAAGTATTTATTTATACCTTTAGTATTGATTGACTGGATCTTCTTGGTGGTCAAGGTATTCTAACAGTTTTTTTTCCAACACCACAATTCAAAGGAGTCAATTCTGCGGCACTCAGCCTTTTTTTATGGTCCAGCTCTCAAACATGTTACTACTGGAAATACCGCAGTTCTAACTATGATGACCTTGGTAGTGTAATAGCTTTACTTTTTAATAACTTGCCATAGCTTTCCTCTCCAAGTGCTTTTTAATTCCATGGCTACAATCACCATCTGCAGAGGTCTTGGAGCCTCCCATGTGTTTGCCAAGAACTGTGATTGCAGTTTGCTTTGATCTTCATCTTTTTAACATAGAGCAGCAGGCCAGCTTTTGCACTCTCTTATTTCAGTCTCAACAATATGCCCTTTAATTCCTTCTCACTTGTAGTCATCAGAGGAGCATCATCCATGTATCTGAGGTTGTTGATATTGTTTCCAGCAATGATTCCTGCTTTGGATTCGGCCTTATGCATGATGTATACCGCACTCCTTTCATAATCTTGAACTATTCAGTTGTTTCCTGTACAGATTCCTTAGGAGGTTTTAGAATACTCAATGAAGTTCCATGTTAATTTCGGATGGTAGCTTCTTGGTCCTGATGAGATGATCTGGTACCCCCATCTCTTTAAGAACTTGCAACATTTTGCTGTCATTCACATAATCAAAGGCTTTATAATAGTATATGAAGCAGAAGTAAATGTTTTTCTGGAACTCCCTTGCTTTCTTTATTATCCAGCGGATATTAGCAATTCAAAGGCATATCTAAGTTTCCTGGATTATGAATTCATCTGATAGAGGAAAATCAGTAGTGCATGCAAACATTATTGGCATGAAAAAATACCAAAATATACATTTCCAAACTCACCCTAATGTTTGCTATTTTTTTCAGTTTGAAAACTGCAGCTTTTGTTAATTGACACCTCTAGAAATCCCTGCTAAGATTAGCATAAAATTCATCATTTGAAATGGCCAATCAGGAGAAAGCAGCGCTTAGTTGATACATTTGTATCATATTCTGGGGTCCCTGTTTTGCAAAGCAGCCTGTGAAATGTAGTATCTCTCCATATTCTTGTGGTCTTATTCAGATGTAAGCGCAGACCCCACCCAACCACGTTATTCCATCCAGCAGCAGTTACTTCCTGTGGTATCAACCAGAAAGGTCAAACTATGTGTCTGGCAGCCTTTCCTGTGTGTACTTGGTTGTGTAAGCTTTCTGTGTGTGTGCAAAGCTTGATTTTACTCTCCTGCATTTAACTTTGTAAGTACACTGAACTTTTCTATATAAGATATATCTTTCTGATAATCACTGCCTGTTTCTTACCAAACATTTTAAACCCAGGAAACGTATATATACCTATCTCTCTTGTGCCTCTGTGAAAGATGACTTGCACATCTGATAGTTCTCATCCATATATGGTTGGACTCAAGCCACCAGGATCTTAAGCATTAGCTTTCTGGCATGTGAAATGAGTGCAACTGTTCAAGGACCACTCTTTGGCTCTGCCTTTTTTGGGGATTGGGATGTAGACTGACCTTTTCCAGTAAACTGCCCACTGTTCCAATCATGGTTTAGTATTTTGAATAGTTCACTTGGGATTCCATCAACTCTTGTTTTCAATAAGGCTTCCTAGGGCCCATCTTACTTCACTCTCCAAGATGTCAGACTCCAGCTCATTGGACAAACTATTAAGTTTATCAATGCTGTCAAGATCCTTCGTGTACATATCTTATGTGTATTCCTGCCACCTCTACTTTATCTTATCTGCTTTTGTTAAGTATATTTGTACTTTTATCATGCCCAGTTTGGCATGAAAGTTTCATTTGCGATACCCAATTTTCTTGAAGAGATCTCTTAATTTTTTCATTGTTAGCTTCTTCTATCTATTTAAATTGCTCATAACAAAAACCCTCCTTGACTCTTTTTGTTAACCTTGGAATTATACATTCAGTTGGACAAACTGTTTCCTATCTCCACTACCTTTCACTTTCCTTCTTTGCTGGACTACTTTCAAAGCTTCATCAGGTAGCCAGGTTGCCTTCTTATCTAAAACCCTCTAATATACTGTATGTGTGAAACCTATGGCTCTACAGCCACGTGTGTCACAGTATACTGTACGTCTTGTTATCACCAAGAGTTGATGTCTGACTAACCACTATGAACCCTGGACAAGGATTGATTTTCAACCAGGACTGATGTTTTGAGTCAAGCAGATTACGGCTGTGATTTTTTTATATGCTTTAGATGCATTCATATTTTCTGTATTTGCTATAATTCACACTTCATATACAGACTTCTTGTACCAATTAAATAAAGGATAAAAAAAAGTTAAATCCCTTTTACACACATTTTCAATCTCTGTCTCTTATGTGGAGTCAAAAAGTCACTTAAACATCACTTTTAAAACATTTAAAACTTTTCTCTCTCTCGTCCAGACTTACTAAGTTATTGAAGGTTCTGCAAAATTAAAAACAAAATCTTAAATCAATTAAAAAGTATAGTAAAACATTCATACATGCAAACATTTTACATGCAACAAAGAAAAATATGTGTTTTCCAAATTAAATTAACTCTTAATGTACTGGATACTATACCATCATGATCTACCAGCATGTATCCTATCCAGTGCATATTATGTGCTGTTACATTGCTATATTGGTACAGCGGTACCTGGGTTCTCGTCCTTAATCCGTTCCGGACGGCAGGATGAGTTCCAAACAGGATGAGTTCCAAACAAATATTTCCTATAGGAATCAATGTAAATTTAAATTATCCGTTCTGGACCGCAGATTTTTTACATTTTAGTTTGAACTGATAGTCTTGTTTTTTTACACAAATCCCTATAACTAAACAGGAATAAAGAAAAAATGAGTTTGAAGCAATTTTCCCCCCTGTGAGACAAGTCAAGTACTGAAAACAATGAAAACCAGAGCTGATGGGAACCGAGGTACCACTGTAATTTGTGACCATGTTAGACCTATTAATGCACATTCACTACATCTGCACAACTAGAACCACTCCTGTACTTTTATTGTTGGATTTGCTGCAATTAAATTATTTATCTTCCTAAAGAAAAAAAACAAGTAGTCGATAAACTCTGCCTTGGGGATATCTGTCAAATCGTGTACATATCAAAACATGTGAGGTCTCCAATTTCTTCACAGTTATTATGTCTTTGAGACGTATTGTACCAATAAAAGCTCCGTCTGGCAGCTTGTGAATATCTTGCAATTTTTTTTATTATTGTAACATGATTTCTGGAGCCATCTGTGTGCATTTTATAATTAAACACACACTTTCCAATTACAATTCTCAAACAGAACATAGTGCAATATATAATAATATATCTGGATTTGATTCCAAGCCCAAGCAAGCTTTATTTGATCGTTTATTTCATGCTTCACCTATAATTCTGAATATCCCCCTGAATGATTTATGATTCATGCCCTATTGAACCTCTGTTGTTCTGAAAAATATGTGTGTAAATCAACAGAGAGTCTTCTAGACACACAACCCCAGGAAGATCATAGTGGTAATTGTCTATTTTTTTACATAGATAATACATAGGCATAGAAAAGTAGAAAAAATGTCATTATTAGAGTTTTTTTCTAATACTTTACAACAATAGTCAGATTACCCATTAATCCAGCTCCCCAGACTTTTTGTATGATTTTGGTTTTATATTATTATAGTTTCTGTAACTTATTATTACAGAACAGGGGTGTTATTATTATTAGTATTACTACAGTATTACACTGTATTATTATTACCACATATGGGCCATTATAGTATTGTTATTATTATTATTATTATTACAGATATCCAAGTTACATACAAATCTGGTTTAAAGACGTTCTCAAGAACATATCTCATCCTTAATCCGGGGAGCATCTCTAAGTACAAAGATATGGATGCTCCTCATCCATAGTTTCCCATTGTTTTAATGCCCTCTTCAATTTGGTGAATTGGTAGTACATTAACTACTTAATACACTAGTTACAGGTTTAACAAGTTTAACATACTCAATACACATCTTATTTATTACACTCTGCAACTCTTTCTTTTTTTAATATTTGACGTTATGCCACTGGTGTTCTCAGATGTATCCTGATGCACACTACCTTGTTATTTTATTTTATGCAATATTTAATAAAAAGCATTTAAAAAAGATAATTTTCTTATGACAGTAATGAAGCTATTCTGTGTTGCATATATTTGCATTTAATAGGTAATGTTGTTTATAAAAAAAAAAAATCTAAAAAACAATTGCCCATTATTAATTATATTGTAAATACCTGCACTCCAGTAATTCTCTATGTATGCAATGCAAACACTTTGTACATTAATAAGTAGTTCTAGTCTGACAATACTGATCCTTACCATCACACTGGACATTAGGCTTCACACTGTAAATTAGGCTCCAATACAAGTTTAAAGGAGCACTTACTCTCCACTTTCACAGAATGCTGGTTTGATCTAGCTTTGATAATGAATAAAATGTAGTTAGGCAGTACAAAAATAAATAATCCACTTATTAACAAATATTTGCAATTATTCTTTACATTTGTAAACCTTGAGCTGCTTGATTGTATTGATTCATTGTATTGATTGGCTCATTTCAGACACAGCAACTTAATGCTGCTATGCATTCAAGGTCACCTCCCACTTGTAGGCATGGTCATTCAACAATGCAAAGCATGTATTTAATCCAAGCACATGTGGAGCTACAGCAGGTGCAGGCCCTCTGTGCCCTGTGGACTTCCACACGGACCTCCCGCAGGTCTCCAGTGGCCCCCGTGGGTCCTTAATGGCACCCATGGTTCCCCTGTGCCCCTATGGGTCTCTTGTGGCCCCAGTGCATACTTAGTGGCCACCACTGGCCCTTTAGGGGTCCCCACAGTTCCCATGTGGCCCCCTGCAGGTTATTAGTGGCCCCCATTTGATCTCCTGTGGCCCCAGCAGGTTGTTAGCAGCCCCCTCGGTTCCCTTGTGGCCCCTGCGGGTCCCCTGTGGCCCCTACTGGTCCTCTGTGGCCCAGGCAGTTCACTTGTGGTTCCAGTTGCCGCCGCATGTACTCTGTGGTTACTGTGGCCCACTGCGGCCCCTCGCAGGCCCAGATTTTCTTTTTGCACGGGGCCCCCCATGCAATAGCCCCGCTACTGAATCCAAGGTTATGTGAAATAATTAGTAGAGTTTTGTTTCCAAATGGGATTTAATTTTTATTAAACTATTACACAGCAGTAAATTGTGTGTTATAAGGGGAATGCACAAAGAATACAACAATAGATGAATCACAACAAAAATGAATAAACCAATCTCTTTTTCTTAGGTAGCAGCTCAGTAACATAAATTGTCAGGGTGTTCAATGCAAATAAAATATAAATAAATAAAACCAATCTATTCTTGAACTATTCAACAAGTGTATGCATGTATACTAAGTTATACATTGACATCTTTAACACACACAACATATCCAGAAGTGCTGATGCACCGCTTAGTGACTGTGAGGAAATTTCAGCAGGCATCTTCCACCATAAGTCTATTCTGCATGCATCATCTCCAAATAGAGTTTGTCCTCCATCACAACATTCTTCTGTTCATTCCTCCAATTTAATCCCAAATCTTTCTCACTGTCCAAGGCTTAACCTGTCATTTTGAAAACAATATTGAGAAAGACCACTCTTCTCAAACTGTTAAAAAAGCACACTGCTCCAAACAAATCAGATATGCCGATGCCTTCCCTTTACCTCATGAATAATATATTGAAAAAAGAGACACTACTCTTACACCTTGGTATCACAACTCCCACACCTCTAATCCCCTTCACTGTTAACAATGGCATCATTGTTCTAACTCATCAATCCACTCTTTTTGCTCTGCAAAAACCTCTTAATTTCCTCCATTTTTGTTACCTATTCTCACACAGAACTCCATGCCTAGCTCTATCGGTTGTACTCCCCAGATTATAAGTGGGGGTCTCAAAGACGTGTATGCTCGATATTGCAAGGCATTGTCATTGTACTGTATACTTTACAATTTAGTCTCCCATTGATTTTTTATGCTTTGTATCCACTCTACTGTACTACTGTAAAGAGGTATGATTTTATATATATATATATATATATATATATATATATATATATATATATATATATATATATATATATACACTGTATATATAATATGAATGTATGTGTGAGTGTATATGTTGGCTATAGAGCCGTCTTAAGATTTTGTTAAGTCTAATAGCATCTTAAGATCTTATGGTAAAATGATCTGTGTACTCTTTATAAGTAATTTTGTTTTGTGCTTTGCAAGTACAATCTGCCTTTGTCTCCCATGAGAAAAACGATTTGCTGAGAAAGTACAATTTACTTCTTTTAAGGTTTAGTGGTGATTTTTTTTTTTTTATCCAAATGTTTTCAGTTGCAAAGGTTTGTCTTTTGTTATGTACAATGCATGTGTATATTTTGACTATTCAGCATTATAAAATGTGAAAATTCAACAAGGATTAATGCTCTGTGTTTGGATACACCTGGATGCTTCAAACTAGATCGGAATGTGTTTTATGCTGATTCAGCATATTTAATGATATATTTTCTTGTCAGGTTTTAACTTAGATAGATTGTCATTTATAGAATAAAAGAGCATTTTATCTTCCTTGACAGTGTTTTTTGAAAATATTTTTTACTTATTTATTCAGCTTACACTTAGTTGACATCCTTATGGGGCTATGTACAATAAGTGGTGACATGTCAGATTCGCAATCCTGCCACAAAGCTTCTTATAATCAGCTACTAAATACTACTTATGCAAATTACTACAAAAAAATCTGGCGCTAACCCAAAAAAGAATTTACACTAAGTTAAGTATTAAGTGTTCCAATCCTATCACATATATAGTTGTGAGCAGGCGAGCCAGCCAGATCTGTTGCTCACACTTGCGGGCTCGCATAGCGAGCCCACGGCCCTCGCATAGCGAGGGCCGAGGGCGAGGGCCTCAGTTGCTGTCATGGAGCGCCAAAGGCGCTCCTTGCCAGCAACTGCGACCCTCGCAAACTTTACGTCGCAACGCAAACACGACACACCAACTACAACCCTCGCAAACTTTACCTCGCAACGCAAACAACATACTAGACACGTTACCACACATTACGACCTCGCAACAATCGGACGCAACTCGCGAACATTACAAAATTCAAAACACAATAAATACACAAAGCACACACATAAAAAGCTTACCTACAGCAAGAGGAAGCATCCAGGACCTCAAAAAAACAACTTACACCTTCATTTAAGTAAAAATAAAAGAGTTTGAACACTAAAAAATTCGCTAAGCAAGAGAAAAAATGGCCACCGAACAAAACGAAAACGAGGCTACAGCACTCTAAACACACAAAACACCACAAGAAACTCGCAAAACACCACAAAAGACCTACGGATATTCCTCTAAGACGCATACCACACATTACCCGCCATTTTACGCCAATGCGGAAGTACACAACTACGCTAACGGTTTGGTCTCGCGCACGCACAGTATTACACTGCACACATTCAGCACGCTTACACAGCAGCTCCACACCACTAATGCTGCAGCAACATCAAAACACATTGCAGCTCTTCAACACAATGCTTCAAAATAGGTAAAGTATATTCATTTATTAATGTATTATATTTTTCAGTAGTACACACCAAACAGCATTAGCTACCTTACAATTTCATTGCCGTAATTTTTTGATGGGCAATTCTCTAGTATCTACTATTCATAAAACAAAATTAGCATATAAACCAAAGCAATCTGTTTGACCAGTGGATTTCTTAGCAGCTTAATTTAGCCTTTTACATATGAGGTGAGAACTGTATCCATCTTAAGTAATTTTCCTCCTGGAGTCCAGGGAAGAGATACTTTTCTTGTATCTGTTGGAACCTTATGCCACAGACCTTTTGGTTACTCTGCGGAACCAAGGCCAGATTCAAAGACTTTGGAGCTAAAGCCGGCATCTCCTGGGACTGGTGGCGTGACAATTAAAAATGCAGAGGTTATTTAATTTTGTTTGTGGGTGTATTGCTTATTTATTATGTTTTGCATATTTATATTATATATTTATCTATATTATATTGCATATTTATTATATTTTATTTTTATTATATATTTATTTTATTTAAATTCTACACTTAAATCTGTTTATTCAAATTTTTTAACATGTTATATGGGTGGAGAAGAGCCCCCTCCTTCATAATTTGATTTAAGAAAGTTTCATCGATCAACACAGCCATAAGGCACATTCCCTGTATTTAATATTGTACAATATAAAGAAAACATCACATTGGTTAAATATTTGCACAGTTGTGTAAGAGCTTAAAACCATTTGAAATATATATATATATATATATATATATATATATACACAGGGTCACATAACATTATTATGACCACTGCCTACTTTTGACGTCAGCAGTACATAGCCAATAAAATACAAGCAAGTGTCGTGAGCTGGCTTGGTGGGTATATAAGGTGACATGTAGGCATTGTGCAAACATGTCAACCACCACTGTCATGGGTAAAACATGCCATTTATCAGACTTTAAAAAGAGGATGATCATTGGATTTCGGGCCAAGGGTGGCGGCATTTCTGAAACAGTGCAGTCTGTGCACTGTTCGCGTGCTGCTGTGTACTGTGACTGGACAAACTGCACCATTTACAAATAGACGACGTGGAAGCAGTGGAGCACCACGTGCTATTGATGTCAGAAGTGAATTTCGGCTTTGATGGTGTGTAAGGACCAACCAACGCGCTATAGCTGGGCAACTCATCGTCCAAATGAACCAGGGGACTACCAGATGTGTGTCTAAAACTACAGTACAGAGAACCCTGTTGCTTGTGGGTCTCCAAAGCATGCGCTGGTCACTGCACCCATGCAACATATACAACAACTTTATAGAAGATTTTTAAAGGTTAAAAAACTATATTTCTTTTAGCAAATACCATTTTCTTCTAATGTTGTATATTTATATATATCAGTTTTGACATTTAAACCCAATCTGGCAGAATAAAATAGTTACAGATACCTCTCAAATTTAAAGCATGAAATATTTACTATATATGTATGAGGACAGCATTTTACCCCACTTTTAGTACTGGGTCGGTATTATTGCAAAAAATATCATTACTGCTGCTTGGTCATGAAGAAAAAAGTTATTTGTAGCTAGATTTATTTATAGTAAACAACATATAGGTGAAACACATTGCTTTGATCCTGATTTTATTTCAAAATCATATGAAGGAGGCAGAATATTTAAGAGTTACTATAAGAGTTCAGTTTTACGGGTTTGAAGCAGTAAAGATCAATATAAAAAGGTTTTCAACTTGTGAATTAACAAGCTGTTCTGTTCGGAGAAAACTGCAACGATAAACTTACAATAAATAAAGTATAGTGAAATGTGAAGCCTAAAAATCAGGGAAAAGCAGCATTTTAGTGTAAGCTTTATTACAAAATATCATTTTGAAAATGAGAAACTGAAAAGTTGTCTATACTGATCTTTACTACAACAAAGTCATGAAAGCTAGACAATTACTGTGACCCTTTAATAGGGCAATAAATACATAAACTCAAAAATCTATTAAAATACTTGGAAATTGCCCATCAAAAATGACGGGAATTGAATTGTAAGGCTGGCAATGCTGTTTGCCACACAGTGTGAGGATTTTACACCTCTGAGCAGCATGTTGGTTTTATTTTTAAAGTCTTGCGTGCCTGGCGTTGTTCGTGTAAGTGTTACTGTGTTCGCCGTCGTGTATTTTCTGATTTCTGCATGCCTGGCATTGCAAAACTTCGTTTTCATTCTGTTTCAGAATTTTTTAAGTTTTTTCGGCAACCATTTTTACAGGACCACTATCATGTAGATGCTACAAGCAAATAAGAAACTGCAGGAAAATGTACTCCACACTTTGCAATAGTTTGTAAAAGATTGGAGGAGCTCCAGCCTAAGGATTGTGGTTACACCTGTTCTTTTTAGTCAACTTCAGTCAAGTTATGGAGGATAAGCCATAACCTTACATTAAAGTTATACAGGAATTTCCATTACTTCTAAACCATAAGATGGTTCTGCTGCCAAGTCTCTATCAGACATCTCCCCATTGTCTTAACATAATGCAATCTTAATTCCTTTGAGTATATAAAACAGTGGTGTTGTTTTTTTAAGTAAGTAAACAAGTACAAAATGTTCATTTCAAGATATAGGAAGAGATTGTGGTTAAAAAAAAAAACATGACAGTTTACAAATTGCAGATGATATCAAGTGAAAATACATAATACGGTAGTTCACTGATTACATATACAATCAGAGTGAGACATGTAGCACTTACGCTTTGCAAACACTTAAGATAATCTAAATGCAGTCTGGATTTATTAACATTATCTCTTCCTTATCCACATATTAGAGTAATGATATACAACAATAATCAGAAGCACTATTTCCTGCAATACACTTTCTGTTTTAGGATCTTACACATCAAAGGGCTAGATTCACTAGCATTCTAATTGAAGGGTGGGTTAAACTCAAAGTGCATCGGGCAGCATCCTTCAACTTAATCGCATTATTATTATCGTTTATTTTTAACACACCAACATATTCCGTAGCGCTATACATGGGTTCATCAAGTTCAAGACAGAAACAATAGCAGTATTAACACACTGCAAAGAATGAAGGGCCTGTCTTTAAGCTTGAAATCTGGTGTCCATTGTGCTTTCCCCAATGAAAGATTGAAAACTCGCAAACTTGCAATCTAAACACATTATTATATTGATGCATGCAAAATCTTCTCTACTCTAATTTTACTGTGAAAGAGATTGTAAATGGTAATTACAAATGCATATGTACAATTCCTTTTCTTTGTGAAAGTGAAATATCCATACAGACCACCATAAACCCTAAATTAACCCGTCACTCAGGAGGGTCAATACAGCCCCCCATAAGCCCTTAATTAACCCCCTCACGGGGAGAGGTAAGTACAATGTAGATTGTGTTTATAAACCGCTAATTAACCCGGTCACTCATGGGGGTCCATACAGACCCTCATAAGCCTCTATTTAACCACATCAGTCCCATACGGGTATATTAAGACCATTATGGGCCTGTTACAACCCAACATTAACCACATAGTATAAACACTACACTGCACTATACCCCCCAATAAAACATTAAATATCAACAGCCTCTACACTAACCTATTAACACCTACACTACCTACCTACACTACCTACCTACCCCCTAATAATCCCCACCACTCTAATTACAGAAAATAAAAAAGCCTAAAGTCACAAAAAATAAAAAATCAACATTACATAAAATAAAAAAACCTACTCACATCGCACTCACTGACATCCCTGACGCTAATGAGGCTCCCGGAGACTTTTCCGGAAGAAAATAGGCAATGGCGCCTTCTGATTGGGTGAATTTGATAGACAGCGTTTTCAACCAATCAGGAGGCGCCAATGTGTGAGCCAATCAGAAAGGGATACACCCTAAAATCCCAATCTGATTGGATAATGCACCTGTCAATCTTTATTTAAACCAATCACAAGGTGCAGATGCCTTCAGCCAATCACAATGGAAAAAAACCCACAGGGTGATTGGCTGGAGGCATCTGCGCATTCTGATTGGTTGCACTGACAATAGCCAATCACAATGGACTACACCCTCACATACTGATTGGTGAAGGATTTGCGCCTTCTCATTGGCTATTGTCAATGTAAATCAGTATTACAGCCAATAAGAAGGCGCAGATGTCTTCACCAATCAGTATATGGGGGTGTATTCCATTGTGATTGGCTGATGGCAATAAAGCATTCGGATTAGTTCAAATAAAGATTGACAGGTGCGTTATCCAATCAGCGTGGGATTTTGGGGTGTATCCCTTTCTCATTGGTTCACAATTGGCGTCTTCTCATTGGCTGAATTTGATAGACAGCGTTTTCAGCCAATCAGAAGCCGCCATTGCCAATTTTATTCTGGAACACTCCGTAGGAAGCTCATTAGCGTCGGGGACATCCGCCAGGGCGGATGTGTGTTTTTTTTTTTTTTTTTTTTTTTTTTTTAAGAGCGCGGATGCTTCCGGGGCAGAAGACATCGCGGAGAGGTAAGTACAATGTAGATTGTGTTTATTTTATTGTAGCTTAGAATTAGGGTTGCTATATAGAGATAGCATGTACTGTATATTAGATAGATAGGGCGATGTATATTAGATAGATAGTATTGTTTATTAGATAGGGGGATGTATATTAGATAGGGGTGTATTGTATTGTATTTAATTGTATTGATTTGTATTGTATTGTATTGTATGTATTATATGTATTTCCTTTTCAGGTGTGTAATTTTTTTTTTCTGTAGTGGGGGGGGGTTGTAATGTATTTTTTTATTTTCTGTAATGTTCCTTTTTTTATTTTTGGTGATTTTAGTTTTTTTGATTTCTGTAATTACAGTGGTGGGGGTTATTAGGGGGTAGGTAGGTAGATAGTGTAGGTGTTAATAGGTTAGTGTAGAGTGTGTTTAGTTGATATTTAATGTTTTATTGGGGGGGTATAGTGCAGTGTAGTGTTTATACTTAGTGTCATGATGGTCCTTGAGGACCGTCATGGCACTTATGTGGTTAATGTTGGGTGGTAACAGGCCCATAATGGTCATAATATACCCTTATGGGACTGATGGAGTTAAATAGAGGCTTATGAGGGTCTGGATAGACCCCCATAAGTGAATGGGTTAAAATGGTGTAGTGCTTACACTTTGGGTCATGAGGGTCCTGGATGACCCTCATGGCACTTATAGTGTTATTACATGCGTTCATTTGTGTGTTAGAGGGGTCTATATAGTTGAGGCACACAGTACACTCACATTGTGTGGCAAACAGCATTTCAACACTTTCTTTTATTGACCGTCATTTTTTGATGGGTAAGTCGCTAGTTAATAATAATATTCCAACAGTAATATTATTGTTTTTTGCTGTTCTCTCTCACTATGGGCCTGCTAACTGTGTGAGACACTGGTAGTGTGAAGCACCTCCCCTGTGGGTGTGGTTTTATGTCACAGCTGTGAAACGTGGTACCCTTAAGTTAGAGAGAAGAAAAGGGGAGGTGCCAGAAGTTGAGAATCTGTTAGTCTGGGTCTTTTTAGAAGTAAGTGAAGTGTACAATTTATATGATGATTACACTAAGGAAGATACAATTAATTAAGCCAGTTAAACCATTTATATAAAACAAAAAAAGACATAAAGAGTCCCTTCAACTTCTAAATCATTCAAAAAAATGTTAATTTTCCGTTTATTTTATAAATATAGATTGAATATAATTTCATATTATGCATTTATAATGAACATTAATAATACCTAAGGGAAATACATTTTTATTGTTAATTATATGTAAGGAAGTAGGTGCTTCACTATCCTTATGAAGGTCAAGTATAGTAAATTAATTTTGAGTTGCTTGTGAAGGTGATAGCGACTTTACATACACAAAAATGTAGGCTCACAATGGACTGAGAATGTAAAAGGAAATTTTAAAGGACCATTGTAGTTTGAGAACAGCTTCACAGGTTTGTTAAATATCTATGAAAACCACCAGCATAAAAGCATTAAATTACATTTAGCCAACTCACTTGTCTTGTGAGCTCTTCCATTTTGGATAGGGTTATCCTACTGAGACCTGTTCTTCTACTCAGTACTATTCTCAAGTGACTATTCATAGTGGCAGACTTTCAATAGAACTCAATAGAGACTATATTTGAATCCACTGTTCTCCCATGTGCCTAATATTGTTTAGTTATTAAAGTATCAAAATTGACTAATAGTTAAATATTTGAGGCTGTATTTATTTTAAGCTGATAGAGTAACGTTCTCTATAAGAGCATACATTTACTATCACATTTGGTTGTTGTTGTTGACTGTTTAATGAAAACTGTAGTGGCTGGGGAAAAGTAACAATGTATTTTATGCAGATCTCAGATCTTGTGAATCTATACCATGGCTTTTATCTTCTTTAATAATGTACCACAAATCAAGCTAACATGCAAAATTTATTAGAGCAACTGGCTACATATTGTGGGTTACATAGTGCATGCAATGAATTTTAAAATTTGTTCAGTATGTTGATGATTTTAAGCATTGGGCTATTTCTATTTCAACATTCATTATTCTTATCATTTATCTGCTTCTGTCAGAGCTGGCACAAGTATTCTTGGCTCCCGAGCCAAACTTTTGGTCTGATACCTCCTCAGTATTCAAAAGAAAATTAACTTTAGAATGATCGTTTATCTTAATTTCATTATCATAAAAAAAAAGGGGGCATAAACAAATATATTTCCTCAATTATTTTTATTTGCCATTGTGTTAGGGGGAAAAATGTATCTATGCCCAGTAAAGTAAAATTGAATACAGTAGTTAAAATTAAAGGTTACATTTTTTTTAACTTTCTAAACAACATGTGAAATTAAATTAATTATAAAAGCATACTGTGAAACTTCAGTGGTCACCAGGGGCCTGGGATCTGAGAACACAATAAATTATATGATTGCAAAATTAAATACAATAATGCATCAGATTTGGCCACTAGAGGGCGATATGGAGCTGGTATGCCTTTCCCATGAACACTTTGACCCATAATTTATAAATATAAATATATATATATATATATATATATATATATATATATATATACATATATATATATATATATATATATATATATATATATATATATATATACATAGGTTTATATATATATATATATATATATATATATATATATATATATATGAGTATGATTCCCAGATGTGTATAATCCAACCTAGGCTTTGCATAAAAGCGGTATAATGCAGCGGGCAAAAGCTTAAAGGAAGCCATGTTTAAAATGGTTATGGATTGAAGTACAAAGCATTTGTGGGCACATTTGCATGTCCCTGCTCAGCTTTCCAGTATGCAGTGTAATAACTGCATTTCTTGGAATTCTAAGCAGGAAGTTTTTTAACTTGTTTTAGACATTTAAATGTGAGCTCAAATGTACTAATTACCGTATATACTAGAGTATAAGCCGAGTTTTTCATCCCCCTCGGCTTATACTCGAGTCACATTTTAAAAAATGTTGCATATATTTAAGTGTAGTTCTTGAGAACAACAAAGTTTAAAGATATATGACCACAGTGGTCCTTTAAATGGATGACAGAAATATTGGACATTTTGAGTCCTTATAAACAAAACAGTGACTGAGTAAACAAGGAATATTTTTTCTTTAATATGAAATTATACACTTTTAATGTATTTATAATTCTATCTTCTTACACTCCCCAGACCACACATTGCTGTATATATCAGAAAAATACAATGTAAAAAGCAAGAGGAAAGCTAAGAATAAATATATAAACCAGTGTGCTAAATAATCACTAACATAAGTATTTCTGGCAGATTTAAGACTACAATATAGCAAGTGTTATCCTAATTGGATCAGGAGCAATATACTCAGTCCTATATAGGAAATGCTCGCCCCAATGCTGACCCCAGGGACTGTAATGGCTCATTTTCCCATTTTAACTGCTAGATAGCAAGTAGCACATTGAAGCCAGGCATTCATTGCTTTGAATCATCTCTGAATGCCAGGGTTTTATTTGAAATCCTCCCAGAACTAATGAAAAAAAATAAATTCAGAGATGTTTGGAGGGTTTAACCCTTTGCATTAAATAAAGTCGCTGCAGTACCATCCATAGGATACAGCTAGTGATCTGATATATGGGAGGGTTTTTCAATTTTTCCTTCAGCTTATCTAAGCTTTCCCTATCATAAATTAGTGTTTGTCAACATCCACAGGATCAGTGTTGGTCCCTGAGAACTTATCATCTGGTCGTCAGTAAGAAAGGAAAATTAAAGTTATGTTGAGAAGGAGATTAATTTGATGAGATTAATAAATAAATCAGTAGAGACTGATACATTAAAAATGTCACTGACACAGTAGTTAATAGATTAAACAAAAACTGTCTTATTCATGACAGTTTGTTTCTTAAAGGCGGCCCATAGAAGTTTAGATGGTTGCTCCATTAAGTTGAAGGACCACTGGTCAAGATTGAAAACTTTTGCCATCTAGGTGCTCAGCATCTTCAGTCAGTGTGCATATCAAGCTCATCCCATTATAAGTAATCAGCATTTGCATTTTTAGTGGTATGTTGTCTGTAAAACATTTCATGTATTCACTGTTAGTCTTTGTCCTCTAAACCCATCACTAAGCAGCTGTCCAACAGTGAAGTCTTAAATATGCAAGTGGTATATTCATATAACCATAAAATGAATAATCACTGTGGTGCTGCCTTTGCAACCTTTAGATGTAAGTGTGCTTGCTAACACCTATGAAACTCCCAAATGCAAATATAACCAGGGCCGACTCTCCCTACCAAATATAATAGTTGTCAAACTGCGAGCCGTTGTTATGCTTTGCGAGCTCGCTAGAATTGCATCACTCACAAAGTGAGGGACGCAGTTCTGGCCGCAAATGCGGACCTCGCGAAAAATAAAAATAAACCCCTATCACTCATGGGGCTCTATACAGAGCCCCATGAGCCCCTAAAAAACCCTGTCACTCATGGGGGTCAATACAGACTCCCATAATCCCTTAATTAACCCTGTCACTCATGGGGGTTAATACAGACCCCCATAATCCCTTCATTAACCCTGTCACTCATGGGGGTTAATACAGACCCCCATAATCCCTTAATTAACCCTGTCACTCATGGGGGTCAATACAGACCCCCATAATCCCATCATTAACCCTGACAATCATGGGGGTTAATACAGACCCCCATAATTCCTTCATTAAACCTGTCACTCATGGGGGTTAATACAGACCCCCATAATCCCTTAATGAACCCTGTCACTCATGGGGGTCAATCCAACCCCCATTATCCCTTAATTAACCCTGTCACTCATGGGGGTCAATACAGCCCCCCATAATCCCTTAATTAACACTGTCACTCATGGGGGTCAATACAGACCCCCATAATCCATTAACCCTGTCACTCATAGGGGTCAATACAGACCCCCATAAGCCCTTAATTAACCCTGTAACTCATAGGGGTCAATACAGACCCCCGTAAACCCTTAATTAACACTGTCACTCATGGGGGTCAATACAGACCCACATAATCCATTAACCCTGTCACTCATAGGGGTCAATACAGACCCCCATAAGCCCTTAATTAACCCTGTAACTCATAGGGGTCAATACAGACCCCCGTAAACCCTTAATCAACCCTGTCATTTATGGGAGTCAATACAGCCCCCCATAATCCCTTAATTAACACTGTAACTCATGGGGGTCAATTCAGACCCCCATCATCCCTTCATTTACCCTGTCACTCATGGGGTCAATACAGCCCCCCATAATCCCTTAATTAACACTGTAACTCATGGGGGTCAATTCAGACCCCCATCATCCCTTCATTAACCCTGTCACTCATGGGGGTCAATACAGACCTCCATAAACCCTTAATTAACCCTGTAACTCATGGGGGTCAATACAGACCCCCAAAATTCCTTCATTACCCTGTCATTCATGTGGGTCACTACAGACCACCATAATCCCTTAATTAACCCTGTCACTCATGGGGGTCAATACAGCCCCCCATAATCCCTTAATTACACCTGTCACTCATGGGGGTCAATACAGACCCCCTAAATCACTTAATTAACCCTGTCACTCATGGTGGTCAATACAGACCACCATAATCCCTTAATTAACCCTGTCACTCATGGGGGTCAATACAGCCCCCCATAAGCCCTTAATTAACACTGTCACTCATGGGGGTCAATACTGACCCCCATAATCCATGAATTAACCCTGTCACTCATATGGGTCAATACAGACCCCCGTAACCCCTTAATCAACCCTGTCACTCATGGGGGTCAATACAGACCCCCATAATCCATTGACCCTGTCACTCATAGTGGTAAATACAGACCCCCATAATCCCTTCATTAACCATGTCACTCATGGGGGTCAATTCAGACCCCTATAAACCCTTAATTAACCCTGTCACGCATGTAGGTCAATTCAGACCTCCATCATCCCTTCATTAACCCTGTCACTTATGGGGTTCAATACAGACCCCCATAAACCCTTAATTAACCCTGTAACTCACGGGGGTCAATACAGACCCCCAAATCCCTTCATTAACCCTGTCACTCATGTAAGTCAATACAGACCACCATCAGCCCTTAATTAACCATGTCACTCATGGGGTCAATACAGACCCCCTAAATCCCTTAATTAACCCTGTCACTCATGGGGGTCAATACAGATGCTCTAAACCCTTAATTAACCCTGACACTCATGGGGGTCAATACAGACATTCATAATCCCTTAACCCTGTCACTCATGGTGGTCCATACAGACCCCCATAATCCATTAACCCTGTCACTCATATTGGTCAATACAGACCCCCATAATCCCTTCATTAACCCTGTCACTCATGGGGGTCAATACAGACCCCCATAATCCCTTCATTAACCATGTCACTCATGGGGGTCAATTCAGACCCCTATAAACCCTTAATTAACCCTGTCATGCATGGGGGTCAATTCAGACCCCTATAAACCCTTAAATAACCCTGTCACGCATGGGGGTCAATTCAGACCCCCATCATCCCTTCATTAACCCTGTAACTCATGGGGGTCAATACAGACAACCCTAATCCCTTCATAAACCCTGTCACTCATGTGGGTCAATACAGACCACCATCAGCCCTTAATTAACCATGTCACTCATAGGGGTCAATACAGACCCCCTAAATCCCTTAATTAACCCTGTCACTCATGGGGGTTAATACAGCCCCCCATAATCCCTTCATTAACCCTGTCACTCATGGGGGTCAATACAGACCACCATCAGCCCTTAATTAACCCTATCACTTATGGGGGTCAATACAGACCCCATAATCCCTTAATTAACCCTGTCACTCATGGGGGTCAATACAGACCCCCATAATACATTAATTAACCATGTCACTCATGGGGGTCAACACAGACCCCCTAAATCCCTTAATTAACCCTGTCACTCATGGGGGTCAATACAGATGCTCTAAACCCTGAATTAACCCTGACACTCATGGGGGTCAATACAGACATCCATAATCCCTTAACCCTGTCACTCATGGGGGTCCATACAGACCCCCATAATCCATTAACCCTGTCACTCATAGGGGTCAATACAGCCCCCAATAATCCCTTCATTAACCCTGTCACTCATGGGGGTCAATACAGACCCCCATAATCCCTTCATTAACCCTGTCACTCATGGGAGTCAAGTCAGACCCCCATCATCCCTTCATTAACCCTGTAACTCATGGGGGTCAATACAGAACCCCATAATCCCTTCATTAACCCTGTCACTCATGGGGGTCAAGTCAGACCACCATAATCCCTTCATTAACCCTGTCACTCATGTAAGTCAATACAGACAACCTTCAGCCCTTAATTAACCCTGTCAATAAGGGGGGTCAATACAGACCCCTGTAATCCTTTAATTAACCCTGTCACTCATGGGGGTCAATACAGACCCCCATAATACATTAATTATCCCTGTCACTCATAGGGGTCAATACAGACCCCATAATCCCTTTATTAACCTTGTTAGTCATGGGGGTCAATACAGACCCCCATAAACCCTTAAATAACCCTATCATTAATGGGAGACAATACAGACCCACCTAATCCCTTAATTAACTCTGTCACTCATGGGGGTCAATACAGACCTCCATCATCCCTTCATTAACCCTGTCACTCATGGGGTTCAATACAGACCCCCATAAACCCTTAATTAACCCTGTAACTCACGGGGGTCAATACAGACCCCCAAATCCCTTCATTAACCCTGTCACTCATGTCGGTGAATACAGACCAATATCAGCCCTTAATTAACCATGTCACTCATGGGGTCAATACAGACCCCCTAAATCCCTTAATTAACCCTGTCACTCATGGGGGTCAATACAGATGCTCTAAACCCTTAATTAACCCTGACACTCATGGGGGTCAATACAGACATTCATAATTCCTTAACCCTGTCACTCATGGTGGTCCATACAGACCCCCATAATCCATTAACCCTGTCACTCATATTGGTCAATACAGACCCCCATAATCCCTTCATTAACCCTGTCACTCATGGGGGTCAATACAGACCCCCATAATCCCTTCATTAACCATGTCACTCATGGGGGTCAATTCAGACCCCTATAAACCCTTAATTAACCCTGTCATGCATGGGGGTCAATTCAGACCCCTAGAAAACCCTTAAATAACCCTGTCACGCATGGGGGTCAATTCAGACCCCCATCATCCCTTCATTAACCCTGTAACTCATGGGGGTCAATACAGACCCCCCTAATCCCTTCATAAACCCTGTCACTCATGTGGGTCAATACAGACCACCATCAGCCCTTAATTAACCATGTCACTCATAGGGGTCAATACAGACCCCCTAAATCCCTTAATTAACCCTGTCACTCATGGGGGTCAATACAGATGCTCTAAACCCTGAATTAACCCTGATACTCATGGGGGTCAATACAGACATCCATAATCCCTTAACCCTGTCACTCATGGGGGTCCATACAGACCCCCATAATCCATTAACTCTGTCACTCATAGGGGTCAATACAGCCCCCAATGATCCCTTTATTAACCCTGTCACTCATGGGGGTCAATACAGACCCCCATAATCCCTTCATTAACCCTGTCACTCATGGGAGTCAAGTCAGACCCCCATCATCCCTTCATTAACCCTGTAACTCATGGGGGTCAATACAGAACCCCATAATCCCTTCATTAACCCTGTCACTCATGGGGGTCAAGTCAGACCCCCATCATCCCTTCATTAACCCTGTAACTCATTGGGGTCAATACAGAACCCCATAATCCATTCAATAACCCTGTCACTCATGTGGGTCAATACAGCCCACCATCAGTCCATAATTAACCATGTCACCCATGGGGGTCAATACAGACCCCCATAATCCCTTAATTAACCCTGTCACTCATGGGGGTCAATACAGACCACCATAATCCCTTCATTAACCCTGTCACTCATGTAAGTCAATACAGACCACCTTCAGCCCTTAATTAACCCTGTCAATAAGGGGGGTCAAAACAGACAACTTTAATCCTTTAATTAACCCTGTCACTTATGGGGGTCAATACAGACCCCCATAATACATTAATTATCCCTGTCACTCATAGGGGTCAATACAGACCCCATAATCCCTTTATTAACCTTGTTAGTCATGGGGGTCAATACAGACCCCCATAAACCCTTAAATAACCCTATCATTAATGGGGGACAATACAGACCCACCTAATCCCTTAATTAACTCTGTCACTCATGGGGGTCAATACAGACCTCCATCATCCCTTCATTAACCCTGTCACTCATGGGGTTCAATACAGACCCCCATAAACCCTTACTTAACCCTGTAACTCACGGGGGTCAATACAGACCCCCAAATCCCTTCATTAACCCTGTCACTCATGTCGGTCAATACAGACCACCATCAGCCCTTAATTAACCATGTCACTCATGGGGTCAATACAGACCCCTTAAATCCCTTAATTAACCCTGTCACTCATGGGGGTCAATACAGATGCTCTAAACCCTTAATTAACCCTGACACTCATGGGGGTCAATACAGACATTCATAATCCCTTAACCCTGTCAATCATGGTGGTCCATACAGACCCCCATAATCCATTAACCCTGTCACTCATATTGGTCAATACAGACCCCCATAATCCCTTCATTAACCATGTCACTCATGGGGGTCAATTCAGACCCCTATAAACCCTTAATTAACCCTGTCATGCATGGGGGTCAATTCAGACCCCTATAAACCCTTAAATAACCCTGTCATGCATGGGGGTCAATTCAGATCCCCATCATCATTTCATTAACCCTGTAACTCATGGGGGTCAATACAGACCCCCCTAATCCCTTCATAAACCCTGTCACTCATGTGGGTCAATACAGACCACCATCAGCCCTTAATTAACCATGTCACTCATAGGGGTCAATACAGACCCCCTAAATCCCTTAATTAACCCTGTCACTCATGGGGGTTAATACAGCCCCCCATAATCCCTTCATTAACCCTGTAATTTATGGGGGTCAATACAGACCCTCCTAATCCCTTCATAAACCCTGTCACTCATGTGGGTCAATACAGACCACCATCAGCCCTTAATTAACCATGTCACTCATAGGGGTTAAATACAGACCCCCTAAATCCCTTAATTAACCCTGTCACTCATGGGGGTTAATACAGACCCCCATAATCCCTTCATTAACCCTGTCACTCATGGCGGTCAATACAGACCACCATCAGCCCTTAATTAACCCTATCACTCATGGGGGTCAATACAGGCCCCTACAATCCCTTAATTAACCCTGTCACTCATGGGGGTCAATACAGATGCTCTAAACCCTGAATTAACCCTGACACTGATGGGGGTCAATACAGACATCCATAATCCCTTAACCCTGTCACTCATGGGGGTCCATACAGACCCCCATAATCCATTAACCCTGTCACTCATAGGGGTCAATACAGCCCCCAATAATCCCTTCATTAACCCTGTCACTCATGGGGGTCAATACAGACCCCCATAATCCCTTCATCAACCCTGTCACTCATGGGAGTCAAGTCAGACCCCCATCATCCCTTCATTAACCCTGTAACTCATGGGGGTCAATACAGAACCCCATAATCCCTTCATTAACCCTGTCACTCATGGGGGTCAAGTCAGACCCCCATCATCCCTTCATTAACCCTGTAACTCATGTAAGTCAATACAGAACCCCATAATCCCTTCAATAACCCTGTCACTCATGTGGGTCAATACAGCCCACTATCAGTCCATAATTAACCATGTCACTCATGGGGGTCAATACAGACCCCCATAATCCCTTAATTAACCCTGTCACTCATGGGGGTCAATACAGACCACCATAATCCCTTCATTAACCCTGTCACTCATGTAAGTCAATACAGACCACCATCAGCCCTTAATTAACCCTGTCAATAAGGGGGGTCAATACAGACCCCTGTAATCCTTTAATTAACCCTGTCACTCATGGGGGTCAATACAGACCCCCATAATACATTAATTAACCCTGTCACTCATAGGGGTCAATACAGACCCCATAATCCCTTTATTAACCTTGTTAGTCATGGGGGTCAATACAGACCCCCATAAACCCTTAAATAACCCTATCATTAATGGGGGACAATACAGACCCACCTAATCCCTTAATTAACTCTGTCACTCATGGGGGTCAATACAGACCACCATAATCCCTTAATTAACCCTGTCACTCACGGGGGTCAGAACAGACCACCATAATCTCTTCATTAACCCTGTCACTCATGGGGGTCAATACAGCCCTCTATAATCCCTTAATTAATCCTGTTACTCATGGGGGTCAATACAGACCCCCATAATCCATGAATTAATCCTGTCACTCATATGAGTCAATACAGACCACCATAAGCCCTTAATTAACCCTGTCACTCATGGGGGTCAATGCAGACCCCCATAATCCATTAACCCTGTCACTCATAGGGGTCAATACAGAACCCTATAATCACTTCATTAACCCTGTCACTCATGGGGGTCAATTCAGACCCCCATAAACCTTTATTTAACCCTGTCACTCATGGGGGTCAATGAAGACCTCCATAAGCCTTTAATTAAACCTGTCACCTATGGGGGTCAATACAGACCCCCATAAGCCAATGATTAACCCCATCAGTCTATATATAGCCTATATAGACCCCTATAGGACAATAATAAACCTATGAAATAACACTTTAAGTGCCATGAGGGTCATCCAGGACCCACTGTTAACCCTAACTATACCCCATTAACCCAACCCTGTCACTATTTAATCCTAACAGTACACATTTAACCCTAACAGTACCTATCTAACCCTAACTGGGCCTATTTAACCCTAACTGGCCCTATTTAACCCCATCTAAGCCTATTTAACCCGTCTCTTATGGGGGTCTATACAGACCCTCATAAGCTTATATATATATATATATATATATATATATATATATATATACTAGCGACTTGCCCGTCAAAAATGACGGCAATAAAAACTGAAGCCTGGCAATGCTGTTTGCCACACAATGTAAGCCTCTCCCCCTCTACTTTACTGGCCTTGTGATGAGCGCCTTTGGCGCTCATCACAGGCCTTGCAATGAGCCCCTTTGGAGCTCATTGCGAGTCTCTCCCTCTGTCTACTTCCTCCCTCGTGTCTTATTTCCCCCCTCCTCTCCCTCCCTTGTGTCTCCTTCCATCTCGTCTACCTCCTTTGTATCTCCTGCCCCCCTGTGTTTTTACCTCCCTCTCCCTCCCGTGTCTCTAAACCCCTCCCCTGTGTCTCTTTCCCCCTTCTCCCTCCTATGCATCTCTCCCCCCCCCCCCTGTGTCTCCCCCAACCCTCCCCTGTGTCTGTTCCCCCCTGGCCTGTGTCTCTTTCCCCCTCAGCCCTGTGTCTGTTACGGCCTTCCTCGTGTCTCCATTTCCCTCCCTTGTGTATCTTCCCCCCTGCACTCCCTCCCCTGTGTCTCTTCCCCCTCCTCTCACTCCCCTGTGTCTCTTCCCCCTCCTCTTTCTGTGCCTCTTCCTCCCTGTCTCTTCCCCCTCACCCTCTGTGTCTCTCCCCACTCTGTGTCTTCCACCCTCTCCCTCTGTGCCTCTTCCCCCGCCTCTCTCTGTGTGTCTCGCCACTGTGTCTCTTCACCCCTTCCTCTGTTCCCCCCCCTCTGTGCCTCTTTCCCCCTCTCTCTGTACCTCTTCCCCCCCTTCCTTCTGTGTCTCTTCCTCCCTCACCCCCTGTGTCTCTTCCCCCCTCTCCCTCTGTGCCTCTTCCCCCCTCTCCCTCTGTGCCTGTTCCCCCCTGGCCTGTGTCTCTTTCCCCCTTCCCCCTGTGTCTGTTCCCCTCTCCCCCCCCCCCATTTCCCTCCCATGTGTATCTTCCCCATGTTCTCCCTCCCGTGTGTCTTTTCCCCCTCCTCTACCTCCCCTGTGTCTCTTTCCCACCTATCCCTCTGTGTCTCTCCCCCCTCCCTCTGTGTCTCTTCCCCACTCTCCCTCTGTGCCTCTTCCCCACTCTCCCTCTGTGCCGTGCCTCTCCCCCCCTCTTCCCCACTCTCCCTCTTCCCCACTCTCCCTCTGTGACTCTCCCCCCCCTCTTCCCCACTCTCCCTCTGTGACTCCCCCCCCCCCTCTTCCCCACTCTCCCTCTGTGACTCTCCCCCCCCTCTTCCCCACTCTTCCCCACTCTCCCTCTGTGCCTCTACCCCCCCCCCCCCTCTTCCCCACTCTTTTACCTGCTCTCGGGCCAAGCGCGGCTCGGGCGCAGAGCGCGGCTTGCGCCGCGCTCTGCGCAAGCGCGGCTCGGGCGCAGCTCGCGCCGCGCTCTGCGCAATGCACAGCACTTTATAATTGTCTAACTGCGATTCGTCTGAAGCGTGACGACGAATCGCAGTTAGACAATTATAATATGTGATATATATATATATATAACCCCATCAGTCCCATAAGGGTATATAAAGACCCTCATGGGGTAGTTAGAATTCTAACATTAACCACATAAGTGCCATGACGATCCTCAGGGACCTTTATGACACTAAGTACAAACATTTCACTGCACTATATCCCCCATAAACCATTAAATCTAAATTAACCTCACCCTACACTAACCTGTTAACACCTATACTACCTACTTACACTATCTACCTACCCCCTAATAAACCCCTACCCCGCTAATTTCAGAAGATCAAAAAGTCAGTCACAACAAAAATCTACATTACAGAAAATAAAAAAACCTGTCACAAAAAAAAAATCTACATTACCGAAAGTAATAAAACCTACATTACAACCCCCCCACTACAGAAAATAAATAAAATTACACACCTGCAAAAGAAATACATACAAAATATATACATTACATTACAATACAATAAAAATCAAATACAATAGCCCTTATATAAAATACATACATACCCCCTATCTAAAATCCAATACACCCTATCTGAAATACACACCTACCCCCTATCTGAAATTCATACACAAACCCTAAATCTAACCTAAAATAAAATAATTAAGACCATTTGCCTTTGCAGATGTCCCTTAAGATCTCCCCCCTAGGAAAAAAAAAAGGTACATAACACTACATAGAATAAATAAACATTTGAAATATTATAAATATTTTACTCACCTTTCCAGCATGTCCCCGTCCTTCTTATTTTCTTCTCCGGCGCGCCCCCTGTTAAAAATAAACATTAGATTACTACTAAATACATACACACAAAATAAAATAAAATAAGCATAATATACATTCAACTTACCTCGGCGCAATGTACCTGTGCTCCTACTCTTGTGACTCGGCTGGGCCCTTCAACAATCTGCAGAGCTCACCGACGCTAATGAGGCCCCTAGAGCCTTTTCCGCAAGATAATTGACAATGGTGCCTTCTGATTGGTTGAAAACGCTGCCAATCACTTTTCAGCCAATCAGAAGGCACCAAGATATGAGCTAATCAAAATAGGAAACACCCCCTATATCCCATTCTGATTGGCTGTTGTCACTGTCAGACTGAAGCCAATCAGAAGGTGCAGATGCATTCTGCCAATCACCCCATGGGTGTGTATCCCATTGTGATTGGCTGAAGGGAATAGCACCTTCTGGCCTTCTGATGGACTGCAGTCTGATTGACAGCGACAACAGTCAATCAGAAGGCGCAGATGCCTTCAGCCAATCACCCCATGGGGGTGCATCCCATTGTGATTGGCTGAAGGGAATAGAGCCTTCTGATTGGTTTAAAAAAGATTGACAGGTGCATTAGCCAATCAAAATTGGATATGTGGGTGTATCCCATTCTGATTGTCTCACACCTTGGCGTCTTCTAAATTGGCTGAAATTCGATTGACAGTGTTTTCAGCCAATCAGAAGGCGCCATTGTCAATTTTCTGCCGGAAAACTTTCTAGCGGCCTCATTAGCGTAAGGGAGCTTCGCGAGTGCAGAGCTACATTATTATTATTTTTTTTGGGTAGAGCGCAGATTATTTCAGGGCCCAGCCGGGGCAGAAGAGGAAGAGCACGGGGACATTGCGCAGAGGTAATTTGAATGTATATTATGTTTATTTTATTTTGTGTGTTTATATGTTGTACTAATATAATGTTTTTTTTTAACAGGGGCCGGAGAAGAAAATAAGAAGGACGGGGACATGCTGGAAAGGTGAGTAGAATATTTAGAATATTTAGAATGGTTATTTTTACTATGGAGTGTTTTGTACTAATTTTTTTATTTTTTCCCTAGGGTGCAATCTGAAGGGACATCTGCAAAGGTAAGTGGTTTTAATTATTGTATTTTAGGTGAGATTTAGGGTTTGTTTATCTAGATAGGATTTAATGTATGTTACATAGGGGGTATGTATTTTAGATAGGGTGGGTATGTATGTATTTTAGATAGGGGGTATGTATTTTACATAGGGGAGTATGTATGTATTTCAGATAGGGGGTATGTATTTTAGATAGCGGGGTATGTATGTATTTTAGATAGGGGCATTGTATTTTAGATAGGGGGTATGTATGTATTTAGATAGAGGGCATTGTATTGTATTGAAATATGATGTATATATTTTGTATGTATTTCCTTTTCAGGTGTGTAATATTTTTTTAATTTCTGTAGTGAGGGGGGTGTAATGTAGCTTTTTTTAAAAAAAAATTGTAATGTAGCTTTTTTTATTTTCTGTAATGTAGCTTTTTTTGTTTTCTGTAATGTAGCTTTTTGCTTTTCTGGAATGTAGTTTATTTTAATTTTTGTGACAGGTTTTTTTAGTTTCTGTGACTTAGGTTTTATTATTTTCTGTAATTAGTGGGGTGTGGGTTAATAGGGGGTAGGTAGCTAGTTTAGCTGTTAATAGGTTAGGGTAAAGGGGGTTAGTTTACATTTAATGGTTTATTGGGGGGGTTAGTGCAGTGTAGTGTTTGTACTTAGTGTCATGAGGGTCCTGGAGGACCCTCATGGCACTTATGGGGTTAATATTAGGCTTCTAACTGTCCCATGAGGGTCTTTATATACCCTTATGAGACTGATGGGGTTAAATAGAGACTTATGCGGTTCTGTATAGACCCCATAAGAGACTGGGTTAAATAGGCTTACAGATGGTTAAATAGGCCCAGTTAGGCTTCAATAGGCCCAGTTAGGGTTACATAGGTACTGTTAGGGCTAAATGCATACTGTTAGGATTAAATAGGCGCAGGGTTGGGTTAATGAGGTATAGTTAGAGTTAATAGTGTAGTGCTTACACTTTGTGTCATGAGGGCCCTGGATGACCTTCATGGCACTTATAGTGTTATTACATGGGTTAATTAGTGTCATATAGGGGTCTATATAGTTGACGCACCCAGTACACTCACATTGTGTGACAAACAGCATTTCAACACTATTTAAGTCGTTAGTTAGTAATAATGTATGTATCACAAGCTCAATAAAAAAATAACAGAATATGATGTGAAAATATTCACTTTAAATAAACTTCAACTATGGAGTTTTAATACTGAATAAATGCAAATTATAATAACTCCTCCCACTAACAGCATCACACGTGAAAACTGATAATGTATATGGAAACACGACAGGATATCAAGCTTGTCTTTTATGCTTTTCATCTTTACTCTTCTAGCATAGTACATCTTTCCTTTCCAATCCAACATGAGGAAAGTGCACCCTCAGAAAAAGTATCTAGATTAAACTGTGTGTATTAAAGGCAAAATGACTGAATATCAAAAGTGGAACTCACATGCATTCAAAGAGCACATTTCCATTACTACAACTAATTATATTACTGTATATTCTTAGTGAATCTACACCATAGTATTAAAGGGTGCAACATTTTGGAATATATTTGTGAACTTGTAGTAGAGTAGTGCTGACCAATTTATTTAGTGTGGGAAGCCAGACCTGGTAGACCAGATTTATATTGACTAATGAGCTGGCAGACTGTATTTAAAATAATAATTTTTACAAGTGTTTGTAAATATATAATTTCATATATTTCTACTTTTTATAAAAAATAACAAAACATTTGGGAAATTATATATTTTTGCATTAAAAAAATCCTAAAATAAACATTAATTTGCTTACCTTAAAGTTGGCAAAATTTCTTATGGTTTTTGGCAGTTGCCTTTGATGGTGTACACTCCTAGAAAATCCCAGCTAAATTAACATAAAATTCAAATTTAGTTGTGCCCAATCAGAAGCAGGCTAATACATTGTATCCATCTCCACCTCAGTGGCTTCTGGCATGCTCAGTACTAGAACTAAGGCTGTAAGGGCAGATCTCTGCCAGCACTTCCTCTGCTTCATCTCCCTGCTGTTTCAGAGACACTATGCTAACTGTCTCACTTGGGATGTAACTACTTATTACTAAAGGTTTTCAAAGAATAAAATAGTCTCTGCTCACTCACCTCAAACATCACTCACTCACCTACCTCTCACACCCACTCACCTACCTCTCATTCACTCCTCATTCAATCCTTTCTCACTCACTTCACACTCACTCACCAAAGTAATTATTAGAGGGATTTTTAGATATTAATAAAAATAAAATGATTTTTTTTTAAAATATGCGGCATATAGCAAGGCTGCTTTTTAGTTAAGGAGTGCAGAAATGTATTAATCCAGGAAACTTAGATATGCCTTAATTCCTAAAGGTGTATCCATGAACAACTGTGGGCTACCTTTAAAACACGGAAGTGGAGAGATGGGTGTGGCTCCCAATCTTAGGCAGCAGTTAAGGCTGCCATTTTGATTAGTCTGTGTGACTTGGAAGAGATACAGAAATTGAGAGGACATGAATACAGACAGTTGCCTTTGTGGAAGTGTAAGAATCTAGTTACCTGAGTGGAACTGCATAGAGGACAGAGAGCCTCATTCTAAGAGAGGAAGTGCTAACATAAAGTTTGGAGTCTGAATTCACCATTAGCCAGTGTGAATCTACAAAGAGACAGAATAAAAGAACATTGTCAACAGAGGATTCACAAGTAGAGTGTCTAAGAGGAGCTTCCTGCAAATAAGACAGGGAGACAAATCAATTGTCCAAATCGCAATTACAGAAACCTGTAACAGAGCCCATAAAAGTTACAGATATTTAATTGGCTACATTTTGCTACCTACAATCCATTTGAGTTACAGGCTCAAAATCACTGTGGTTGTCAAAAACTTAACTCCGTTCTATCTCCTCCTTTGATGTTTTAAAGGCAGCAAATGTTACCAGTGCTAAAGACGCAAAATCCATATTCAATTGCAACATTTCAACAAGCCCGCAATTGCCATCAAGTGGGTTAAACATCTGTTTGTAACACAGTAAAAGCAAATATAAGCATACTACTGTATTCTAAAATTCTGGTAAGGCAATGAAAGGCACTATATTTAATTGCACAACAGTCTCAAGCTTACAAATCTACAATAAATAAAAATAAATGTTTTTAAGTTTTATTTCCGTGTTATATCGATCCCGGGAATAAAGGAGTTAATACATATCAGGCCACCCACATGGTCTAGAACAGATGATTTATTCATTTTTATGAATTTCTACATTTCTGGGTTGCAAAATCCGATTGCAAATCGGAATTCTAAACACTAATTGATTGTAGTTTAAACTCCATGCTTTACTGATGTCATGATGAGGGTCTCTTTAACTATTGTAACTTATAGGCTTGCTTAATTGATCATGATTGTGCCCTGAAATGCTACGAACAGGTTCATGGTTTGCGTGTTGGGGCTGTGAGCCGGTACTTGTGGTCTTGAGTCAATTAAATACATCTGTGACTGTAACAAATTTCTAACTCACAGACATTCGGACTGTATGAAGGTAATTATGGGCTTGGAATTGAATGGTGGTTATTTGGAGCTGCCAAGGCTGAAAGAGGCATTGATTCATTCTTTATATATCCCAAGGAAGAGACTGTGTGCTGGAACATTTCTTTGCTGAGGAATAAGTATTGCTTTATCAAGGGTCCCTGGGCAAGAGCACTTGGAGTGAAGGGCGGGCCAGTGCTCTACCTGCTGTTATTGCTTTAAGCAGTGAAAAAGTATCTGGCATAAACTGACTGAAATTGTGTATGTAGTGTTTTGTTTTCGTCCTGTTACAGACAAGCTGTCCAGGCACAGAGAGGGCTTTCCAGTAGTGAGTCAGAAAGTAAATTTGTTTTGATGTTTGCTTTGTATACTGACAATATTTTAGTAAAATTTTAAAAATGTATTGAAGCCTCCTGAGCATTGTGTACCCAAGATAAAAAGTGTCAGAAACAGGGAAAAAATAGGGAACTGAGGATGGCAGTTTGTCACAGTACCAACATATAGACAATATAATAGAAAAATGTAAAAAAAAAAAAAAACAGAATAAATAGACTAAGGAAATAACATTTTTAGAATTGTCTACACAACCATTACATAAAATTATAATGTAAAGCTTTTTTTTACATTTTCTTTTACATTCAATTATGCTTCTGTGGAATCTACATTTTGGATTCAGAACAACTTCCTGAGGTGTAAGGGAACTGAATGCAATCAAAGTGTCGCTCTTTACAATGAGAATGTGGTATGACCTACATCTGCTAGTGCTCTTAGCAGAACAACATCAGCAGAACAACATCCAATCTCTGGAAATGCCAGGACGGCCAATAAACTTTCATTGTTTGATGTAAGTGTTGCATTTGAGTACAAATATTGAATGATATTTGATTCTGGATTGCTACCTTGTCGTGATGAAGGGGCTTGTGTACCTCAATGAAGCTCTGAGCTATACCATGTAGCACCACCCAAGATGGGTAGGTCATAGCAGAGAGGGCAGAAACAATTTGGTGCATTGAAGAATGAACTGGCAATCCACTTTGCCAAGAAAAGTATATGAATTAACACAGCCAGAGACATAACTTTATGGCATTGTAGGATAAGCCCTACAGGTCAGAAGGTGTCTACCGCATTTCTGGGAAAGCACCAGATCTAATGAAGTGGCTGGCCAAAACGAGAGGATGCCCTGCTGAGCTTTTGTCTGGAGGGAAAAGACAGTCCACTGCTGTAAAGAAAAAATTCAGCATAGGAATGTTAGCACTATGAGCCAAGGCTAACTGGGCGTGGTCAAACGTGAGATGACAAGATTGAACATTAAATTTAAATGGACTGGAATGGGACATCATGGGAGACCATGAACTTCTTATTGCAAAGTTCAGAATTAAGCAGAAGAAGAATCATCAGACCAAGCAGATATGAAATAAATAAAGAATAAATAAATAATAACCCTTAAACAGGGAAGTAATAAAGGAATAATAAATGTAAAGGACTAGGCATGGAAGATATAATGCCTGAAGAACCTTGGACAGATGTTTGTGACATTGTCCATAAAACAGCAATATAGAATATTCCCAAAAGAAAAAAAAAACTAAGAAGGCAAACTGGCTTTCTGATGAGGCTTTGAAAGTAACTCAAGAAAGAATAAAAGTGAAAGGTATTGGAAACAATTTGTCTAACTGAATGCAGAATTCCTGAGAACAGCAGGAAGAGATAAGATACGTTTTATAATGAGTGATATACAGAGGTAGAAAAAGATAACAGAATGGGAAAGTCAAGAACATTGTGGATCTGAATGGAACCTTTCATGCCAAATTGAGAGTGATTAAATACAAATAGGAACTTAAATAGATCAGATAAAGAAGAGGAGGCAGGAATATACAACAAATCTATACAGGAAAGACCGTAACAGCAATGATGACCTCAATTGTTTGTTCAATGAGCTGGAGCCAGACATCTTGGAAAGTGAAGCGAGAGGGGCCTTCGGAAGCCTTGCTGATAACTAGACTGCTCCATTTATCATATAATTGCACTCATTTCACATGCCAGCAAGGTAATGCTTAAGTTCCTGTAAGTTCAGCTTGAACAAAATATGGTCTGAGAACTACCACATGTGCAAGCCGTTGTCATGAACGATTTGGGGGCCATGATGGGACCTCCTGTACCCCACAGGTAACTCTGCTATTTGGAACGCTGGGTGTTAATGCCAGGGGCTATTACAACAGACCTGAAACTTGTTGTGGGGACTGACTTGATTGTTTTTGTGTGTAGTGTGGGCCACATTAATTCATTTTGGGGTTACTATGTCATGTTATATGCATTGTAATAATGTATCTATGTTGGAGCGATATAAATATAGGTAATAATAATAATAATAATGTTAGAAGTAGGCCATAGGATGCTTTATATAAAAATTACTGCAGTCACTTTTGTGACAAAGGGCTATTTTTCTGCAGGAATTTATATGTCTTTGAGAAGCAGCCACGCATGAATCCTCTGGCTTTAGTCATGAAGGGGGAAGCTAGTTTTATGGCTCTGTAAGAGGAGAGCAAAAACACAGGCCTGGGTTGTAAGTGAACTAAACAGATAACCCTTGATAGAAAATGTATAATGATAACAATAAAGCCAGACCCCTCTATACATCTGAAAATCATGTGGGTGGGGGATAGCAAGCTATTTGCCCAGGAGGATGGGCTAGAACTGGGAGGAAGTCTTTGGTGTTTTGTGTTATCTGAAAATGTGTCTTGTAAAAATAAAGAAGTGGCCATTTTGATTTTGGACACAAAATAAAGGTGGTGTCTGAGTCTGTTTGTACTAATCAAAGGTACAGGTTGTGTGATTCTGAGATCCTAAGAAAAGGGGTCTGATGGTGCCTGTCTCTTCAGAACTTATGCTGTCATCTGAATTGTCTGCTGTACTGAGATCTGAACAAAAAGTTGCGACCCGTAGAGAGAGAGAATTGGGGTGAGAGTAGACCCCAAATCGGGCGGTCATAACAGCCTTGTTTCACAGAAGCACAAGAGATCAAATTGTTGGATAATATAGGAAGCAAGAGAGTTCCAGAAAAACATTTACTTCTGCTTCATAGACTATTCTAAGCCTTGAATGTGTGGATCAAAAGAAAATGTGACAAGTTTTTACAGATATGGGGTACCAGACATCTCATCTGCCTCCTGGGAAATCTGTATGTGGACCGAGAAGCCACGATCAGAATCGTACGTGGAACAACCAAATGGTTTAAGATCGGAAAAGGAGTGCGGCAGAGTTGTATATTGTCACCTTATTTATTCAATACTTCATGGTTAAGGCTGGGTTGGATGAATCCAAAGCAGGAATGAATAATGCTTCGAGAAATATCAAGAACCTCAGATACACGTGATACTACACTGATGGATGAAAATGAGGAGGAACTAAAGGTCCTATTAACCAGGGTGAAAGATAAGAGTACAAAAGCTGGCCTACTGCTCAACATTAAAAAGATGAAGATTATAGCAAACAGAAATTTCAATTCTTGATAAATAGATTGGGAAGAAGTGGAGGCAGTGGCAAATTGTATTTTCCTGGGCTCTGTGATCGATGAAGATGGTGACTGCAGCAATGAAATTAAAAGAGGTTGGCACCTAGAGAGGAAAGCAATGACAAGTCTGGAATAGCTATAAAAAAGTAAATATATTACAAAGGTCTGCATAGTTAGAGAGCTGGACCATAGATAAGTCTGAGCACCTTAGAATTGACGCCTTTGAATTGTGGTGCTGGTGAAAACTGCTTGGACTACACGAAGATCCAATAATACAGTAGTAAAGGAAATCAAGGCAAACTGTTCACTGGATCATGGGGCTAAGCTTAGATATTTTGACAAGATAGTGAGAAGACAGGATTTTGTAGATAAGTCTCTGATGCTGGGAAAGATTGAAGGCACAATAAGAATGGGAATGCAGATGTGCAAATGGATAGATGATAGAAAGATGAGGTCAGTGAAGCAATGAACATGAGCTTGAGTAAATTCAGAGTGGCAGTGGCTGAGAAACAACAACAACAACAACAACAACTGAACAGCAACAAATAAAATTATATAGTGGTAAAAGCAAGAGGTTATGATGTGAAGATGAAAGGTAGACAATTTAGGGGTTAATGTATTACTTTACAGAAAGGTATAGTAGATAAGTGGAACAGCCTTCCAGTGGAAAGGATAGGTCCAAACACAGTTATGGGGACAGGGAACAAAACAGTGTTTTCCCCAAAGATTTAAAAGAGCAAACTAGCTGGTTTTCCTCACATGTTTAGTCTAGTGCTCAACCATCTTTTACAAACTACTTAGCTTTGCTGGCAGTCCTGCACTGTGCAACAATCAGAATGCTGCAGGGAAGTGGTAGTACACTCTGCTACCAATTTCATAAATATGGCACAGTTGGACTATAGTACACATTTCTTCTTCATTTGTAATGTTTTGTATCTCCTACAGGGTACCACTTGATCTTCACTTCATTTTATATACTAGCAGACCACTATTATATTTTCTACAAGGTAAAGAGATTTACTACAAATAATAGAGACAAAAAAAATCCACCCAATCAAATGCATACACAGAAGTATAT
This sequence comes from Discoglossus pictus, assembly GCA_027410445.1. Taxonomy (NCBI): domain Eukaryota; kingdom Metazoa; phylum Chordata; class Amphibia; order Anura; family Alytidae; genus Discoglossus; species Discoglossus pictus. The sequence goes on along the minus strand of CM050166.1, from coordinate 86,087,432 downwards.
TTATGCAAATAATAGAAAATCCACTTTGCTCTTCCTCATAATTTCTATCTCCTTATTTTAAAGGGACTTTAGGCAAAAAAAGATATATTCTGTTTGACAATTGCTTCTGTCCAGATATGAGAATGGCTTTACATTTTCAGGTGTAATTTATCTGAATATATGAGGATGTGTATTGAGCCACCTTATTAATATATTGAATAATATAAATTGAACGCTGACTGAGCTGGCCCATAAAATACATTTAAAGGTACAGTATCAGGGGTGATTTTCAGCCCAGGTCTAGGGCAGCAAATTTTCAGGGGGGCAGCAGGCTGTCTGGAGATGCAGGGCTGTACATTTAATATGTTTGTATATGCACAGAAACATCTATACTGACACTTTTCTAACTTACCATATATAGATGCATTTGTTGTTCCCCAGTCGTTCAGTCGGGTCCAATCTTTGTGAACCTATGGACCACAGCACGCCAAACACATCTGGTCTCTGGTTGTGCTTATTCATAAGGTTATCTTGGCAAAGATACTGGAGTGGGATGACCGTTCCTTCTCCAGTGGACAGAAATTTGTCTAATCTCTCTTCTATGACCTGTCCATTCTGGGTGACCTTATATGGTATAGCTCACAGCTTCATTGAAGTACATAAGCCCCTTCATTACAATAAGTTAACTATCCAGAAGGAGATAAAGATACATAAACACACATAAAAGTATGGGTTCAGATATATAAGGGGGAAAGGAGGCACTGCAATTAGGATATGGGGGGGGGCAATAATCTGAATGTCTTAGGGTGGCATAAATCCTAAATATGCCATTTTATAGTGGTGTCATCATGTATCATGTTTCAGAAACTGACATTTCTAAAAATATGTATACAAAACATGGGTGTAGGAACTGGGGAGGGGGTGAGGGGGACAAATTCCCCCCAGATTTCGCATTGTGTGTATGTATGCGTATAGAAACTGTTACGTGTTTTGTGTATCAAGTGAGCTGTATCCCCCCAGAACTATTCTTCTTCCTACACCTATCTATCTGCCCCCCACTGGATCACTGCCTTATTGTTGTGAATGGGCTTGTGTACCTCAATGAAGCTGTGAGCCATACTATGTAGGGTCACCCAAGATGGGCAGGTCATAGCAGAGAGGTAGACCCACTCCAGCATCTTAATGGATCAGCACAACCATAGACAAAATTGTGCCTTGCAGTCCATGGGGTCACATAGAATCGGACACAACTGAATGACTATGTGTTTTTTCAGTTATTCATGTTTTATCCATATTTCTTTGTTTCCAGAAGAGGGAATAAATAACAATAAAATAATGAGAACAAAAATCCTAGTGTATGAACCTCTGCCAAATATACATTTTTTCATACACCTTTATACAAATATATGAAATTTTATAGTATTATAGCAGAGTATTTTATTGTAAATATTTCCAAACACAATTGTATGTTATGATGAAATGAAGCACCCAGGGGTCCCAGGCATGCTGTGATACCTATTTGCAGGCAGCTTATTCTCCCTGTGCATTTACCTTATCCAAGCAAACTGGCAGAGAGGGAGGCAATGGGTGAGCCAATCACAACACACTGCTCAATTCACAATACTGTGCTGTGTAGGAGCACCCAATCAGTGGCTGCTTTACTGCTCAACTTGCAAAGGGCTGCCTTAGAGCTCAAGTTGTCCTGCAAGGAATCATTGCTGGGGCTTTCCTGAGCCAGCACAGAGCAGGAGCTGTTGTTTCTGTAACCAAGCAATACAATAAGGAGAGAGGGAGGAGGGAGAGGAGGCTCCTTGCTGTACCTTGCTTCCACCATGCACTCTCCCTGCACCTTCATTGCAACTCCTGTCTCACAAAGCAATCCAACACCTGCTCTCACATGCATGTGATTTTATGTATGTATTTAATGGTAATATTTCATGCTGACACCTTTCCTTGAGGAAGTTTGAGAGCCACTTCTCTGCAGTGGAGGTGAATATTGGACCCAATAGGTGCCAGCCATCTGCACATTGGTGGTCCTGATGGCGTCTCGTCAGCAGACCAGGATCCAGGTCTATTTGGAAAAGAACAAGATTGGACCCCTGTTTGAGGTGAGACTATATATTTATAGACATGGAAACTATGCTGTTAGTCTTTATATTATGACCAGACATGTATAGCCTAGGATGCTGTGATGGGGAATTAATAGCACATGGCAGGTGTGTGGTACCCTGACCAGAGCAATATCTGGGGACAGTGCATGCATGATAATATGGGCTTGCAACTTCCTACCTGGTGTTATATGGTGATTTATATATTGATATGGAGATTCACACTGTAAGAAGACAACAGATGTTAGGTGTAAATTCTATTTATATTGATGGAACATAAATGTTTTATTTTCTGTATTGTATTTCAACACATATTGTAGGTTATAGGCAGCAGAATGATATGGCAGTACCTGTACAGCTTATACCTGATAGGCTAGTGTAATAATATGCCCTGTACGCTGGAAGATGCTTCTTATTGGTGACTATTAATAATGCATGGAGTCTGGATGTCTTGTAAATGGATGTATTTATGAATCTGGGAGCTCAGGGAGGTGCAGATTTCAGTTTAGTATCATAAAGGGCTGCTATGAGCAGGGAAATGCTGACTCCAAAGCGTCCTGATTGTTGCCATAGTGAGAGGGAGCTGCGCCCAGGTGAGCGGGTCCAAGAGCTAGACAAGCGCCCCTAGTGACCGTGTATGGGTAGTGCAGAGCACTAATAGCAAAGCAATGTGCCACACCTGTCCTGCACTGTGATTCTGCCTGTTGTATCCACATTCCAGTGACCAAGCAGGCTTTTCCTATGTGTAACAGTTGTAGCATTAGTAGTATCACATTTCACACTTGTAAATCGCATATACCCCTTTGAAGATTTCACCAAAAATACGTATTGTCTCTAATTCTACGAATGAATGTACATGATAGAGGGGAATCCGTAGTATATGCAAACATTTGTTTGCATGTAAAAATACCAAAATAAACATTATTAAACTTGCACTAAAATTTGCTAAATCTGTTTGCTAGCAGTTGGATTTTAGACTTAACAGCCATGGAAATTCTTGCTAAAATAAGTATAAAATTCTTAATTTGTTTTGGCCAATCACAGGCAGCTTATACATTGTTCCAATCTGTGATGGCAGTTTTTGTAGCAGGGAATCATGGGATGTGTAGTCCCCTGCGCAAGGAGGAGTCAGACATTGCTGTGTGGATCTCTGCATTGTGCTGCTGCTGGCTTGAAGGTTATTAAAAGGTTAAAAACTGTACCCAGATGCAGTGTTTCTATTGGTAGGTACACTGTGCCTATGTGAGCAGCTCCATGGGTGTGGAAAACACATTTTATTTTTAAAGAAAATACATCTGTGTGTGTATAGAATGACTCCGTGTAATGTGTGTGTCTGATATAAAAAGCTTGTGTTAGATTAGAGAAAAAGGTAAGAACAGGGAAACTTAGATATTCCTTTTAAGTCAGGGATAGGCAAGTGCGGCCCTGGAGAAGCCCTTTCTGTGCACAGGTGAGTCAATCAGGATGACTGAAGAAACAATTCACTCACCTGTACACAGCAGGGATATCCTCAAATCCTGGCTTGGACCAGACTTGCCCACCCCTGCATTAAGTGTTCTTCTGGAACAGTTTTTATAGAAATGTGAGATGTGACTGGTATACATTTTATTTGGATTGCAGACTCTGAATGATTGTATTGCTATATAGATTATGCTTTGAATAGATAATTTGTTGTTGTTAATAATAATATTTTATTTTATGTTCATCTTGTATGTTCTGTATCAGTGTAACGTGACTGAGATATTCAGTATTGTTTGTGTGACTCCTTATGCACATTTTTGGCTCAGTGTGCTTGATAAGTGTGGTGATTGGGCTCTAACTGCATGATGACACTGGGGTAGATTGTTTTAACATTAAGTTTAAAAAAAAAAAACAGCTTGATTTTGGGGTGGCAAAATCACAATTTTTTTTTACTCTGGATATTCCTAAAAGTGAATTGGATCTTTCCTGTTTGTCACTGCCAGGGCTGTGGCATACAGCGACCAGTAGGTGGCATGACAACCGTGCACCTAGACTTTGTTCAGTTTCTTCTTAGAGTGCGGGCTAGAGTTAGGGTTTAGGGTTCGGGTAGTGGCAGATGATAAGCTGTATATTGTAAAACAATGGCGTAAAGTTTATCATCTGCCACTACCCTAAATCCTAACCCTAAAAAAAAAAATGAACAAAGTCTTGCAAAGCCAACGTTGCACCACTACTGCACGCCACTGATGGCAGGGACAAAACAGGAAAGGTCCAGCTACTGAAACATTTACCCCTCATCTACTATTTAAGTGTAATTGCTCGAGATGCAGGTCTTCCTGTTTAGCGCCTAATTAATTTTCAGGAGAAAGACCTCATTTGGTTCTTGAATCAGCAGTTGGCCCATGATCATGGCCCGCATCACCCATTAGGCCAACTAGGCAGCAGCCTAGAGGCGCTTCCCTGTGAGGGTAGCCACTTTAAAAAAAAATGGTTCCTGGCTTTAAAAAAAACAAAATGCTGCAGTTCATAGACTGGCTACTAGGAGGTAACCACCTAGAGCAAGAGAGTTACAACAGGAAAAGGAACACACACAGAAAAGGCAAAAATGGGTCAGTGCATACCTTACGTACTCACTTGCAGGGGCTCCTCCACTTCACTGCCTAGGGGCTCCAAAAAGGTAGATCCGGCCCTGCCCATGAAACCATATTTGCCATCCATGAGAGAAAAAGATTAATGAATATTTGGAGAGAAGCTTGGCACCTTACACATGTCACTGCCATTACTATATCAGCTGACAGATAAAATGTCATATGGTGTAATGTCTAAAAAAGACATTTGACGACAAATTTAGATTGTCATACAGATTATGGTTTTCTGTAGAATAATGAATAGAAAACAGTAATTGATACCTCCCCATAGCCTCAGCTTAGTGAATCTGGCTATATGTATCATTCTTTACAGATATATAAAGAATATAATTTTAATTCATTTTCTACATTCTATTTCTGGGGATACATAAATTAATAATTTCTACAAAAAAATAGTTTTGTGTAAATAGTGATTATAATAAATATAATCACAGCAATATAATCAAATCATCAGAGTGAAAGCAAGTGATTTTTCATCATGCAGAAACTGGTGCATTTTACTACCTGAAGGTACCACTACAGTGCATTAAATATGTGTGCTCTATATAATTGATAAAAGCTGTACATTTGCAGATATTTTAGAATTATTTTCCAATTAGAAATATCAAAATATTATTTTTTAGCACAGTGTAAAATGATAGTGTGGGTTTCCTTGTGGTCCAGTGGTTAGGATTCAATGCTTTCACTGCTGTGATCTGGGTTTGATTCCAGCCAGGGAACCAAGAGATCACACCACCCTGAAGCCATGCAGGGTTGGGCCTGTCCAGTTCTTGGATGGAAGACCACCTAGGAATAGCAGGAGCTGTATGCTGTGACCCACTGCAGAAGGAACTTGCAACTCACTCCAGTATCTCTGCCATGAATACTAAGTGGATCAGCATGACCTGGTGTGTTACGGGCCATGAGGTCACTGAGAGTCGAGCATGACTTAACAACACAACAACAACAAATTGATTTTGTATCAGAGAAATAGTATAATCAATGTTTTGTGCTTCTATAGTGCCTCTACATTATATAAAACCTTGCTTTTCCATTGTATGTCTCATCCAGCAGTGCAGTTTGTGGGGATAGAACCGATCCAAGATCGTTTAAAAAAATGCTGAACGTGCAAAAAAACGGCTAAATTACTTAATCAATACTTCACTGAACCATATATACAAGTTTCTTCTAAAATGTTGGTGTAAAATATTTATTTTTCCATAGGTAAATTTAGCAGTCTGTAGATATGAATTCATAAGACTGTGCCCATTTAATTATCTAATTAGTTTAGAATACATTGGACTGTGAATTAAATCACTAGTACTTTGGCTGAGTCTTACCTCAATCAAACTCCATTAGGTATTTCACTGAAATGTATTTGTCTTTTGAATATTAAGTAGGAATTCCTGGCTGCGTTTCCTAGAAGAGAATAGTATTTGATGTGATTAGTGGTCACACTGAAGTCTGCAAATTATATTTACCCCCAATAATGATTATGATTATCATTCTACAATTGAATGCAAGAAATACCATTAGAAAGCAGTGGCATTGAAATTCATAACCGGAGAATTGTCCATATAACCTCTTGCTCTTTAGGGTCAATGACATTTCCTGGCTGTGTACAAGATGCACAATATATCACTATGAATGTACAGCTTTTTGGCTTATTAAGTGACTTCCATTTTTTTATACTAGGATATGCATTACAAGTCCTATAACGGTACTATGATATTGTGAGCAGAGTGGCACAAAAGTTATTTAACTGATGCGGGGGGAGGGGGGGTGGAGTCCAGATTCAATTACTACAAAGGCCTAGGGGCCTCATTCAAATGTGATTTGGCCAACTGAATAGGGCCCTATATAAGCACATTTTTTACAGAAGTTTTTAGTTGGTGAAGACCTTGCTTTTGGATAGAAGTTCACTAACTAAAAACATCTGTAAAAAAAAAAATATTCTATGTGCTTATAGAGAGCCCTATCCAATTGGCCAAATCTCAATTGAATGAGGCCCTAGGTTTGTAAATTTATTCGCATCCACAACTTCTCTCTCTTTCAAAATAGTGTCTATTTGTCCAGCTAAACAGGACATGTACAGCTGTATATTATTTTTTATTTTTTTGTTTACGACGTTCAGTCGTTTCCAACTCTCTGTGACCTTATGGACCGTATATACCGCAACATCTTTATGTCTGTGGTCATGCTGATCCACTTGGTTTTCACGGCAGAGATACTGGAGTGGGTTGGCAGTTCCTACTCCATTAGGTATACAGCTCCTGTTATTCCTATGGGGTTTCCCATCCAAGTACTGAATAGGCTCAATCCTGCTCGGCTTCAGGGTGGTGTGACCTCTTGGTTCCTTGACTGGAATCAAACCCAGGTCGCAGCGGAGAAAGCACCGGATTCTAATAACCAGGGAACCCCATCTATGTATATTATTAGTCGATGGTAAATAGGGGAGAGAGTTCCCTGGTGGTCCAGTGGTCATGACTCGGTGCTTCCACCGCTGTCAACATGGGTTCGATTCCAAGTCAGGGAACCAAGAAGTCACAACACCCTGAAGCAGAGCAGGGTTGGGCCTAGTCAGTACTGTGATGGGAGACCACCTTGGAATACCAGGAGCTGTATGCTATGGCTCACTGGAGAAGGAACTGGCAACCCACTCCAGTATATCTGCCATGAAAACCAAGTGGATCAGCATGATTATGGACATAAAGGTGTGCCTGGAGTGTTATGGTCCATGAGGTCCATGAGGTTTCCATGAGAATTGGAAACGACTGAACAACGGGGGGAAAAAAGCTAATCCTCTAATGTGAGACTGAAGAGGGGTATAACAATACTTGTACACAAACAATTTTTCATGCGAAAATCTGTGAGAATTACATATCCTCTTAAAGGTGGCACTTTAGTGCTAACGTTTTTATCATACATTTAAATAAGTAAGCACAGCTCATTCATCTGATTCATAGATCTATATTACAGCAAATAGGCTGATAGGGACAAGCTGCCAGAAAAGTTAAACATTGGAATCATTTTTTTTTTTTTTTTTCTACTTTGAGAGCATCATTTCAAAAAAGAAAACACACAGCGGTGCTGTATCAAATACCCTTTTTCAAATGTAACAAATTAAAAGATTTTTTAATGTCCCTTTTAAAGTAACACTTGAAGTGTTTTGATTCCAACTTTGCCTAACTCGTGATTTGAAAGAAACTTGATAGGAAGTGTAAATAGTATCTTATGGAGATTCCGTTCTCTGTGTTATCTTAATAGGTTTTGCATGCAAAGGAATAGGGATAAAACAAGATGGTGATTGCAGTTCAGGGATTGACAAGGTTCCCTGATACTCTTTTTTCCTTTTGCATGTCAGGACAGAAGGGGAGAAAATGAGTCAAATGTCTCTATACTGCATACAAAAAAAAAATAATCTTTACCTATGTTTAAAACATTGCCTGTATTTTAAATGTATCATCGATTTAGGGCCTCATTCAAATGTGATTCGGCCAATTGAATAGGGCTCTATATAAGCACAGAGCATATTTTTTTACAGAAGTTTTTAGTTAGTGAAGACCTTGCATTTGAATAGAAGTTCACAAACTAAAAACTTCTGTAAAAAAAGATATGCTCTGTGCTTATATATAGCCCTATTTAATTGGCAAAAACGCATTTGAATGATGCCCTTATTTTGGACTACAATGGCCCTTTAAGCGCCTACATCAGGTTTTATTTTTATGAAAGTAAAAATGATTGCATACTTTATTTATATTCAGAGCCACATGCCATAAATCCTCTCATATTGAAAGTGACAGAGTTGCAGATGTAATAAATAACAAGTTCAAGAATATCTATGCATGTGTGCTTTAGAAAGGCAGACAATGAATGTTTTTCATATTACTTTAGAAGTGTCCTAGTTGGTTCTATTCTACTGAATACCATCCCAGGACAATATTGGTTTCTTATTCAGTCTTTTTATTCTCTTGAATTATTTTGCTTATATGGGGGTCTCTTCTGGTGAAGTGCTGTAAGCACAAAGCATGTTAGGGAAGTATTTTTCTCATAAATGTCTTTTACTGGAACATGTTTTTCAATAAATTACTTTCCTTTAAATGTGCAATGCTATGCTGGCTCTTACCCAGTGCAGTTTGACCATAGTTCTCTAGCTCTAATGTGTGCTTACTGCCTGTGTAACGTATATGCATAGGAGACTCCCTGTGGACCCCAATGGTACCTAAAATCAACTTGTTACCATAAGGGTGCGTATGGTAATCTAAATTAGAACCACAAGGGTCCTTATAGATGCCCATGGCACCCAAACTTCTATCCTAGGGACCTTTATGGACCCCCATGAACCCTATCAATTTGTAAAGATTCACAAGGACCCCTATAGTTCCCATTGCTACCCCCTAATTGAACAAATACAAAATCAAAAGTCGCAGAAATTTTTAAAAAGGATTACAGAAAAAAAGAGTATGAAATATAAAAAAAGAATCACAAATTATACCACCCCGCCCCTTGGTGACTCTCCAGCTACGATGATTGACAACTTGGTGCCTCAATCTTCAGCCCCTGATAAAGCTGGCACATCCATGTTGCTAGTAGAAACTGACCATCTTCTTGCTTGATTGAACACCCTCGTTCCTCATCTTCAGCCCACGGAAAAGGCCTCCACCTAAAATCGGATTGAAAACTGTGCCTTCCGATTGGTTAATGGCTAACCAATCATAAGTCTCTATAGAAACAGCCAATCAGAGAAGAAAATTTTTAGCTAATGGACCCCCATGAACCTAACTGCTACTATGAACCTCCAGGGACCCTGTTCCCCAAAGGATTCCAAGGATCTCCATAATCCTTAACACTACCCCTTAATTAAACAATTTAAATACAATGTAATAGTCACATCTAGAGTGACTTCCTTTGCTTCTGATGACCCCAAAGCTGGATTTCCATTTACCGGCCAGAACATAGTTATCGGTTGCAGTGAGGGGTCAGATTACCATAGCTTACTAATACTTTAATAATTTTGTTTCATTTTCAAGCAGTCCAAGCAGCATGCTTTAGGGTTTGATTCTTACAAGTTTAATTGTCCGTATTACTAGGCCTATATACACTGCAGCCCTTAGTTAGACATACAGACCATTTTTACTGCGTGTTGCTTCTTTGATTCAAAATATGACTAAACTGTTCACATTGTTGTAAGGACTGATTTATACTATAACATCACTACCCTTTATAGTCAGTTGCTACTTATAATATGTGGAATAGAGATGGTTGAGTAATTATAACCTTTTTAGTCCCTAAACCCTTCTTCTTTTTATTTTTCATATGTAATAAAAACTATGTTTTCAATATCCTAAGATAAATAAAGTTTTCAAAGCCTTGATGTAACTGTTAGACTTTTATTTTCACCTTTTTTTAGTTTTTCAGACTTCAGCACATTTGCTTTTCTCTACACAGGAGAGGAGAGATCTGCCCAGGAATTGTCCTGATAGCAGTCTTTACTGTCACCTTCATTGCAGTGCCCACTGTATGCACGCATAGACAAGTTAGAGATTGTTAGAGAATCCTCTGCCACTTCCTGGATTCTTCATAGGTGGTGGAGAGAAGTAACTCAATTACTAATCACTGAAACACTAATGTTCAAATTAAGGTTTTAAAAGTTGCGTTGAATTTGTTTTCCCCAAATAAACTAATGAAACCCTGTTGTATGTTCACAACAGTCACCCTTTAATGTGTATGCTGCCCTAGGTCATCACTCCCCAAGCATAAACCTATACAGTGGTATCTCGGCACTTGTTGACTTTCAAACTTGTTGAACTTGGTATTCAGCGCGTTTCGTTGAGGAAAAAATGCTTCCGCTCTCGGTGCTTGCTCGGCACTCGTCGTGCTTGCTAAGACGTATATGAGTCAATTTACATTACTCCTTATGGGAACTCTTATTGTTTGCCTTCTGGAACCGGTTAACAATGAGTACCAAGGTACCACTGTATGTGTATGTCCATACTTCTAGACAGAAATGTCGCTGCATATAAATATTTCTGTCCAAAAATGTTGGCCATAGAACAGTGTGGCACTGCCCTGACCATCATAGACATCGGAGACATGGTATATATGCCTCAAACATATGTGTTTACATACACAGGCTATCTGGCCATAAATGTTATCACAATTATCATTCAAAATATCTATATAGCATAATATTAAATACAATATTGTGTAGAACAAACACATTTTTAACCCTGTTCAGTAAAATAATCTGATATAGCGACTAGGGGTTACTTATGAGTTACTATCCAAGGCTAACATACTGTACAGGGCTAGGCTTACAATAGCGAGGGGGGTCTCTGTCCTTTCCAGCCTCACATTCTATGGAAACTCTCTTTTCAGATAAGTAACAGCACACTTTATTCTTGGGATAGTCAAATCATGTTTATAAAATCTGCCATGGTCAGCTATCTTTGTGAAAATGACATGAAGGTGAAGAATCCATATTTATTTTATAGATGTTGACGCAAGTATTTTAATATAACTGCATTCAAAATGGAACAGAGAGGAAGGCTGAATCAGCAAAGTCTCTCCCTGGGTCCTGCACACACTCAACATCTTATATCTGTTGACTGAAAACAATACAGCCAGCCTCCCAGGAGGAATTCAGCAGTTATTGGCTATAATCTTCTGTAAGTAACAAATTACAGACTATGGGCCTCATTCAAATGCGATTTGGCCAATTGAATAGGGCTCTCTATAATCACATAGCACATTTTTTTTACAGACCTTGCTTTTGGAGAGAAGTTCACTAACTAAAATCTTCTGTAAAAAAATATGCTATGTGCTTATATAGAGCCCTATTCAATTGGCCAAATTGCAATTGAATAAGGCCCTATGGGTCCTATTCTATTTAGCTGCCTGCATATTCCTCAAACCCGTACTTTTTAGCTGCAGTGTTTGTTTAAAATAAATGTTTATATGTATTCTATTGACTCCAGTTCGCATATTCCAACCACAAGACAGAACTCGTAAACCCTGCCTTTTTAAGTCTTATTTCAGGGGGCGTGATCACATGATCTGACAATATTTAAGCAAGCCAGTAATTAACTGTTTAGTAATTTGCAATCAGAGGCTAAGAATTAATTGGTGCCAATAAGTAATATTTGCCATATTTGGAACCTGAGCTGTGAATTTGAAAGATCAGGATAGATAACTAGTGTATTTTAATAGTAAAATTGTCTGTATTTAGTTGTTGTTATTCTTTTAAATGTTAATACAACTCGGATCCTCTATACTGCTTCACCCCTACATTGTAGTGGTGAAGGGGCTTGTGTACATCAATGAAGCTGTGAGCTGTACCATGTAGGGACTCCGAAATGGGCAGGTCATAGTAGAGACGTAAGACAAATTGCTGGAAAAGGAACTGGCAACCAACTCCAGTATCTTTGCCATGAAAACCTTATGGATTAGCACAATCAGACGCAAGAGCCTGGTGTGTTGCGGACCATAGGGTCACTGAGAGTCAGTTGCGACTGAATGACTAAACGGCAAATACTCCAACGGTTAATCTTTTCTATTTGGAGTTGGAGGGTGGGATTCTTTAGAGTAATAGTAGTACATTAGTGGTGCAGCCTTCTAGCATAAGTAGTAGGTAAACTATCAAAAAGTAAAACTTGTTATGTTTGTTGTCTTTTGGATAAGCTGTTGTATGTCTTCATAATTTGAGTACAGTTTGCAAAGTTTCTTCAAACCTTCATAGTGCCGTTTTCTCAACTCTTATTTTAATTGATGTGTGAATACACTTCTTAAGGGTTTTTCACACATTTTTGCACTTGCTGCATTCTAGGGTTCAGGAAAGCTGTTGGAAAGATGGAGATATATTGTGCAGCTTCATAAATGCACATAACGGATTTAATAACTCATTAATGCTGGAGTGTTTGTAACGCTCTAAATTAGATTTTATTTTCATACAAAAGAAACTAAATTCGGTTCAGTTCTGCATATATCTTGCTCATGTTCATTTGCTAATTACTACTCAGAAACAGGGCTTTGTGAATGCTTATTCAGAATATTCTCATTAAATATACTCGATTTGCTGTTAATGAAGGGGATGGTATAATAGATTAATATGTGTACTATTTTAATAGTAGCTTAGGGACACATAATTGGCAGTCACATTTTGTCCTTTTCCTATCAGTATACAAACGCAGAGATCGTTGGCTTTATTTACAGCTGTAATTCTCTAATTACAAGTTTATAAGAGATGTACTTATTAATCAGCAATATATATATTTTTAGAATAATAAAATAAAACATCCTTTTACTATATTAGTTATGTTCAAATATGCTATAGTGGGAGTCACCATTTTATTTCTGATGATCTACTTCTAATAGAAGGAGCAGAACTCAAAGGAATATTGAGCAATTTTTTTATGCATTTCAAAGGGAAAGTTTTAAACATAAGGGCCCCCATTCATTTCGGGAGATCCGGAGGCCCATAAGTGAGGTCACAAGCTACTTTGCTATTTAATTGGCGTCTTTTTGCGGGCTCGGAACAGCTTCCGGGTTACAGGCTTGAAAAAATGGCAATGGTTAACCTTGTAACTTACAGCCTCCAGAAGCCTTTGATATTTCACTTTCGCAAGGCTAAAATCGCAAATCACTATTCAATTGCTTAATTTTCCGAGCCCGCAAATGTTTTCACAGCGGTAAATGGCAAACGATGGAGAAAATCCTACGAGTGCTAGAGGGGAAAATTATTTGTATGTGTCATTTTGGGGTTAAATCGATCTCGGGTATCATTGAGTTAATATATATCAGGCCACCCATATGGACTAGAACAGTATTGGCATTCATTTTCATATTTTTTTATTTTGAAGGTTTTGAGAGTCTGATCGCATATTGGACCCCCAAACCTAATTGATTGCCATGTAACCAACATGTTTTACTGCCGTAATAATGACAGTCTCATTTTCTATTGGCTGATTCGAAATTGGCGGTTACGGGCTTGCTGAATTGATCATGTTCCCGCCATGAAGTGCTCCGACCCAGTGCATGGTTTACGGTTTTGGCTTGGGGCCTGCAACCTGTGGCCTTGAGCAATTGAATAGCATTGCAATCGGAGACCAACGGGAGCCCGCCATTCGCTTGCAGACATTCGGTTGACTGCGATAGAGTTGCAGGCTTCAAATTGAATATGGCCCAAAGTTATCTGACTTTCTACTGAAGAATTGTAAGTGCCCCCTCACACATGCTATTTCCAGGAACCTGTAGAAACATCCACATAAAAAAAATATTTTTTTATTGCAGATTTGGGAGCTTGAGACTGTTGTGCAATTAATTCTAATGCCCTTTATTGATTTCCCAGTATTTTTAGGTACAGAAGTGTGTGCTTATTTGTTTTTGCAGTGTTACGAACAGGTGTTTAACCCACTTGTATTTCCTATCAAGGACTCGTAGGAGTTTTGGCTACATTTGCCATTTACGGGTTTGAAGGCAATTGCGGGCTTGTTGAAGTATTAGTTTTTGTTAAAAACTAGCTATATTTAATATAACATACACTATATATATATATATATATATATATATATATATATATATATATATATATATATAATTAAAACCCTTTTAGATTGTAAGTAGCAAGTTTCTAATCTTGTAGGGTGCTTTGAGAAAAAAGCACTTTTTGCAAAGGGCCGTCCATCTTCTACAGTCTGTTTATTATTGTGTTCCTTGTTCTTATTCCCTGTACAGCACTATGGAATATGTTGGCGCTTTACAAATAAAAGATAATAATAAACACTATTTCACAGTTTTTTTGGCTAACAGAGTTTGGCACTGCTCCTGGACAATATCTTTACTCTGGGCAAGGTCAAACTTCTTTAGATTTGCATGCTCATGCAAGCAGCAACTTATGTTTATGTGGAACTGCTCCTTTAAGATTACATTTAATGCTTTCATATTATACTTGTTGTCAGACTCTGTTAAAATGTGTTGTCTGTATGATTGATCATTTTCTATATAAAATCATAAAGTGAATGTATGTCATTGAGTCTCAAAGGGGAAAGTATTGTATTAAGTAATGAAGCGGAACATATTGCAACATAACCAAACAGGACTTTTATATATAGTATATATTAAAGTCTTCATTTACCGGCATCTATGTATTTTGGTGATGAATGACTACGAAAATATATCTCATATAACTCGTGTCTTTTCATGGCTTGGCAGCTACTAGTTGGAACAAATTTACATCAAACCATTATTTTGTGAAAGTAAGTAATATATTCTTAGTTCTATATTATTTATGTACACATAGTATAAATAATTGGCTCAAGTATGGACATATAATAGGCTGTGTCCTCACTCCGTTAATAATAATTCAGTCGTGCTGCAAGAATATTATTTAAATGGAGTGGTGGCTTAGAAAGGTTCAGTGGGGGATGCTGATTTGAAAGCATTTTCTCTGTATATATTGCTTGGAAATATAACTTATCGTTGTTGTAATAATAAACCATGGTGAAAATTGGTACCTTTCCTGTTGGCTGTATTTCTTAGGGTTTAATGTTAGGGGTTAGATGTTAGGGTTAAGTGTTAGGTGTTAGGGTACTGGCAGATTATAAGCTTTACACTGCCAAGTAATTTATTGACATCTCGGCCCGCCACCTAGTGGCTGATGGCCGCTATTGCTTTCAGCCAACGAACAGGAAAGATCTGAAAATTGTTGTATATTATCACATATCATTACAGGTATATGGTCTTCATCACTCTGCTACTAGGCTATGCTCGTAATTTCACTGCTTAGTAAAATCAAGGAGATAACCTGTTTCTTGTGACAATGCAAGATGGTAGTGGTCATGACAAGGTTTGCGCTCTAACATTGACCTTTAGTTTGTCAGGTTCCTCCTAAACCACATTAAAAACGTATGTTAGAACAATTAAATGCGTATATTATTAGTGCTGTATGTGGTTTACATTATATTAAATCTGTAATTGAAATTAGAAAAATATTTCTTTATACATAACTATTATTTTACAGTAACTTCTTGGTTTATTGTTATATAAATCACACATCTTAGACTGATAAGCAATGGGTCACTTATTAACTAAATAATATTAAAGGGCAAATGAACTCACTGTAAGTGCTCTTCATGGTGTGTGAGAGCACAAGATTTTTTGTTACAATTATGTTGTTTTAATTACAATAATAACAAAAATTCAAAAGTTTCTAATCTCTGTTTATATACAAGTCTATTCTGACCACTGTCTGTTGCATGAGTAATAACAGATTTCAGAGTGCAGCATACTATGTGTGAGGCTCTATGGGGAAGGCTATGATGGATAGCACAGCTTTCTCCTAGACTCGGGTTACACTGCACTGACCAGTTAACCCATAGCTTTCCTGTTTAGGTGAGTTCACTATTCCATGCTTGCACAGATAGATGTGGTAATGTTTACATTTTTGTTTGCTGGGATCAGTGCAAGGATCTGCATGGAGCACTGCATTGCTCAAATCCCCGAGAGGCAAGAGGGCATAAACCTGAGGGCTGATTTTAAGTGGCCCTTTAAGTGTGAGTTTTTTGAGTGAACTACATTTTTACCTCTGATCCCTAGCCTTGTATACATAAATATTCTAAGTTAACTCACAATTAGTGTTAATAAGGAGATTTCTGTGTCGTGTGTCATTTTTGTTTTTAGGACATTTTAGTGAATCCTCCAAAGCTTTGATAAGAGGAGACTCTTGTCTTGAGAGTTCCAAGGTCTCACATTAATTATGTCTAAAAAATTTTATTGACTTTATATCAGCTTCATGCTGTAAAACATGAAAATTTGACCTATTCTATTGTTATTTGCTATAAACCTCTTCATTGAAAGTTAGGCAAAATTATTGCAAATACATGAATGGAATGTGATTAAACTTCAAGTGGCAGTAAATTTATCACCATGATGTGAGGATGACTGAATAAACAAAATTAAGTTTTCATAACCTGTTTCTTGATGTCTCACATACTACAGTCTATGAACTTGACAAATGTGAAATCAATGTGTTCTTCAATCTTTATGTGCAGCAAGTTTAATGAATTATTTATGACATCTTGAAGGACTGGGTAGTAATATATGGGTTTGAAAATATGTATTTATTAAATGATATTTAATGTTCTGTCATTTATCTATTTTATTTATTTTAATCTTCTTCAGATGTTGAATGTAATGAGTGGAGGAATATGCAGAATTATTTATCAATTAGCGACTTGCCCGTCAAAAAAATGACGGCAATAAAATTGTAAGGCAGGTAATGCTGTTTGCCACACAATGTAAGGTTTTTAGTCCTCTGAGTAGCTTTTGGCGGTCATCGCGAGAATGGTAATGTTGTTAGTTGCAAGTTAGTGTTGTAAAATGGCTGCGATTGTGTATGTTACGCGAATCTGGAGCATTTTCCATGTTACCTAATCGTGTATTTTATACCTCGTACGTTCCTGGGTAAAAGTCTTATGTGCCTGGCGGTGTTTTGCATGGTTAGGGGTCGTGTAGCCTCGTTTTCGTTTATTTAAGCCGACATTTTTTTTGTTGCTTAGGTGATTTTTCGAGTGCCGAAACTCGTCAAATTGTGTTTAAATTCTTGTGCGACCTCGCTCCGCCCACCAGCATAATGAGCTCCTTAGTTGCAGCGTGCCCAGAGTTTTAATGTTGCGTTACCAACGTTTTTTGGCAACTCTGCACTGCTGAGAACTATATATGTGATATGTAATTGTCATGATTGCTGCACAATTAAGGCGCCCTTTAAGATGGTTTAATAGCGTCAGTGTTTTTCCTTTCATTTGAAAACTTTTTAAAACCATGGCACCCGACCTACATTTGCCTCCTTAGGCCTAAATGCATTCATAAATATAATTAATATTAGTCAAATCTTGACAAAGATAATTTGGCCATGATTACACTTTTTTTTACAAAAATATGGACATGATGTAAAGTTGGATGAGTAAGGGTTAATTTGCAAAAGTACAAGGGTAGTAGTTAACCCTTCCAGTGGACATGGTATGGCCAAAAACATAGTTAATGGATTTATGCATGCCTGAGATAAACATTGAACTATCCTAAGCTTTGATTATGCCAAGCATTTAAAGTGAAATGAATGGGCAAACTATATGGGCCTTTAGTTTTTATTTACTGTCAAATATATGTATTTTATGTACACTAGCTCTAGAAGATTATGACATTTTTTATAGATCTTAAGTACAATAAACAGTCACTGCTGAACAATCATCCTTATATCATTATTATTCTAATGTATTCTCCAACTAGGGATCCTTGCTGCCACCCAGTATGAGCAAAGGCAACGAACAGCACTTGTATTCTTTTGGTGCAATGTAATTAAACCTCATTATAACTTCTGACTTCAGTAGAGCCTATGAAATCTGTGATTAATAAATGATTAGCAAGGAAAAAATTTTAATATTAAATAGTGAGTTGAAATTTGCTATTACAATCTCAGTGCGTTAGATTATAATTACAGTACTCTGCTGCATCTTGAGGAATACTCAATATCGTTTTCTCGAGTGGCTCAACTTCCAGCCTCTATTACCATGTCTATTACAGCATCGCCGGGCACAGACAGTTAATTAAAGATTGCCTTTTGCATGCTTAAATGTCACATTCAGCACACTGGGGCCGATTTTGAAAACACACTCACGTTCACACACCAAAATCCAAATATTATCTGCCCTTGCATTGTTAAGGTATGGCTGAAAGCTTGCTTCTGAGAATCCAGGGCACCAATATTGTATTGGTACAGTATGCTGAACTAATGGTGCCTGGCTATTAAAATAATTTGAATCCAAAAGGTATTGTTCCTAATTTTAAATATTAGTAAAGGACTATTGAATTGTTATATTTATAGTATACTTTTATGAATAAATCTTCTTGATAGTGGGCACAATGTTTTTAGAAACTAAAAAAAAAAATCTAGACTTTTAGATTTGTAAAATGCTAACGTATATAGCAGTAAAGCAAAGTTTTAGTAGTAAAAATATATAATATTTTAAATTAAAATTCCAAATTGATAAATTCCAGCTCGTTTCCAGAGGTGGTCATATTTCTTCTGTATGCAGTCCCATGTAGTAGGGGGGGGCAGCTACAATGGAGATTTAAGAGTAAAAAGACAGAAGAGTAACTGAAAGCTCTGTGCATGTTCTGGAAGGTGAGCATGCCTGCCACATTATGGCATGACATCATTGATGACATCACATGCTCTGGCACACACATTGGGGAACAGAGACCGATATTTGCCCTACTCCTATAGATACAGGTCTGTTCTGTTGTGACCCAAGAGGTCAGGGATAAATCCAAATGCCCCATAGTATAAACAACCACAGGCATATGGAGTGTCCTTGGGGATACTGAAGAGGGAAGATATCCACCCCATAATTTGTAAATGTAATGTTGCGTATTTTAGTACCATGTCACAATGAAAACTTTCTTTATTGGGTAAACATAAGCGTAGGTCTTGTTTACAATGGGCCTAACTACTATATTGAGTGGGGCTTTATTAGACTTAGACAATTGCTTTTGTTTCTAACAGGCTAGTTATCTGGATGGACTGGAAGGAAACATGCAGATAACATCAATATTAAGTTCCATGGAAAGTCTGCCAGTATGAATAACCACTTCACAATAGTTATGAATAGAAAATCAAGCCCCAGCAGTGTAGCCATCCCCTCAGGCTCCTGTTTAACTTGCAGTCCACCATGGAAGCACCCTGACTCGAGCATTTTTTTCTCATGCTTAGTTTTTTCTCTGCTAAATGTAAGTTTTAGATCAAAGCTTACATATTTGCTAATGTAAATATTCACAAATATTACAACTGTACTTTCACAAGACATAGAGAGCAGATTATACCCAAGGTTGGCAGTTTGTATGTGACGGGTATTATTAAATTTGCTTACCTTTGTCCTTATCACTCTCAAATTATCTTAGAATTTTTTATATCCTAAAGTATCACTTTTTGTTCTAGTTTTTTCTTAAATACTGTTCATCTCGTGATTTTTTTTTTTAAACCCATTAATGTATTTCACTGTCTGTTATTTCACCATCCCCTTGTGTTATTCAATTTATACTATTATGACCCTTGGGTATTTATTTATAGGTTTTGCAATTTAACCATTCACTAGTTAATATACTTAATTTGAAATGTTTCTGTCAAAAAAGAAATATCCTTAAAGTTTGGCATGACTGTGATCCTTGGGGAGTACAATTGTATATCCCTGAACTAAGGACAGAATGCTATCATTTTGCAGTTTTTGGAAACTTTAAATCTAATTTATATGATAGTTGAACATATGTTACAGTGCTACAATACATATGTTTTATATTACTATGTAGTTTGTTCGACCAAGAGAATCCAAGAAAAAACAATTCTTGAAATAGAATTATGCATCATTAATGTTACATAAAATTGTAGTGAAATACAATAAAGTAAAGAAAAAAAAACATTAATTGAACTCACAATGTTTATAGATTGTCTCTAAGTGTATTCTCCAGGTGTACCATATACATTCCATTGCTCTTCATATACAGTGCCTTGCAAAAGTATTCACCCCCCTTGACTTTTAAGTTCAATGTTTTGTTAATCTGAATTTCATGTGATGGATCAGAACACAATAGTCTAAGTTGGTGAAGTGAAATGAGAAAAATATATGCATAAAACTATTTCTTAGAAATAGAAAACAGAAAATTGGCATGTGCGTATGTATTCACCCCCTTTGTTATGAAGCCCATAAAAAGCTCTGGTGCAACCAATAACCTTCAGAAGTCACATAATTAGTGAAATGATGTCCACCTGTATGCAATCTAAGTGTCACATGATCTATCATTACATATACACACCTTTTTTGAAAGGCCCCAGAGGCTGAAGCAAGAGGCACCACTAGCCAAACACTGCCATGAAGACAAAGGAACTCTCCAAATAAGGAAGGGACAATGTTGTTGAGAAGTACAAATCAGGGTTAGATTATTAAAAAATATACAAATCGTTGATGATCCCCAGGAGCACCATCAAATCTATCATAACCAAATGGAAAGAACATGACACAACAGCAAACCTGCCAAGAGACCGCTACCAAAACTCACGGACCGGGCAAGGAGGGCATTAATCAGAGAGGCAGCACAGAGACCTAAGGTAACCCTGGAGGAGCTGCAGAGTTCCACAGCAGAGACTGGAGTATCTGTTCATAGGACGACTCCATAGAGATGGGCTTTATGGCAGAGTGGCCAGAAGAAAGCCATTACTTTCAGCAAAAAACTAAATGAGTTTGCGAAAAGGCATGCGGGAGACTCCCAAAATGTATGTAGGAAGGTGCTCTGGTCTGATGAGACTAAAATGTAACTTTTCGGCCATCAAAAAAAAAACAACTCTATGTCTGGCACAAACCCAACACATCACATCACCCAAAGAACTCCATCCCATGACTAGGAAACTGGTCAGATTTGAGGGAAAGATGGATGGTGCTAAATACAGGGATATTCTTGAGCAAAACCTGTACCACTCTGTGTCTGATTTGAGGCTAGGACGGAGGTTCACCTTCCAGCAGGACAATGACCCCAAGCACACTGCTAAAGGGGAAACATGTAAATGTGTTGGAATGGCCTAGTCAAAGCCCAGACCTCAATCCAATAGAAAATCTGTGGTCAGACTTAAAGATTGCTGGTCACAAGCGCAAACCATCCAACTTGAAGGAGCTGGAGCAGTTTTGCAACGAGGAATGGGCAAAAATCCCAGTGGTAAGATGTGGCAAGCTCATAGAGACTTATCCAAAGCGACTTGGAGCTGTGATTACTGCAAAAGGTGGCTCTACAAAGTATTGACTTTAGGGGGGTTAATAGTTATGCACACTGACTTTTTCTGTTATTTTGTCCTATTTGTTGTTTGCTTCACAACAAAAAAAAAAACATCTTAAAAGTTGTGGGCATGTTCTGTAAATTAAATGATGCAAATCCTCAAACAATCCAAGTTAATTCTCCGTTGTGAGACAACAAAACACGAAAAATGCCAAGGGGGGTGAATACGTTTGCAAGGCACTGTATATAAAAATGATCTAATAAATCAGCATGGTCACATTAAAACCCCTCAGACAAGTTGTTGGTATTTCTATAGAACAAAAATGCATTGGACGCATTTTGCGAATAGAGGATTTGTGCATGGTAGGTTTACACCCATCCTATGTGCATAAGAAATCCTGTCTATCATCCAATATCTATTCTTGAACCAGTAGACCTGGCATAGATCTTCCCTGTGTGATATCTCAGTTGAAGAGGCGAGAAGGAATACAGTGCCACCAAAGCAATTAATTTATGTAATCATATGACTTACTAACATTTATATACAATCACTAAAAAAAGCAATAGTAAGAAAACCAAATATCCATAGCAGAATAATTTTATATATTGGCTCTTTGCAAGCAATAATCCTGCAATATTAATAAAGTAATGCAGTACAAAGCACAGTGTCATTGATATTGTTGTGCAGTACAAGTTATTGCCAATATATATTGCAAAAGAAGATTAATTTTAATAATAACTGTTTTCTATCACGTGTGATCCTTGTGATGGTATTTAAAGGGCTCCACCATTACAATACAGAAAGAGAGTATGGTAAATGATATTTCACAGGAACATGCTGATTTGTATGAGACAGAGGCCCAGATTCAGTATGATTTTTGGAAGCTGCATTTGTGTTCCCCGAGGCTGCATTGGTTCATTTGCCTAGAAAAGTGAATAAAAAAAGCCTCAGAAAACTTTGTGTTGTACCTGAGAAAATTGCAGCTTATGTGATGACCAGTATCCCTATAAAATGATAAAATATTAATGTATTCTTTTACTGTAATTATTTTTTTAATGCGTCATGAAGGACCAATATATTTTAGAAAAAACTCACGTATGTGAATTATGTAATAAACTAGCAACATTCACAGCTGTGTAAGCTATGGACATAAAAGCATTTTTAGAAAAAAAAATCCTAATTTTTAAAGATTTCACCCTGGCCTGACTTGAGCACTTGCAGACATCTTCGAGGCTGAGGACATGTTCCTAGCAATTGAGAAGTAGGGGGAGAGGACAGGGACACAAAGGTAGAGGTTTTATCAATCATTGGTGATTTTGGTATTGAAGACCTATCCCTTTCCTGCTCCCATTTTCAGAAGCAGTCAACAATAACAACAATAATAGGAAGCCATGTCCTTCAGAGATGAACATCTGTCTCACGCACACATCCTCAGACGAGTAAAGCACCATAACGTTTTGTAGGCATTTCTATAGAACAAAATTGCATTGGAAGTATTTTGTTCAGAGGATTTATGCATGGAAGTCTTCACCGATCCTAAGGGCATTGGAAATCCTGTCCATCATCCAGTGTCATGGATGCCTCTAGGGCTGAACATCATTTATTTATTTCAAATTAAATCCAGCTTTAGATATTTGTCTAATTTTGCTCTTGGCCTCATTTTTTTTAACATACATATTTTGGACTTTATACAACAAGCAGGATTCAAGATAAAATAAACTAAGGTGTTAGTCTTCTGTTAAATTGGCATAGTCCTCATAATTGGCCTCCACAACTCACATCTGCCTCCACTATAATACTTTATGAATCCCTCTGCAGCAACTCTCTGCCAGTCACTCTGCCGGCTTCCCATAGCATAGGGAATAATGTTTAAAATATTGATGTTAACCCTGTTTTATCTATGCCATTGTCTCCAAATACTCTAACTGCCAATTATTCTACAAATCACCTGCTTCTTTCTTTCCTTCAGTGCACTTTTTCCTTCTGCACTTGGACTCCCATCCTTGCTTTACAGATGCTGATCACCTAAACCCTCAAAGGACCACCGTATGACAATTTGTAAAGGTTTTTTGCCCATGTAGATTGTATGCCAACATATAACAATTTAGCATATTATTAACATAAATATGAAAAAACTGAAACTTATTTTTACAGTGTTTTATTTTTATTTGCAGCTCTGTTCAAGCACGATATGTCTGTGTAATCACTTTAAGACCCTGTTATGTAAATTGTGTGTGTGTGTGGGGGGGGGGGGGGGGGGGGAGTGTACACGGTTCCTCCAGTCTCTGTGCTAAGCATTGGATAAGTCTGCGAGTTTCAATCCTGCAAGGTGTTTTAGGGAAAGCGCTATGGACACCGGATTCCAAGCTCAAAGACAGGACCCTCCATCCATTGCAATGTGTGAATCTTGAACTTGTCATTGCCCATAACTTAACTTATGTATAGCGCTACGGAATATGTTGGCGCATACTAATAAACGATAACAATAAGCCATACTTTACATGGAATCCTCCTAGAGCGACTCGGCAGCAAAGGAGGAATATTTACATAGCTGTAAATGAAGTCACATGGAATAAAAATAAAATGTTTCTTTTTTAAATAATATGCTCAATTTATGTTCTTTGACATAGTGCCTACAAGGGCAGTATGTTGTAACTTTTTTACAATGTGCCGCTGTGCCCAGTTGATCAAGCGCACGGGCCGTCGGCAACCTCTATCGGCTGAAGCCTCTTGTCTTGATCTTGGCCACCATATCTTACTCTTCTGCCTCATGCACCCCAGCTATAACATGGAAATTGTAGGCCTTCTTTGTCATAGGGAATTTAACTCTGTTCTAATAATTTGTAGGTTGCCTTATTATATTGTGTGTGTTTGTGTATACCTTGATAGTTAGTTATCCTGTTGTAACTTGATTATTATACCCACCACTTTTTTCTTTACCCTCTATGGAAAGCGTAGTAAATATTGCTAAAAATAGGAATTTTTTTTCTGCAACTATCCTTTAATATAGTAAACATTTTTTGTGAATATCGGAGTAGGAAATCTTGGTCCAGATATTGGCAGATGTACATTGTCTACAATAATCCATCTTTCTACAATGATGCTGCTCAGCACCGACCGCTACAGATTTGTTCATGCTCACTCACCCATTAAATGGTATTTCACACCAAACATTAAGCAACAGAGAGGAATATTTTTTCATTTGGAGCGAGTGTAAACTGCTTGTAGTCCATAATAGAAGCATTGGGCCAAAACACATTTTTGTCACATAAAGCTTTAAGTATGCTATAAGGTAACAACATTTGCAGCCATATAACACATGTGCATAAAAACATTTTATATAAAGTTTACTTTTAGTAGACTCTGCTTTTGTCCCTGCCAATAATCAGTATAAATACCTAACACTTAGAATCCAGGCAGGCTGTTTCTCAGTACGTAATGCTGCTAGCATGGGACAACCTTACAAGGGTGAACACCTAAAAAAATGCCTCATGCCCCCCCTATCAACTACCCTGATTTTGTAAAGGCTACTTTCATCTTTCTCTGCTAGTTATCATGGAGAGGTACTGTTATCATACCGTGGACAATCTGCTATTGACAAATGGTACTTCATAGTGGCAGTTTTTTTTTAAAGAACAGTATCCTAGGTTCCTCCCATTTCTCCCAGTGTCTGAGAATCCTCTTAGAAAAAAACAAGAATTAAAAGTCTGCTACTATTAAAATACAGTTGAATATAATAATACAAGGACTCTAAAGAATAACACACCCATCTATCAACTGTTGTATTCTTTGATAAAGTGCACTTCATCATTAAGTAAAAATCTATTTATCTCTCACAACCTCCATTTTTTCCCCTAACTTTAAAGGAATGTCCTTACTACAACTGCTTAGTGTTAATGTTATCATATGCTACAAGATGCAGAGAGGATATTCCGGTCCTGTATTACATGATCAGATGAATTGTAAGACTATCTCTGGTAGTCGGTATATATGTATCAGGACATATAGTTATATGACATACAGGCAGGGCTGATATTACTGTAGGGAGGTACATAAGATGCACAATACAACTACCCCAGTTTTGACAGGACTGTCTTTATAATTAATTTAAATCTTACAGTAATGCTGGATTATATTGAGGTCCTGCAGTCCTACCCTTGTCTACGTACCTGTTCCTCCAATTTAATTTATGTTTTGGCTTTTCATCTAATCAGGTAATCCTACTTGTGATGTTATGTAGTTTTTATAAATGCCTCTTATTGGCAATTCTAGTTAAAGGACCTCGGTAATACCACAAAACTATGAGCGAGCAGCCTTATTAAATTGCGATTCGGCAAATTTAAAAGGTCTCTATTTAAGCACACATAATATTTTCTTCACATAAGTCTTTATTTAGTGAACTTCTATCCAAAAGCAAGGTCTCCACTAACTAAAAACTTCTGTAAAAAAAATATGTTGTGTGCTTAAATAGAGCCCTTTTAAATTTGCCGAATCACAATTTAATAAGGCTGTAGATGTTTTAATAAGACATTGATAACACATATAATAGTTGTCAAACTGTGATTCGTTGTCACGCTTGTGTCAAATCGTAGTTTGTCAACTGCGCATTGCGCACCTGGCCGCGCATACATAGGGGAGACACAGAGGAGGGGGAGAGACACAGGGGAGTGAGAGGAGGAGGGGGGGAGAGACACAGGGGAGTGAGAGGAGGGGGGGGGGGAGAGACACAGGGGAGTGAGAGGAGGGGGGAGAGACACAGGGAAGTGAGAGGAGGGGGGAGAGACACAGGGAAGTGAGAGGAGGCGGGAGAGACACAGGGAAGTGAGAGGAGGCGGGAGAGACACAGGGAAGTGAGAGGAGGGCGGAGAGACACAGGGGAGTGAGAGGAAGGGGGAGACACACAGGGGAGGGAGAGTAGGTCGGAAGAAACAAAGGGGAGGGGGAGGAGACACAGGGGAGGGAAATGGGGGGAACAGACATGAGGGAGGGGGAAGAGACATGGAGAAAGAGACACAGGGGGGCAAGAGACACAGGGGAGGGAGAGGGGAGGAAGGAGACACGGGGGGAAAGGGGGGAAAGACACAGGAGGGAGAAGGGGTAAAAACACAGGGGGGAAGACACAAGGGAGGTAGAGGAGGGGGAAATGAGACACAAGGGAGGAAGTAGACAGAGGGAGAGACTCGCTCATTCGGCGATTATTGCGAGGCCCGTGATGAGCGCCGAAGGTGCTCATCGCCAGGCCAGTAAAGTAGAGGGGGAGAGGCTCCTATTGTGTGGCAAACAGCTTTGCCAGGATTCACATTTTATTGCGGTAATTTTTGACGGGCAAGTTGCTACTATTGAATAATTTTAAAAGCAATATTCAATATCAAGCTTACTTTCGAACTTCAGACTCTGCTGCTGCTGCTGGTATCCATCCTTTTATAAGATCAATGGCGGGAGGTGGCTTTGTCTAGCAAACAGCTATTACATTTTCAGAGACAAAGTGTACCCACACAATGATCACCATTGGCTGGAAACCTGTTATAAAGAGATTTCCCGTGGCAAAGAGTTTTGTTTTGGAGGCAGCCTTATCAGGGTAGAGACAAAAACTCAACTAGAGGCTGAAAACAGTTTTTTGAATATTGCTATTATAAATGCTTAAATATAAATTTTATCAATAATCAATGCATTATTTAAAAAAAAATAGATTGTCTGGTAGGGCATTATAGTGGTCATTTAAAGGACCACTGTGGTCAGATTTTTAATATGCGTTCTTTTAAATAACAAATCTTCATAATCTGCAAAATGTTGTTCAAAACTAAAAAATAATCACAGCCTTTACATTTTTTACTTTTATCATTACTACTTATTATTAATATTATTATTATTATTATTATTATTATTATTATTATTATTATTCTTTATAGTAGGCACCCATTTTCTTTGCAGAGTTAAGTTCTTGCAGGTTCTGTCTCAATAGAGTGTATCCTTATAAATTAATGGGCTTTTCATTAGAACCAATGAAAGCCATGGCATATGTTTCTGCAACATTTACATTGTGCAGACACATTACACATTTGCTGTGTATTGAAATTATCTTCCCGCCTCAAGAAGTATATTCCTGCAGATGAAAGCATCAGATTTCACAGCAGTATGTTTTGTGTGTTTTGAGTCGTTCAGTTGTGTCTAACTCTCAGTGACCTCATGGACCGCAACACACCATGCTGATCCACTCTATATTTATGGCAGAGTTACTGGAGTGGGTTGCCAGTTCCTTCTCCAGTGGGCCACACCATACAACTCCTGGAATTCCTAGCTGGTCTCCCATTCAAGTACTGACCAGGCCCAACCCTGCTTGGGTGGTATGACCTTTTCGTTCCCTGACTGAAATCAAACCCAGGTGAAAACACAGAATCCTAACCACTGGACCACGAGGGAACCCATTTAAAGCAGTATAATTGCATATAAAAGTACAAACAAATGGCTACTTATTTTAAAGTGTAGTTCTTCAGTATTCCTTTTAATAGTGAGCAGCAGTAACATCACCAATGACATTATCACCTGTGTATTTGCATTATGACATTTGGATTGACTGAATGACAAACTCACGTGAGTAACACACAGGAAAGACTTTCCAATAAATAATAAAAAAATTTGGAAAACCTAGAAACAGCCCAGGAGGGATATCTCACCCTGGCTCATTTGTGTGAAATCTCTTAGAGCAGATTTACATTTATAGTTAAATACTTTAAAAAAAACAACTCTGATTCTGGTAAAAAACAAAAACAAACCCAACAACAAAAAAACACAGAAATCAGCAGCTATTTATTAATATTCAATCTGCCCTGTATAAGTCATGGCAAACTCTATAATAATCCAACCTGCAGTTCTCTTCATGCTTCATTTCATAACTGAAAAAGCCAACATGAAATGAAAAAAGCAGCTGTAAAATAGGTAGTATTTGAACTTGAGCCCAATATAATACACATTCAATCAGGGTGCAGTAATCTGGGAAAGTGACATGTTAGTGTTGTTATGATTATTAATTTGTTAAGGTCATACTACATCATTAAAATGAGCAAAGCAAGCATGACCTGCTCCAGAAAGGCTCCTTGCTTTATGTCGGCTGACAACAGTGCAGCGTTCCGTGAACATGGTGCGTTCAAGATGGGATTCCATATTTGTACAGTTTTCTTCGCGAATGTAGACTTTATAAGATTGTGCACAGGCAGTTTTCGGACAAGAAGCATGCGCATATGTGACTACATATAATTTTATTCCCCTACAACTAATACTGTATATCACTATTTATATATCCCATTTCTACTAGTTACCAATTTTAATATTGTACAAACAAAATTTTTTAAACGTAGTATAGATTTGATAGCAAGAGAACAAGCAAAAAGGCCCATAAATACTACCCATTCCATTTACCTAAACATTTGACTTGGTTAAAAAGAGCATTTATTATTTATTTATTGCACCCTATTTTGAATAACTTCACTTTATATTGGGCAAAATATTTTAAGAAAGCTAAAAAATTAAACCCAGTGTATATTTTTTTACATTTTGTATATTTTTTTCGTTGATGGTGGAAATGATTAGCTTTTGTTTCTGATGTAGTCATTCACCTTGGAGGGCCTCAGATCTAGATACATACAGTTCAGTTGAAAAACTGATCGTTTGAATAGGATTAGGTACAACTAAAAGCAATCACCTCCTAAGGCCCCAGCCTGGTTATGAAAGA
This sequence comes from Discoglossus pictus, assembly GCA_027410445.1. Taxonomy (NCBI): domain Eukaryota; kingdom Metazoa; phylum Chordata; class Amphibia; order Anura; family Alytidae; genus Discoglossus; species Discoglossus pictus. Next base: position 86,058,215 of record CM050166.1, on the reverse strand, counting down.
TCTACAGAGGAGTGTGCTAATATTTAACATATTGTTAGTTTGTTACATACTTCACAAACATTTTTACCCAAACTACAGAGTTTATGGTAGGCTTGCTTCAATTCTGTAACCGGTGGTGAGGGCCATTTGTAGGCTCTAGATCAGTGGTTCTCAACATCTGCTCCTAGGACCTGTGCCGGTTCCTGAGATCTTATGTTGCTATTCGTCATGAAAAGCATCACCATTCGTCACCGACATCGATAGATTATAAAGTAATTTATAAGCAATTAAACTATACTGTTCAAATCATACAACATACAAAATTATCATCCAGCTTTGCACTGAGTTATAACCATAGCTGCATACTGCCCAATTGGTGGACCTGCCTCAAGGTGCAATGATTCTAGAATCAAATGAGGAATATAATTGCAAGATGTCAACAGACAGATATACCATGATTAGATCCATGCATCCTTTTATTATGAAAGCTTTTGGTAACATACTACAAAAATTTCAACATTCTAGAATTCCAAATGACCCTGGCAGCGAGGTGAGCTTTGTCCCAGGTCTGGAACCAACAAACTCTCCCAACACAAGTGAAAGTTTTACAAAATATTAACAAAATGTTGAAATGGAAAAACTGGACGGCATTATTAAAGGGTAATTTAGATTCATTCTCTAAGAGATGCGATAAATGGATTAACTTTTTGGGTCGGATCTCATATAAGTTATCCTAAGCGAAATATATAAGGATACTATCGAATTAAAATTATTGAGCGATTTAAGGTGTATTATAATGCAATTCTGACTTCTGACTGATGTGCTATAATATTGGATATAGTGCTAGAAAATCTGTTTATTTTAGTAAAAAAAAAAAAAAAAAAAAAAAGATATTTATTAATGAAACATTAACTAACAAAAGCTTTGTCTAAAACATTTGGATGTTATGTGATGTCTTATTGTGCTTCCCTTTTATTCCCAATCCCTCCCTTCTTTCTCTCTACCTCATAGTTATATCTATTCTATAAACAATACACAGTTCACAACTTTTGTATTAAGGAACAAAAATGTTTGTTGTATTGTACTTCTCATTTCAAAATGAAAAATAAAAAGTAAAAAAAAATATATGTTCTGAATTTCATTGGTCATCATAAACACTGGAAGGTGACCAGCAGGTCACCAGATCAGATATGGTTGAGAACATTCTCTATACCATCAAGAAGAAAATCGAAGCCTGTGTTTCTGAAAAAGGAAATACAGTTTAATGTGAAATTATAGTTTTTTAAAGGACCACTGCAGGGCAAGAAGAAAGACACGTGTTTGTTAAGTATGTATCAAACGAACAATATTAGCACGAGTGTACATAAAACATTTTTTGGGGAAAATCTGAAATTTGGAGACTCTTTGTTTATGAGTTCAGGCAGAAACATACCCATGCCACAACCATTTCTCCCCACTGGCCCAGAAGCAAGCACCTTGTATTATTTAATGCGACCATGCCGCTCTCACACAACTACCACAAATTTATTATGGATCCCTCTAGGGTTCTGCAGAGTCATCAACATTTTTTTTTCCAATTAAAAACTGAATAACCTTTTTCCCATGATAAATTATGCTTTTAGTTAGACTTAAAGGTATTGTTTTCAGTCTAAGCACAATCATTTTTTCTCAACATCATATGGCTTTAACCTGAAAATAATGCAAGGAGGAACAAGACTCAATGTAAAATTAATGTTCGAAAATGTTTTTTAGACAAAATGTTGGGACCGTGAGTGTTTTTTAATCTGGCTATATGCTTCTGCACTCAATTTATAGTGATGCTGTCCAGCCTTGTCCTACAAGATAGCATTCCACCAATTTTATTTTACATTTACACTTTCCTTTCTTAATTTTTGCATAAAAAGCTATTATCATATTGCATTTTTGGCACTATATCGTTCAGAGTGACAGCTCCCTTACAGGGCCTAGCCATGTGATCCTATTTGCTACTTGTCCTCTGTATTGTTGGTTTTAAATCCCACATATGGCTGGTTTAATTCCATGTGGTTTTCACACATCAGAAACTATTTTTCATGGCTGAGGTAGCAAAGATATATTTCTAGCTAACCATCTGTGTCAAATCAACTAAACTTGATTAGATTAACAGGCTTTTTAAATTTGACACAGCCACAAGCAGAACATGGACACATTAAAACATTTTCGTAGATTCAGGCCTATTGATTGAGTTATTCACTTTCAACCACATACCTAAAGGGCCACAAACACCGGCATTAGTGTTCTGCACAATTAGAGAGGGGTTAAAGTGTTTTCCTTTGTTAAATTGCTGTCAAATTATTGGCGTTAGACGCATTTGTAGTTCGGGATTGCAGAGTATTTGAATTGCTGCAATGGCTGAGATATTTTACTCTGCTGCTCAGGGTAGCATACTTTCTTTATACACATTCTCAGCCATTTGGAGAGATAGCCTAGAAGTAGGACAACTGTCTACAATGCAATAGCTTGGTTCAATTCCAGATGTCCTTTTTTAATACTTTTTATTAAGTGCACAGGATAAAGCAAACTGATATATGTATAACTCATAAGGTATATCGCCACTGTGGCCCCTGAAGTGGATTGACAATCAAAGTCACTCATCCAACTGCTACATAATGTCTGAGAATCACCTCTTCCACTACTTGCAAAGCATTGCAGAACATTACTTCTCCCCAGTAACAGTAGGTTTCATGTGGGGGGCTACAAGTACTATACAGCATATATAATAGTGTTATATCAATTTAAAAACCTGCACATCTAGCTATCTAAAATGCATATATATACTTTGACTCCCATTTTATATTCCCTATAATCAGAGGTGGAAGTTTCCTGGAAACCAGGGTTCCTACATTTTTCATTGTTTTTGTGTTTGCATTGTTCAGTCATGTCCAAGACCGCAACAAACCATGCTGATCCACTTGATATTCATGGCATTGATACTGGAGTGGGTTGCCAGTTCCTTCCCCAGTAGGCCACAGCCTACAGCTCCTGGTATTCCTATGTGGTCTCCCATCCAAGTACTCACCAGGCCCAACCCTGCATGGCTTTAGGGTCGTGTGACCTCTTGGTTCCCTGATCAGAATTGAACCCAGGTACATACTATTCCTTAGCTGCAGGAACATACTATTCTTTGGCTGCAATAAAAGCTTTTGTTAGCATTCATTTTTTTGTCAGTAAAATACATGTAGTGTGATCAAATTGGCATTTCTCAGTAGTAATGTACAAGACAAGCTATAGGGGAATGCTGGAGTCCGCAGTGATGCAATTTAATCCTTGATTGGGAAATATTCTGATTTTTATTTTAGTAATACTTTCTCACTGTAACATGCCTGCTCACGGCAGATAACTTCTTTCAATGCTGTATTTTTTCCCATCTTTGTTCCCCTGGAAACCTTGTTTCAGCTGAAACCAGCATGTTGCTAGGCAGAAAAGTAGTAAATTAAGGCACTACACAGTATGAACACCACTAGAGATAGCTGAAGTGAACGTACTGGCACATAGACAAGAAATGAATCCTTGTGATACTGTGCAACTCAGAGAGGTAAAAATGTAACATATTATACTGATAAAACAGACACAAGGCTCATATATTTAAATACCAAGCCCCATACTTGACTTGAGTGTAATAACTATCACAGCGGCTAAAGTTAAATTTCCCCCATATCTCAAAATTGGTAAAAATGTCCAATTTCTTGGTAGCCATTACTCACTTCTCACATATATGAACCCACCCCACATACTGCTCCCATAGATTTCGTCTGCTTGTGCCTCTTCCCTTTTAGTAAATTCTAATAAAATCCCACTTTATGGCTTTTCTGACCTGTATTACAGAGAGGTGAAACGTAACCACCTTGATTCAATACAGATAAGAAGAATGCTTTAACACCTCCTCACATTAGATCTGGTTAATCACAAGATAAACCGCAAAGTCTAGTGTTTTTTGACACCACCACAACTAATTAATCAATCCAGTTTTTATTGAATTTGCAATCAATAATAACTCTCTTATGATTCTATCTACATTTAAAACGCACTATATTCCATATTAAATGTACTTCTAAGCCTTCCCACAAGCCATTTTTATCCACCCATGAGTGCTCTTCTCCAACTGCCTCCCAAGAACAAATGATAAGCTATGGCACCTGCTCTTGTAGAATATTCTGCCCCAGCACTACTTTGGGGCAACGTACTGTAGGAGCAAAGTGAAGAAAACCGTGAGTGTGATGAATTGAGTACCGGCAGTGTCCGTAATGATAACCGTGAATAGGCCACTTAAAATGTGTTACCCATCAGCACTGTGTATCTTAAGAAAAAAAAGTTTACTTGTTACCTTACTCTTGATGTTAATAATGACAGCCTGCCTAGCAAGAAAAGAAATGCGATGAAGGGAAATCCTCTAGGTAAATTGTTTTTGTAATTACCATAATGGTATATGGTAAACTAAAATCACTATATTTTTTTCCATGAATTCAGTGAAGAGAGCAGCCTATATTCTTATATATGTATACATATTTTTTTTCCCATTGAATTTCAAAGGTGCTGCTTATTTTCAGGCCAATACAGTAATTTGATACAAATTGTATTAATGAAAATTTTGCAATTAAGACATTCGCTCCTCTTTGTTGGGGCAATATGGTGGTTCTTTAAGAGTTTATGGGCAAGAATTCTGAGTGTTGTTCATACACTGGAAGAAATATATAGCTCATGATGTCTAAGATAAATAGATCAGATAAGAAATCGCTTAAAAGTAGAAAAAAACAATGACAAGTAGGTGTAAATATAGACGCTAGGTGAAAGAGCATGTGTTAATTAATGTATGAATATAAAACATTTTTATTGCCACCACATAACTGAGCTTATAAAGTTGGTATCCCCACTTGTTACCGAAAGGAGTTTGTCAAAAGGTTCAGTTACATCCTCTTGACATTTCAGCCTAACTCAGACACTCATGGGAGTTGTGGGCAGAGCTGTCATATTAGTAGATAAAACTAATTCTGTTATTACCCTGTGGCAATCTGAAGAATGTCATTAGGAAACCAAGCAAACGTGTATATTGTGTGACTGAAACTGCTTGAGTTTTATGAGAGAGAACAAAGTATATCAACTTAAGAAGAGATAATTTATCATAACTTTCCAGTTTTTGTCACACTCAGTTTAACCAGTATATCAATTTTTTAGAAATGAGAGAACACCGTCCTACTGGAAACATCAATATTTCATATTCTTGAAGTGCTTTTTTATGCTCCATGTAATATGAATTTAAATTCTTTACCTCAGGGAAAATCACAGACAGGATGATGATAACCTAAGTATGTTCTTGCTTTATTACCAAAAAAGATGATTTCATTCTTTATCAACTCAAAGATGTGAAATCCAACTCTTTTTTTTTTTTTTTTTTTTTATTATCCTCATATAATTTTGGCTTGCATAAACTGCTGGCGTAAAATATTTAGTAAATTCAGCAGTTTTCTTCTCTCATCTTACATGCAACCCTTAGCTTATCACAGATGTACAAACTTACAAAAGTACTGCTAAATTATACGGTTTTAAATGCTTTACTCATGCCAGATGCTGATTTAAAACAAAGCCGCACTCAGATGTGTTTTTTACCATCATGTAATTCTAATAATATATATGAAAATGTATTATTAGCAGCAGGTAAAAATCTATCCTTGTAAATAGCATTATATATTTTGTTTGTCGCTTTATACATTTGTTGTTGTTTAGTCGTTCAGCCATGTCCAACTCTGCGTGGCCCGATGGACCACAGTATGCCAGGCACATCTGTCAGCCATTGCCCCTGTAAGCTCCCTTAGATTCATGTTTATTGCTTCAATGACCTCAACTATGCATCCATTCCTGATGCTAAATACTGCTTACTCACCCCTCCTTCACAAGCTATTTGACTTAAAACTTTATGCCCTTTTTATTAAAAAAAAATATATATAACCTCTTTTTAACATTATCTACAGTATTGTATCTGCTTTCACAACCTCATTGGGCAGAGAATTCCACCGTCTGACTGCCCTTACTGTGAATAAACATTTTCCTGCTTTAAAGGGACATGAAACTCTGTTTTCTGCCATGCATTTATAAGAGCATGCTTTTACCTGAGTCTGCATGAAAAACATATTAATTTAGCTGTAGACTTCATTGGCAGACAAGCATGAGTCCTATATCTATATTACTGCTCGTTGACTGATAGAGCTAAGCCCCAGATCAGTTAAATATTTGTGAATCCATTTGTTTCTGCTTTAAGAGCGTCATTTGAAAAAAGTAAACACATAGTGATACATTATCTAAATTCTTTGTTCAATTAGATTATAAATTGCATGCTTATTTTTCCTTAACAAATACATAACTTTACATTTATTTGTGTTGAATCTCATTTGCCATTTAGCTGCCCATTCTTCTCATTTTAAAAGTTAAGGTTAAAGTACATAATTTTTTTATTTAATTACCTTGCACAGCTTAGTGTCAAAAGCAAAAATGGAGACGAAATACTTTCCAATCCTACTTCTAAATCATTAATAAATGTGGTAAAAATGAGGTGACCTAATACTGAATCCTGAAGATCCCAACTTACCACATTAGTCCACTCTGAGTATATTCTATTTACAACAGCCCTTTCTGTCCTATCTTTTAGTAAATTTTTAAACTATGTGCATATATATAAATATATATATGCACACAGTTTTCCCAGACTGCAGTGCATATACTGTATTTCTGAGAAATTTGAGCAGGAAATAAGTTTTCATCAACTTATTTTTAAACATTCAAATGGAATCACTAATGTACTATTCCTTATTTGTACTACTGTACTTTTTACGGTGGAGGGCTTCTATCACTCTTAGCCCACCATATGTGAAACAATTGCTGTATAGAACTACTCTCTACAACGATTACCACACAAACCAGGCACTCACACCATACTGAGGATCGGCAGTAACCGTGAAACAGTACTGTATGTGGTTAAGTGACCTGGGTTGTGAAAAATCCATCCGTTGCTATGAGTAAAACTGTGAAACACAGTAAGCATATGCCTAAAAGGAGCCATGTTTAAAATGGTTTGGATTGACAGAGTGATGGTGCATTATGTGGCCTCATTTGCATGCCCTGCCCAGTTTTCCCAGACTGCAGTGCATATACTGTATTTCTGAGAAATTTGAGCAGGAAATAAGTTTTCATCAACTTATTTTTAAACATATGGAATCACTAATGTACTATTCCTTATTTGTACTACTGTACTACTGTACTTTTTACGGTGGAGGGCTTCTATCACTCTTAGCCCACCATATGTGAAACAATTGCTATATATATATATATATATATATATATATATATATATATATATATATATATATATATATATATATATATATATATATATATACATATATATATATATATACATACACACACACACACACACACATATATATATATATATATATATATATATATATATATATATATATATATATAATCTAAATCCCAGTATCACTTACTTTTGTACAACAGACTCCCATGTGGCACTGTATCAAAAGCCTTTGCAAAATTCTAATTGTATGGAGAATCACAGCTTGCTTCCTGCCCAACTCACAAAGTGATATGCTTTAACAGAAAGAAGGAGTGGGAGAGCCTCCTAGAGGACAGGAAAGGTGAATTCAAAAATAAGATTAGTAATACGTTGCGCTTTACATAAATAAGTTGACGCTTTATATAAATTGGCTGGTAGGGCTTTCATTATGCTAAATGCAGTTTATGTTCTTAAAGGGTTATGACTTGCTGTACAATGTTCCTTTAAACAAACATAAGCTACTTCAAAATTATTTGTTAACCCCCATATTCCCATAAAGACCTCTCGATTATTTGTAATGAATTGCACTATGAAAATGAGTTTACATGAATATTATAATGATGGAGAGCAAAGAGAGACTGCTGACCTGTTTGGATTAGAAATAGTTCACTGCAAATCTACCCGACTACCAGCCTTATTAAATTGCAATTTGGCCAGTTGAATATTTAAGCACATAGCATATATTTTTACAGATGTTTTTAGTTTGTGAACTTCTATCCAAAAGCAAGGTCTTCACGAACTAAAAAAAATATGCTATGTGCTTAAATAGAGCCCTATTCAATTGGCCGAATTGCAATTTAATAAGGCTGTACATTTTGAAATCAGTGTTATTAAGGAGTCACAATAACATTCTCTCATTTCACAGGAGCTGTGGTTGGGAGCTAAATCTGGCTACTGGGATTGACTGACCATTTTCATACATAACAACCAGATGTGAAATTTACATACATTGGAGGGTTTTTTTGGGGAAAAGATATGGATGTATTATTTTTACTATTTTAAAAATTGAACAAAGTTGTAAAAAAATTTCAGCCTGGCATTCAGCAGAGTAAGTAATCATATTATTCATTAATTTAAAGATACATATTGTGACAGAGTTATACAAGAGGTTTATGTGAGCCACAGACTTTCCAAAGCTCTGTTTCCTCAGGAGGACTGAGGAGTTAACTGTCCTGCACCCGAGGAGACCTGAGATGAGACTTCTCCTGGAGTGTAAGTTGGGGCTGCTCATGGAAATTGTTCACAGTTTGTCTGAGCTGGAGAGAGACACACACATATACAGCAGCCTATTGCTCCAAATGATCGTAAGCTGAGTGAAGACCTGGAAATCTGAAGATACAGGCCATAGACTATTAACAAACTATTTTTTTTCCACTCCACCAGAGTTAATGTGAAGTTTGATGCAGTTTAACTCTATTATAATGATCCAACTATCATGAACTTTAGGTCATAATGGGCACTATTTACAAATTTTCAATTTATTGTGATTGAAAAAAGAGAATATTTAATTGTTGATATTGTTTCTCTAGGCTCTAAGCTTTAGGCACCTTCCATCTACTTCAAACTATGGCTGACTGTGCAGCATGTATACCCACATTCTACTACTAAAACTGTGCAGCAAATAGGCAGCTGCAGGCACTTGTGCTCCCCGCAGAGTAAGTTGTCGTACAAAAAAACAAACTGAGAGTTCAGTTACTGATGTTTATATATTTTAAGTTATGAAGCGTTACAATCTTTGTAGATAATATTATGCATTGCTGGTGGTTATATATTTCAGCACTGGAAAGCAAATTTGCGGTAGTCTGAGGAAATATTAGAAACGTGCGTAGCAGGACGTAGGTCGCATGTCGATGACGTCATTGACAAGCGTCTAGGCTGTGACTTGCGAGATTCCAACAGCTAAAGCTGACTATCCCCTAAATATCCTGAATATATAAAAGAACATTCTAAGCATGTTAAATTATTCATGAGAGGGTTAAAAAGGGCTACAAAGATTAAGCTATTAGAAATAGGGTTCAGCGCTGTTGTGTGGAAAAGATAAAGATAGAAGAGTTATGGTCCAGACGGAAATGTTTGTGAATATCATATAGGATTTACTTATGGAGTAACACAGATAGTTAGACTAAAACAGTATTTATTATTAGCACTAAACGGATAATTTTAGATATTAGTCACTATAGCACTTTATATTAATTTAATCAGTGTCAGATCTACTCTCTATATAATCTCCATATACATAACATTAATTTATTATTATAATCCATCAGGACTTTTTCTTTCCCAATAGTATTGGAATTCCATAAGTAATGCAATGTTAAAAGTTACGGTTAGTTCATGCGCAAGGAGCGCCAAAGGCTCTCATCGCGAGGCCCATAAAGTAGGGGGGGAAAAGACTTGCAATGAGCGCCGAAAGCACGTAAAGTAGAGGGGGGAGAGGCTTGCAATGAGTGCCAAGGGCACCCACAAGTTAGAGGGGGGGGAGATCCTTGCATTGTGTGGCAAACAGCATTGCCAGGCTTCATATTTTATTGCCGTCATTTTTGACAGGCAAGTCGCTAGTTTGATACATTTCCTCTTGAATATAGGACCTTTCCTTGTTACTAGATTCCACACACTTTAGATGCTGCTGCTGCTTCTGCAAATCATCCTGTGACTATCCATGCATCTAATAAAAAAGGCTAACAGTCACAGTCCATTAATTATGAGTCCAATTACAAGGAAGCTTTAATTAGCTGTGTCTAAATGTACCTACAAGGTATTATGTTAATTAATTGCAGTTGAATTCCATTTCTAATTGATAAGTCTACAAAGATACATTCAGCTGGAATATATATTTATATTTTAACCATATTTTATGTGTTATTATGTTGATTGTTTATTGAATTGTAAAATAATAGAATTTTGTAGCTTTACAGAGTTTTTCTGTGTTTACAAGTAATGAATATCTTCTGTCTAAAGACGAGTAGCAGTCCATTTTCTAATTCCTGCATATAAAACCTCAGCAGTTATATGTTAAAAACACACGGTTACTTTAAAGGACCACTGCAGTTCAAGAAAGGAGACACTTGTTTGTTAAGTATGTGCAAGATTAACAATATTAGCAGCTGTATAAGCCATGAACATAAAGCATTTTGGGAGAAGGGGGGTCAGAACATTTGAAGACTTTGTTTATGAGCACAGGAATTCAATTTGTTACATTGAATCATACGAAATAGATAATGGGGTGTGTATTTGTAGTTATCAGTGGAAGGAGGGGTGCAGGAGGAGGAAACAGGCAGAAGTCCAGCTTATTTGTTTGATAATAGGATAGGATTGAAATTGACAACACTCCCCTTCCCCCTCACTTGGCCCAGAAGCAGGAAATTTCATCTCTAGAAATGTAAACACCCCTAATGTATATTAGATCTTTTCAGAGGCATCAAAATGTATTATTTTCTAATTAGCAACAGACTTTGACTTTATTTCCTGATTGATTATGCTATGCAATTAGTTGGATTCAAAGTTGTAAATACATAATATTTCATTGTATAGTGATCATTTAAGCTTGGATAATATGCTTAAGTCCGTGAATGGTTGTCCATGTTAATCACTATGCACAAATACAACTGAATCCGTACTCATTGGCTGAAAAGGACAAGCCTCCAAGGTTTTATATATTTGTAACATCCAGTGGAGTAATTTTGAGAATTTAGCACCCAATAATATTGTTTATCCAAGCATACATACAGTGGATATAAAAAGTCTACACACCCCTGTTAAAATGTCAGGTTTCTGTGCTGTAAAAAAAGATACAAAGATAAATAATTTCAGAACTTTTTCCACCTTTAATGTGACCTATAAACTGTACAACTCAATTGAAAAACAAACTGAAATTTTTTAGGTGGAGGAAAATAAATAAATAATGTGGTTGCATAAGTCTGCACACCCTCTTATAACTGGGGATGTAGCTGTGTTCAGAATTAAGCAATGACATTCCAAATTGTGTTAAATAGGAGTCAGCATACACTTGCCATCATTTAAAGTGCCTCTGATTAACCCCAAATAAAGTTCGGCTGCTCTAGTTGGTCTTTCCTGAAATGTTCTTAGTCACATCCCACAGCAAAAGCCATGGTCCACAGAGAGCTTCCAAAACATCAGAGGCATCTCATTGTTAAAATGTATCAGTCAGGAGAAGGGTACAAAAGAATTTCCAAGGCATTAGATATACCATGGAACACAGTGAAGACAGTCATCATCAAGTGGAGAAAATATGGCACAACAGTGACATTTCATCAATTTTGGAGGGAGCTCCAGTTCTTGGTAAAGACGAGAAGAAAACTGGTCTGGGATGCTACCAAGAGGCCTACAGCAACATTAAAGGAGCTGCAGGAATATCTGGCAAGTACTGGCTGTGTGGTACATGTGACAACAATCTCCCGTATTCTTCATATGTCTGGGCTATGGGGTAGAGTGGCAAGACGAAAGTATTTTCTTACGAAGAAAAACATCCAAGCCAGGCTACATTTTGCAAAAACACATCTGAAGTTTCCCAAAAGCACTTGATGAAACGAAGGTTGAACTTTTTGGCCATAATTCCAAAAGATGTTTGGCGCAAAAACAACACTGCACATCACCAAAAGAACACCATACCCACAGTGAAGCATGGTGGTGGCAGCATCATGCTTTGGGGCTGTTTTTCTTCAGCTGGATCTGGGGCCTTAGTTAAGATAGAGGGAATTATGAACAGTTCCAAATACCAGTAAATATTGGCACAAACCCTTCAAGCTTCTGCTAGAAAGCTGAACATGAAGAGGAACTTCATCTTTCAGAATGACAACGACCCAATGCATACATCCAAATCAACAAAGGAATGGCTTCACCAGAAGAATATAAAAGTCTTGGAATGGCCCAGCCAGAGCCCAGACCTAAATCCGATTGAAAATCTGTGGGGTGATCTGAACAGGGCTGTGCACAGGAGATGCCCTCGCAAACTGACAGATTTGAAGTGTTTTTGCAAAGAAGAGTGGGCAAATCTTGCCAAGTCAAAATGTGCCATGCTGATAGACTCATACCCAAAAAGACTGAGTGCTGTAATAAAATCAAAAGGTGCTTCAACAAAGTATTAGTTTAAGGGTGTGCATACTTGTGCAACCATATTATTTTATTTTTATATTTTTTCTTCCCTCTACCTAAAAGATTTCAGTTTATTTTTCAATTGAGTTGTACAGTTTATAGGTCACATTAAAGGTGGAAAAAGTTCTGAAATGATTTACTTTGTCTAATTTTTTTACAGCACAGAAACCTGACATTTTAACAGGGGTGTGTAGACTTTTTATATCCACTGTACTTATGTGCATTTTTATGAATAATCTGGATTATATAGAATATGTAAGTGAGAGAGATTAATTGATATATATCCAAATTTAGACAGGCAGTCATCGTGTGTTTGTTACACGACATCTGAGAACTGGAGGATGAAGATTTGTGTTTGCAGTTGCAGTGGAGGGAGGGGTGAGTGAATAGGCAGAAGCCCAGAGTCTTTATTTGATCATAGGATAAGGCTGAAATTGACACTGCACTCCTTCCCCATAATCAGACCCTTGCATCATTCAATGCAACCATACCTTTGTAAATGTCTCTCACACACAACTATAATCAATGTATCATGGGTCCCTAAAGGGTCTTACAAAGCAATCAACATTTATTTTTTGCTAACTAAGAACTAGTTTTTTTTTTTTCTGACTGATGCACTGCTTTTCCACGCTTACCTAAAATAAGAGGCACCCATTTTGAGGGATTCATTATAAAAAAAAATGGCATAATTTTCATGACCTAATCACACACCCCATACAAACTTTTTAATGTGTCCTACCGCCATATGACTGCTCCATCATAACTACTAATAAAAAGTACATTGAAAAAAATCTGCTCTCTGGCAACTCGAGGCCCCCCTCCCCACAGGGCCACAGTACAAAAATACCAGCTATTGCCTATTGTGAGCAGTGCCTGTATGCTCTGTATTCCTTGTTAGTTTCAAGGACATTTTAAACAGGCTTTATGTAATATTTTTCATGCAAAAAAACAAACAAGTTTTGTAATGTTTAAAGCATGCTTTTTGAAATACTTAAAAATAATGGATTCCGTGTCCCTGTGAGTTTATTTGGTGTTTGGACATTTCGTAACAAATAGAATATCCTTCACGATGGTACAAGTTTATTCATATGTTTATAATATTGACCTTACCTGCAATATATTGCAGATAGAAAAATAATCATGTAACTCCGGTACCAGGCTGAAGGGAAATTCATGAAATATTGAACTTTTACTTCCTCTGAATTGTTACCTTCTTTTTATGTTTATGGAGGGCTTGCCAAATAATGTTCTGAAAAGATGACATGGTAAATAGCACAGCATAAAATCATACAGACAATGTACCTTTGTCAAGAGCACTGCTGATAGTTGAAAACACAGAGTGAAATAAAGCTGCCAGCACAGTGATCAGTTCATTCTAAGTATATGTCAGGGGAGGTGTCCTTTTCACTGTAACGTTCAGGAGGTTTATGAACCAAAACCCATTGCACAGTAACACAAGAATCTCTGGGAAGGTTTGTGAGGGGTGTAACTCTGCTAGAAATAGCAACCTGCACGCCTTTAATGAAATTAGTCGGATAAATAAAATAGGCATAATGGGCACAAGAGCTTAAGGCCATTCTGTAGTGCCCATTTAAAATACTTTAATTTGTTTATTTAATCAGTGATCACATATATAGTTGTGAGCAGCAGAAAATGTTGCTAACGCTGACATCATAAAGGGGGCGTGGCTATGATGTAAGTGGGGGTGGGCCTAACACCTGATCTTAACAGAAGCGTGGCGGCCATTTGCATTTCAGAGAAAGACAGCAAAGTGAGAGAGGGAGACAGGTACAGAGAGAGAGGGAGACAGGTACAGAGAGAGAGGGAGACAGGTACAGAGAGAGAGGGAGACAGGTACAGAGAGAGAGGGAGACAGGTACAGAGAGAGAGGGAGACAGGTACAGAGAGAGAGGGAGACAGGTACAGAGAGAGAGGGAGACAGGTACAGAGAGAGAGGGAGACAGGTACAGAGAGAGAGGGAGACAGCTACAGAGAGAGAGGGAGACAGCTACAGAGAGAGAGGGAGACAGCTACAGAGAGAGAGGGAGACAGCTACAGAGAGAGAGGGAGACAGGTACAGAGAGAGAGGGAGACAGGTACAGAGAGAGAGGGAGACAGCTACAGAGAGAGAGAGGGAGACAGCTACAGAGAGAGAGAGAGAGGGAGACAGCTACAGAGAGAGAGAGAGAGGGAGACAGCTACAGAGAGAGAGAGAGAGGGAGACAGCTACAGAGAGAGAGAGAGAGGGAGACAGCTACAGAGAGAGAGAGAGAGGGAGACAGCTACAGAGAGAGAGGGAGACAGCTACAGAGAGAGAGAGAGAGAGGGAGACAGGTACAGAGAGGGAGAGAGAGACAGCTACAGAGAGAGAGAGGGAGACAGCTACAGAGAGAGAGGGAGACAGCTACAGAGAGAGAGGGAGACAGCTACAGAGAGAGAGAGAGAGAGGGAGACAGCTACAGAGAGAGAGAGAGAGGGAGACAGCTACAGAGAGAGAGAGGGAGACAGCTACAGAGAGAGAGAGGGAGACAGCTACAGAGAGAGAGAGGGAGACAGCTACAGAGAGGGAGAGAGAGACAGCTACAGAGAGGGAGAGAGAGACAGCTACAGAGAGAGAGAGGGAGACAGCTACAGAGAGAGAGAGGGAGACAGCTACAGAGAGAGAGAGGGAGACAGGTACAGAGAGAGAGGGAGACAGGTACAGAGAGAGAGGGAGACAGGTACAGAGAGAGAGGGAGACAGGTACAGAGAGAGAGGGAGACAGGTACAGAGAGAGAGGGAGACAGGTACAGAGAGAGAGGGAGACAGGTACAGAGAGAGAGGGAGACAGGTACAGAGAGAGAGGGAGACAGGTACAGAGAGAGAGGGAGACAGGTACAGAGAGAGAGGGAGACAGGTACAGAGAGAGAGGGAGACAGGTACAGAGAGAGAGGGAGACAGGTACAGAGAGAGAGGGAGACAGCTACAGAGAGAGAGGGAGACAGCTACAGAGAGAGAGAGAGAGGGAGACAGCTACAGAGAGAGAGAGAGAGGGAGACAGCTACAGAGAGAGAGAGAGAGGGAGACAGCTACAGAGAGAGAGAGAGAGGGAGACAGCTACAGAGAGAGAGAGAGAGGGAGACAGCTACAGAGAGAGAGAGGGAGACAGGTACAGAGAGAGAGGGAGACAGGTACAGAGAGAGAGGGAGACAGGTACAGAGAGAGAGGGAGACAGGTACAGAGAGAGAGGGAGACAGGTACAGAGAGGGAGAGGGAGACAGGTACAGAGAGGGAGAGAGAGACAGGTACAGAGAGGGAGAGAGAGACAGGTACAGAGAGGGAGAGAGAGACAGGTACAGAGAGGGAGAGAGAGACAGGTACAGAGAGGGAGAGAGAGACAGGTACAGAGAGGGAGAGAGAGACAGGTACAGAGAGGGAGAGAGAGACAGGTACAGAGAGGGAGAGAGAGACAGGTACAGAGAGGGAGAGAGAGACAGGTACAGAGAGGGAGAGAGACAGCTACAGAGAGGGAGAGAGACAGCTACAGAGAGGGAGAGAGACAGCTACAGAGAGAGAGGGAGTCAGGTACAGAGAGAGAGGGAGACATAAAGAGAATTACAGAGCAAGAGCACACACAGACAGTGAGGGAGCACAAAGACAGCGCAGAGAGAGTTCACAGATAGAGCACACAGAGAGAGAGTGCAGAGAGATTGACAAAGAGTGAGGGGTACAGAGACAGAGATTGCACACAGACAGTAGTGCACATAGGGTGCAGATAGAGAAAGCGCACACGCAGAGAGCATGCCCAGCCGGTACATCTACACAATATATAGTAATCACATATATAGTTGTGAGCGTACGAGTTGTTGCTAACGCTACGGGCTCGCTACGCGAGTCTCGAGTCGCGCAGCGAGCCAAGGCCCTCGCAAAGCGAAGGCACTGGGCGAGGGTCTCAGTTGCTGGCATGAAGCGCCGTAGGCGCTCCATGCCAGCACCTGAGGACCTCGCAAAGCGAGGGCCTCAGTTGCTGGTATGTAGCGCCGTAGGTGCTCCATGCCAGCACCTGAGGACCTCGCAAAGTGAGGGCCGCAGTTGCTGGCATGGAGCGCCAAAGGCGCTCCATGCCAGCAACTGCGACCCTCGCAAAGTTCACGTCGCAACCCAAAGAGCACGACACACACATTACGACACTCGCAAACAACATACGACACACGTTCACACACATTACTGCCTCGCAACACTCGGACGCAACTCGCGAACATTACAAAATGTAAAACACAATACATACACACAGCACATACATAAAAACCTTACCTACACCAAGAGGGAGCACCCAGGACCTCAAAAATGCCACTTAGACCTTCATTTTACTCGAAATAAAAGAGTTTAGAGACTAAAAAAAACTGTAAGCGAGAGAAAAAATTGCCGCCGAACAAAACGAAAACGAGGCTACAGCACTCTAAACTCGCAAAACACCACAAGAAACTCGCAAAACGCCACAAACGACCTACAGATATTCATACCACACAGTGCACACATTCAGCATGCTTACACAGCAGCTCCACACCACTAATGCTCCAGCAACATCAAAACAGATTGCCAGCTCTTCAACACAATGCTTCAAAATAGGTAAAGTATATTCATTTAGTAATCTATTACATATTTCAGTATTATACACCAAACAGCATTAGCTACCTTACAATTTCATTGCCGTCATTTTTTGACGGGCAATATTCTAGTTAGTAATAAAACTAATATTTGATTTGTAAATCACAATGTAACTTTTAATGCTTACATTTGTAATTTTAGTGTTTGACAGATATGGCTCTCTCCACCACCAAAAAGAGGTGTCCAGACTGTTGGAAAGAATGTGCCAGGGTAGGAGTTTGTATCTTTCTCTGTCCTGGAACAACAACTAGATTGGTCATTTGAGCAGACCATTCATCACCTCCTTGAGATCTAATAGGGGATGATGAGAAGCAGCTAAGCATGGCCCTGAAACATTCAAATGTACATTTTATATAATGTATTTCTTCCAAATACTGATTTTATAGCCAATTATTTCGTAAATAAGCGAATTATATCCTATTGTATGAACCCTACAGTGGCTGTTAAAGGGTCACTTGATTCAGCACAATTTGAACCACATCATAGTAAAGATCTCCTAAAAGCATGCTGAAATACTTTTTGAATTTTTTAAATCGGTACATTTTTCACTGAGAGATAAAAGTCGCTGATTACATATGTTACCCCTTCCAGACCCACAGCTACAGCTGTGTGTCGTTATTAAAAGTAAAAATAGTTAACCCTCTGTGTAGAGCAGGGTTGTCGAAGTTCGGTCCTGGTGGTCCGCACAAAGGCCTGGATTTGAGGATATCCCTGCTGCACCCAGGTGAGACTATCGCTTCTTCAGTCATCCTGATAGACTCACCTGTGCATAGAAAGGAAATCTTCAAATCCAGGCCTGTGTGCAGCCCACCAGGACTGAACTTGGACAACCCTGGCGTAGAACATGGAATGCTGAAATCCCCTAACTGGCTTGTACATTCCTAAGTTCAGGGAAAAACTGATATCAATCAGTGTCTTCACCGTGTGCCTTAGCTATCTGTTATTGATTGTGCAACAGTATGCAGGATACAATGTGTTTGTAAACAGACTTAAAACTTATTTTTTTTTTTAGCTGTAATTGGCGTAAAAAACTGGATAATTTTAACATACAATTATGTTGTCTTTTGCACCATGAAGAGCACTTACATTGAGGTAATTGGCCCTTTTAACCGCGTTGGCGGTAATCCCAAGCGTGGCTTGGGGTTAATGGCCAGTACCTAAAACGGCAACCCTGAGCTACGTTCGGGATAACATGCATCTGTCTTCCGGTTTCCTTTCCCTGCGTGCGGAACAAGACGGTCTGGCCGCGTCAGCACCCCCTAGTGTACCGCTTTAACACTCGGTGGGGCACTGACACGGCCAGACCGCCAGGGTGGTTAAGGAAAGATAAGAAGGCAGCTGATATTCTACTAAATTTAGCTTGTCTAAACTATTAACTTTTAATTGCTGGGCTGACAAAACAGTTGCTTAATTTTGCTATTCAGTTTCAATATGGTATTAAACAATTTATGTTGAGTTTGAGTGTATTTACTTTAGCATATTTAAAGTCAGAATCTATAATATGCTTGTGTATATATTTCCATGTAAGTGTGTATGTGCTCCATACGGCTGTATTTATAAATGGCTGCATGCATCTTTGTATAAATATATTCATTATATGTGTGTTGATGTGAAATACAATATATTAATAAGTTGTTTTTTTCATAAATGTATACACACTCTGCAACAGACAAACATCAATGATAGAAAACTTGTATGTGACAAATTAACATCATTTACAGCTTGTGTATGCCATTGATATATTTATTTTTTAGAGAAAATCTTTGGAGACACAGTGTATTACTTTGCATGAGTTTGGAAGCTGATAAGTGTGTTTATTTTACCAAACAATGGAGGTAGGGTTGGTGGGAGTGGGATAGGGGTTTGCAAAATCATTGGACCTCTACTGTCACCTACACATGCTGAGAAGCAAGTAATACACCTCTCGTGCAGAAGCATCACATATACTGTATAGTTGTCCATTTCCGGAAACGTTTACGGCATTGGTCATGCTCTTGCGTCCCTCGCGCGGTGAGCCGTTAACGCACGCGGGACAGGTTGCAATGAGTGCCGAGCCTCCCGAAGCAAGAAGTTGAGGCACTCGGGACTTAGGCTGCAATGAACAGTTGAGGCACGCGGTAAGCCGCTGAAAAATGTAGCACTTTGCCGCTGACTGCGAGGAACGCAGTTTGCTAATTTAACGGCCAAACTTGGTTCAAGTGCGTAACTCTAAAACACAGAAAAACAAGCAGAATAATAATAAAAATAAAAAAAAAGCTCACACTCCGCACAGCGGGAGAGCCAGGAAGCCTGGGAGTGAGGTTGCAAGTGAACTTGAGCCATATTTGACGATTTCCGTCAATCAAAAATCTCCTAAGCAAGAAAAAAAATGGTGGACGAAAAATAAAAAAATCTGAAACAGGATGAAAACTAGGCTGAGCAAAGCCAGACACGTGGGATTTAGAAAATAAACGACGGCAAAGACAGTACCACTTGCACGAACAACGCCAGGCACGCAGGACTTTGAAAATAAAGCAAACAGAATTCAGCGCGTAACACGCAAACATTAAGCAGACACACAGAGGAGAAAGACGCAGGGACGGGACGGGGGAGATGGTCGAAAGAGACACATGGCATTCCCAAGCACAACATTTGCAGGTTAACGAAACCTGCAATAGGCGGGAGGAAAGATTCTCAATGAGTGCCTAAGGCGTCGAAGGTGATCATTGCAAAGCAGGAAAGTTGAAGTAAACAGAGGGAGGGGCTCGCAATGAGCGTCGTAGGCACTCTGTGAGGGACTCACAATGAGCGCCGAAGGTGTTTAGAGGAGCAAAAGCCTCACATTGTGTAGCAAACAGTATTGCCAGCCTTACAATTTTATTCCCGTAATTTTTAACGGGCAATTTCCTAGTGGAAATATATTTTTAAAATAAAAGTTATATTAATATAAGTATATGTTTTTATCATATGGTGCTATTTTAAAGAACATATTGCCTGTCTTGTACTGTAATTTTGAATTAGTAGGAATAGTTGTCTTTTTCTTACTCCACGCAGATGTTCAATTATAAATTGCCAGCTGCTGTAGGTTAGGCAGACGTGCACTCAAGCGCTAGATTTTGTGCATCAGACCAGGAGTTTAAAGGCATGAAAGTTATTACTGAAGTAGAACTAAAGATTTATTGATGCCAGTGATTTCTTAGATTTTGGCAGCGCTCTTTTGATGCTTAAAATTTGCCTGATCCAAGGTACAGCTCAACCATTGCAACCTTGTTAATGAATGTACTTTAATGAATCCTCCTATATGTAAATTAAAAAAAATATATTTTTAGGTGTATTGTTTGTATGCATGTAGGTTTTGAGTGTTTATGTTTGTATGCATGTATGTGTGTTATATATATATATATATATATTGTGATCAGGATGGCCGCATATAGCGGTGGTTACTTGAATGAAGGGCTGATACCGGCTTGAAAGTGCAGCAAATAGGTTTATTTGAAGAAAGAAAATACAGCGGTAGCCGTAGCTCTGCTTAAAATAACAGGAGATAAACGACTATGTCTCCGTGAGGTGGGAGACTGCCACCTTGTGGCCAGGTATATACAGTCCTTTAATCTTGGGAGTCTGCCACCTTGTGGCCAGGAAACAAAGAGTCCTTTAGACTTGGGGTGGTGCCACCTTGTGGCCAGGAAGTAAACAGTCTCTTTACTGGTGAGATTAGGTCCCCACCTTCAGCAACCTCTGGGACACCGCTCCTCTCTGGGTCACAGCTCCGCTCTCTGGGACACAGCTCTCGCTCTGTGGGACACAGCTCCTCTCGCTCTGTGGGACACAGCTCCTCTCGCTCTGTGGGACACAGCTCCTCTCGCTCTGTGGGACACAGCTCCTCTCGCTCTGTGGGACACAGCTTCTCTCGCTCTGTGGTACACAGCTCCTCTCGCTCTGTGGTACACAGCTCCTCACTCTGTAACACAGTTGCGGGTGAAGCATAGGGCCCGCCCGTCTCTCCCGTATGCTTCACCCCAGGGACCCTTGCATACACAAATTCACTTGTATAAACTTCTCTTTTACTTCACTTCTTCCCTGGGGCATAATACTTCAGCTAGACCGTGCTTAGGCCTTTAAGGCAAAACTCTGCCTGGGAATCCTCACTTATTCCCTTCACTTACTTGGCTTCCTTGTAACTTCACCTCCTGGGTCTGAAGTCACTCTTCCAGCTCATACAACTCGCTGTAGTCCCCGTTCTCCCAGTAACAGTCACTTAGGCAATCCTTTACAGGGTAGTTTACAAACTTCACTGTACTTCCACAGCAGAGCACCTTCCACTCTGTGCTTGTTCCTCTCAGCAGCACACCTGCCTAGGGCCTAGTCAGCCCCTCCCCACCTTTCCATGCCTGCTTTCCAGTCTTTTAAAGGGGAGTTGCTCCAATTAGGAGTTCTTCAGAAGTTTTAACTCCTTCACTTCTGACAAGAACTCACACTCCACTTGCTTGTCATCACTTCCAAGGAGCAAACGATTACCCCCCCCCCCTCAGCTCAACAACATGGTGTTGGGCGACATGCCAAGAGGCCGGACATCCGGTAGGGTCGCTCACCACTCAAGAACTCCTCGCTCTGTGCCGTCCGCACTGAGGTAGCAGGCTGCGATCGTGGCCGCCTGTAAATCCATCTTCTCATTTCCATACTGGTCTGTTGGCCTCCTTCATGTGTGTCGCCTTTATCAGGAAGGAGTGAATCTCTCAACTTTGTAGCGCTGTCCTCGAACAGCCTTGCGATGGACTCTGTAGTCACATGTCTGGGTACAGATATAACAATATCCGTTGCACTCTCTTCGAGCCCGTACTCATTTACAATCTCTTCATTAACTTCAACTCCCTGGAGATCTACTACAGTCTCAGTGTTTCCCTCGTCATCCTCAACTTCACAGCCACCTTCCTTGTCCAACTTAAACAAAGCCTGGCGCTTCTGCCGCTCTTCAGTATGATGCCGTTTCATTGCTTCCTGCAGCTTTGCTTTAAGAATTGGGAGCTTTTCAACTGGCTTTCTCTGAATTATCTCATCAGTTGTTTCAACAGACACAATGACAGATACCACATCTGCCGTTAGCTCCTCCTTTCCATCTGCCGTTGTCCCTTTGCGGACGATATTTAGGTTAACTTTCCTCTCAAACACAGGCTTGGCTTTATGCAGGGAGTGCTTCAGAAAACGCTCTTTCCAAACTTCTAGTTCTTTATTTTGCTTATGTTCATCCAACTTAACAAATGAGCCATCATCGGGGCACCAACAGGGCTTTAAGAAGAGGTCTACTCCAGGAACACAGGGCTTTTCCAGCTTGGAAAGCTTTGCTTTATGTTGTTTTGGTACCGGATATTTAGATGTCTCCTCAACAGTCTGAGAATCCAGTAGGGGCACAGGGATTTCCTGCTGGATTTCACAAGTAGGATCTACATCTTCACTTACAGGCCTCGGAATGGACTCTGGCTTTTCCACCTGGTCCATCAGAACTCTTGGCTGGCTCACTTCCTCCAACTTTAGTTCCTTCTAATACCTCGCCCGTACATGCCTGTGATGCTTGGGTGGAATTATTTGCATTCCCTTTACATTTTTCTGCTGGAGCAGAGTCTTTTGTTGGTTTAATAAGCTGCAAGTCATTCCCTTCGCAAGATGGCCTTGGCCGACGCTTGAAGAAATCATGAACGCTTTCTGCAGCCACTTCCTTTGCTGCCTCCTCCATCAGATATGTAAATTCTTCTTCTTTACCATCAGCAGGGATGATTACAGGGAGTTTTTCGTCAAGTGATGGCACATTTTCCGTTGTGCCAATAATTTCAAAGTCCACAGTATTCGTTTCAATAATGTCTACTACATGTTGTACAGTTTCTGCTTCTACAGACAGCTTTGTACTTTCTGCCACTGCTTGAAGGATGTGATCAACAGGCTTCTGTTGTTCTTCAACCCTCTTTGCATTGTCGCTTTCCTCTGGCACAGGTGTAGCTTCATCTGTGGTTGCAGGTGACTCTTCTAATTGGGGAACCACCGACAACATTTCAGTGGTCTCTTCAGCACGAGATTTCTATTGCCTCTTCCAGAGCAGTTAATGCTCTTGAAGTTACCTCCACCTCATTGGTTAGAACATTCTCAGTTTCAAGTTTATTTTTGTTTGTAGACAACTGAAGTTCCTTTGCTTGCTCTGTTCCTTCAAGACTGGTAACAGCTCTCTTTCCCCTTATCACAGACACAGTGACAGCCTGAATTTGTTCTTCAGTGGATCTCTCAGGTACTGTTCCTTGCTCTTTCGATGAATCCGGAACAGAGGCTTCCATAGATCGTTGAGCATCTAACTTTTCTTGCTTAGCCGCAACAAACTCAACCAGCGTTACTACGGCTGGTTCATCAGGGTCATCATCAAATCCTTCTGCCTGTGCAGCTTGTCCAGCTTCATTTAGTGGCGTGTGCTCCAGTTTTGATACAGGAACAGTCTTTTCTAAGGTTTTCACATCGGACACTGGACTAGCAACACTTTCTAGCTGGTCTCCATTAGACGCCTCTTTGTCACTTTCACCACTGTCTAACGTCAACAGTGGTATTTGCCGGGGCTTCTGTCGAAATTGAGAGATGTTCTCCTCTTTATCACTGTGTGGCCGCTCCCACACCACTGATTCGTTCAGCTTAGGGGGACATTTCCTCCGCTCCCAAACAGGCATCAATTTCTCATTCCTGTAGGACACTGGGTAGTCCTCGAATGTCGGCTTCCTCCGCCATTCAGGGATATACTCGGGCCTCATGTTAAGGTGGGCTTGCCTTTGGAGCCTTACAAAACGCTGTTTCTCCTCCTCTAAGGCCATTCTATCTGCACCAGCAGGCTCTTTTGTTCTCTCAGCGACCTCTTTGGGGCTCTCAGCGACCTCTTTGGGGCTCTCAGCGACCTCTTTGGGGCACTCTCTCCGACTCTGCGGGCACTCTCTCCGACTCTGCGGGCACTCTCTCCGACTCTGCGGGCACTCTCTCCGACTCTGCGGGCACTCTCTCCGACTCTGCGGGCACTCTCTCCGACTCCTTGTGTACTACTAGGTCAGGTTTGGTTGGCCTTCCCTTAACAGGGAAACTGTAACTTAGATTTGGCCCGACAAGTATGTCTCTTGGGTAGCGATACGCTTGTCTGGCAAAAAAATTCCAGGGGTGCGCTCTCTGTACTTTCTTTACTCCTATACGATCAAGGATCTCCTCTTTCAGGGTGCAATAATTGGTTGCCATTTCTTCAGGCAAAACCCCATACACTTCCTGTGCTTCTCCACATAGATAGGGACCCAGGACTGTGGCCCAGTGCTGTTTAGGCCAACCTTCCCTGGTAGCAATCTTCTCAAAATTCAGGAGGTAGGTTTCTACATCATCCTGAGCTGTCAATTTCTTTAGAAAGCAATTAGGGTTCATAACCCTGCTGGATTTTGAATCCACATTGTTCTCTGTAGATCTCAGTCGCTGCAGCTGCACTTTCTGTGCTTCCAAAGACTCTCTCATTTGGACCCTGTCGACTTCCATTTGTCTCTGCCATTTCTCTGTGGCCCCTCTAAATCTTGCAGCTACCTCTCCAGAACCTTTATCTTCCTCTTTTGCGGCTTGGATGCTATCCTCTGCAATCATTTCACTCTTTACTGCCTGGCTCTGACCCAGCTTAGCAGCCAGCACTCTGTTCAACTCGACCTGCTGCTTGTTCCTCACCCGCTGGGCTTCTATAAAAACGTTAAAGGCCTCCTCCATATTTATGCTGTACGGTGGGCTGTCTTCTTCAACACAGACATTTTTCAATCCCACAAATGACACCAGTGTAATCAGGATGGCCGCATATAGCGGTGGTTACTTGAATGAAGGGCTGATACCGGCTTGAAAGTGCAGCAAATAGGTTTATTTGAAGAAAGAAAATACAGCGGTAGCCGTAGCTCTGCTTAAAATAACGGGAGATAAACGACTATGTCTCCGTGAGGTGGGAGACTGCCACCTTGTGGCCAGGTATATACAGTCCTTTAATCTTGGGAGTCTGCCACCTTGTGGCCAGGAAACAAAGAGTCCTTTAGACTTGGGGTAGTGCCACCTTGTGGCCAGGAAGTAAACAGTCTCTTTACTGGTGAGATTAGGTCCCCACCTTCAGCAAACTCTGGGACACCGCTCCTCTCTGGGTCACAGCTCCGCTCTCTGGGTCACAGCTCCGCTCTGTGGGACACAGCTTCTCTCGCTCTGTGGGACACAGCTTCTCTCGCTCTGTGGGACACAGCTTCTCTCGCTCTGTGGGACACAGCTTCTCTCGCTCTGTGGGACACAGCTTCTCTCGCTCTGTGGGACACAGCTCCTCTCGCTCTGTGGGACACAGCTCCTCTCGCTCTGTGGGACACAGCTCCTCTCGCTCTGTGGGACACAGCTCCTCTCGCTCTGTGGGACACTGCTCCTCTCGCTCTGTGGGACACTGCTCCTCTCGCTCTGTGGGACACTGCTCCTCTCGCTCTGTGGGACACTGCTCCTCTCGCCCTGTGGGACACAGCTCCTCTCGCTCTGTGGGACACAGCTCCTCTCGCTCTGTGGGACACAGCTCCTCTCGCTCTGTGGGACACAGCTCCTCTCGCTCTGTGGGACACAGCTCCTCTCGCTCTGTGGGACACAGCTTCTCTCGCTCTGTGGTACACAGCTCCTCACTCTGTAACACAGTTGCGGGTGAAGCATAGGGCCCGCCCGTCTCTCCCGTATGCTTCACCCCAGGGACCCTTGCATACACAAATTCACTTGTATAAACTTCTCTTTTACTTCACTTCTTCCCTGGGGCATAATACTTCAGCTAGACCGTGCTTAGGCCTTTAATTTGTAAATATTTTATTATATCTTTTCATGTGACTGAAGAAATTTAGTAAGTGTACAGCCTGTATAACAGTGTCAATTTGATGTCCCCCCAAATAACTAATCACACAGCCATTAATGTCTAAACCATTGGCAACAAAACTGAGTACACCCCTAAGTGGAAATGTCCAAATTGGACCCAAAGTGTCAATACTTTGTGTGGCCACCATTATTTTCCAGCACTGCCTTAACCCTCATGGGTATTGAGTTCACCAAAGTTTCACAGGATTCACAGGTTTCACAGTTGCCACTGGAGTCCTCGTCCACTCCTCCATAATGACATCACAGAGCTGGTGGATGTTAGAGACCATGCCCCACAATAGGGTTTAGGTCTGGTGACATGCTTGGCCAGTCCATCACCTTTACCTTCAGCTTCTTTAGCAAGTTAGTGGTCGTCTTGGAGATGTATTTGGGGTCGTTATCATATCACACTACTTGTCACCATGGATATAGAGTCTCTTTATAGTAACATCCCAAACAAAGATGGCACCGAGGGATGCCATACGTTTCCTTTAACACACACACAGAACCATAAATATAGCTCTGATGCTACAGATACTTCCGTTGTATAGATGATCTGTTTGTTATATGGACAGAAGGAAACCAAAATCAGAGACTTTAACAATTATTTCAATACTTTCCACACATCTATAAAACTTAAAATTGATTTTTACAGAATAGGTGAACTTTGGACACTACCATATCCATCACAAATGGCACTCTCCACTCAACGGTATATAGGAAACCCACAGACAGATGCAGCTACCTACACAGCTCCAGTTTTCATCTCTCCTAAACAAAACAAGCCATCATCCATAGTCCAGATATTAGGGTGTCCTATTCATGTGAATCGTCTAATGTGACATACATAACACAATGCAGTATATGGGAAACAGGCTTTACATTTGGGAAACCAGCTGAATCTACACAAACACTCTATGAAAAGCAAAATTTTGACACCAATTTTACCAGAATAATCACTCCATACAAAACCTGAAAATCAAAATACCTAGAGGTAGTATTTTGGTATATATTTAAAAAAATATCCAGGAGAGAAACATTTGAAATGGAGTTGATCTCACTCTGCAACACTAAAGATACAGGACTCAACAAGGACTTGGGTTTTCTAGCACATTATCAACATTTCTTGTGATTCTGCCTAAATCTTTCTCATGTGTCTTTGTTTCACTGTAACACTCTTAGTGAAGTGTTTATCTATTAGGAAAGATATCACTGTAGACTGCAATACTCATGCAATATATTTTTATGTCTATATTGATGTATTTATGTACATTCAATTATGCACAGTATGTGTGTGTGTTTCCTATATTACGACCCCTATTCAAATGAGCAGTTGTTGGTTACTGGAGCCCGTAATGTAGTCTGTAAACAAATTTGCTATTCAATTGGCGTCTTTTAGCTACCCGCAAACTATTTACAATCCCTGCGGTTGTTAAAATCATAACTCCGACCCAGCTAAGCCTTTGATCTTTCAAGCCTATTATAATTGCAAAACAATATTCAATTGCTACAATTCCTCAAGCCCGCAAATGTTTTCACACCTGTAAATGGCAAATGTAGAAGAAAATCCTACGAGTACCAGATATGACTCGCAAGGGGGTTAAACACCTGATCGTAGCACTGTAAATGCAAATAAAACATCAATACTGCACTTTAAAAGACAGGGAAAGCGATGAAAGACATTAGAATTAATTGCACAAGTCCCAAGCTTACAAATATGCAATAAAAATATATATTTTTTTACGTTTTATTTTCGTGTTATATTGATCCTAGGAATCAAGGAGTTAATACATATCAGGCCCCCCACATGGACTAGAACAGTATAGTCATTAATTTTTATTATTTTGTACATTGCTGGATTGGGAGTCTGATCTCATATTGGACCTCTAAACACTAATCGAGTGATGTTTAACCTCCATGTTTTACTGATGTCATGATGACGATTTATAAATCGGTAGTTACGGCCTTGCTTAATTGATCATGATCACGCTCTGACATGCTACTTACGATTGCATGGTCTACTGTTTCGGCTTTCGGACCTTAAAATGCAGGCTTGTTCAATTGAATCGCTCTGTAACTGTAGCAAATTTCAAGACCTCCGACTTACGGTCTGTATAACGTACGCTGCGGGTTTGCAATTGAATAGGAAGGAGCCTATGTAATGTTGAATTCTCCCTATATATTTTTTTATAGTGTTGCTTTTGACTTGGTTAAAGATAGTTACTATTCTCGAAAACTTGTGATACTAGTGAATATATTTTTTTATTAAAAAAGGTATCCCTGTATGCTGCAATACTCTGTGTTTAGACACTTGGGCATATCAGACACACACATAAGTGTATTATGCATTATTAGACATAAAATAAGCATACTGTATACACAATAACATTAATATACTGTAACAGATAATTGGTAAATAGTAAAACTATTCTAGCTTGTGATTACTAATTATTTTACACTTTTATTTGGCAATTTAAAAAATATTTCAAAAAGATTAGTAAGTGAGCAAAGTATATATATATATATATATATATATATGTATATATATATATATATATATATATATATATATTGATACTATAATTCCCATTAATTTTTGATGACGTAAAATGATGATACAGTAGCAATGTAAAGGTAGTCTCAACAAATTGCCACAGTTGTGGATTATATATATTCAGTTCAAATAAAATTTAAAAGTAATCAGGAAATGTCTACCTCTGGTCTTCCCTGATGATGGCCCTGAGGACAGATCTCTGTAAGTTCTAAAATCTTGGAGAGAAAGAAATAGAGATTATTGGGTAAAAGAAACGAGAATGGGGGTGAACTAAAGTAGAAAGACATGTTTTAAATCTGGCACTGCTCCTTTAAATACTTTGGTAGATTGAAGGAACAGATAGGTTGGCCCCTTAAAATAGCGTATCTGGAAAAACAACATTTGTGAGGTATGCGTGCATTAAAATATTACATTCTGCTGTTTCCCACAGAAAAATAAAGATGTAAAAAATGTCTGAAGTGCCTTTTAGTACAATAACATACTGCAGTGGATATTTGCATAAACATGGAAAACGTTCTCATTTACAGAAAACATTTTGCATAATAAAGACCCAGTTCTATATTGTTACATTTCACCTTTTAGAAAATTGTTTGGTACGATGGAAATGGGTTTTTAGGAACAAAACACTGTAGTGGATTGTTTTGCTTTTGCAAACAATATAATGGTTCAGGCACATGATATTGAGAGAGGTTATTCTCTATGACTCATGGTGACACACAAATTACATTTATGGGTATGAGTTTATATGCATATCACAATTTATGAATATTGTTGTTATTCCTCTTGTATTTGTTGTGCTCCACAGCAAGCTCATGGCAAACAGGGCATTTATAGATATAAACAACAAAAAGTAGAGGTGCTCATCTGAGAACAAAAAATACCTCAATGGGTTTTTTCTCTAGGTCTGGTTACTTACTCATAGAGCAGCCTCTTTTAGCTCACTTGTGCCATTCACAGGAAGAAATATCCTGTAGTATATCAGTCTGGTCTCACTCACAAGAGTGATCCAGTCCCGAAATACCAGGCAATTCTCCCTGAGCATGAGAAACCGCAAACACAGACGCGTTTGGGCCTCTATGGGCCTCGTCAGTGAGGTGCAGCTGTAGTCCCTAAGGCACAGTGAGCAAGGACAAACTTACTTCAGGTATTGTCCGTTCTCAGATTGAGCACCTCTAATTCTGTTGTTGTTGATTTATAGATATAGTCAGTGATTTCATCTTAAAGGCATATTTAAGCTTCATGAAAAAAATAATGCATTTGATAGTAGAGAATCAGTAGTGTATGAAAACAATTAATTAGAAAAACATCCAAAATAAACATCAATAAATTTACCCTGATGTTTGCAAATGTCTTCAGTTTTCTGGCAGTTGATTTTGCTAATGAATGCCCCTTGAAAATCCAAGCTAAATTAGCATAACATTCATAATTTGTTTTGGCCAATCACAGGCAGCTATAACATTGTTGCAATATCTTAGAAATCAGTCTCTGCAAAGCATCATGGGATAGGAAGCAAGGAGGATCTCAGACATTGTTGCACTGGATTTCTGCATTGTTCTGCTGTTGTCTTGAAGGTTAGTATAGGGTTAAAAACATACCTGAATGAAGTTTTGTTTTTTTTTGATAGTACCAGGTGCCATTTATTTATTAATTTATTACTTAAAAAAAAAAAAAAGATTATGAGTGCATCTGATAGAGGAGAATTAGTAGTGTATAAAAACATTTTTTTTAAAAATTTGCGTGACAAATATCAAAATAAGCATTTAAACAGTTACCTTGAAGTTAGCAAAATATCTTTGAAAAAATGTCAATCAGGAGAAAGTAAAGACTGAAACATGTGTATCACAATCTGGCAGTAGCTGTCTGTTTTTTTTTCTCTCTGTCTGTCTCCTTATGGGCAATTTCAGCTGTGACCCCAGCAACCATAATTTCCTGTGGAGGTCACACACTGTACGCCGCAGGGTACACTTTATGTAAGCTTTCTAGGGGTGTGCACATCCACATATCAGTATCTATCATATAAATATGTAAGTACATTCAACTTTTCAATATAATACATATTTTTCTACTAATCCGTAGCTGTTTATTAGAAAACATTTGAAACCCAGCTCACTTACATATCCCTTTAAAAAAACAAACTTATTATTAGTAATCCTTTAAAGGCACACTGCTAATGTAGGCAGGATGCCAAGGAATGAAAATTGATCATATAATTAAAAATAAATTAAACATACTTCTTTTTTAAACTTGTTTTAAAATGTTTATTCTATGTGACTGCAGCTCTGACCAAGCACACTGATCCTCCAGGCTCCGTGCATATTTCCCCTTAATTTACATAGAATCCTAGAGTGATGCAGCAGGTAAGGACATCTACTGCTTGAAACCCATGGAATAAAAATAAAATGTTTTAAAAATAAGTATGTTTATTTTTTTATTAATATGCTAAATTCTCATTCTTTGGCCAGTATGCCTTTATAAAAAAAACAACTTTCATAAAGTGTTCGTTGATCAACTTTCTGAGGTAGATAGAGATCTTTTGAATGTACAAGAAGCTTCCAACGGCACAGTGGGAATGTGACTGGTACAAATGCCAGATCTTTTAGCGTGGCTAATGGAAAATTTACAAGGATCCATGCTTGTGAGAAAGGCAGGAAAATTCTGAAAAGAAAATTGAACTCCTCAATAAAAAATATAGACACATACAAAAGATAAAATGTAAAGGTTATGCTAACTCTTTTGGTTTCTAAAAGCTTTTTGATTATTATCAGGTTTAAAGTATTAATATTATATATTATTATATAATATTGGGTTCCCTGGTGGTCCAGTGGTTAGTATTTGGTGCCTTCACCGCTATGACCTGTGTTTGATTCCAGTCAGGGAACCAAGAGGTCACACCACCCTAAAGCCATGCAGGGTTGGGCCTCTTCAGTACTTGGATGGGAGACCAACTAGGAATAACAGGTGCTGTATTCTGTGGCCCACTGGAGAAGGAACTGGCAACCCACTCCAGTATCTCTGCCATGAATACCATCTGGATCAGCATGGTGTTTTGTGGTCCATGACTAAGATCAAATAAATATTACCTGCTTGTGTCTGCTTTCTGCAGCCCATGAAGACATACTCTGTTGCACTGACTGTTCAGTATCTCATACTAGACAATCTGTGAACATATCTCCGTAGCATGATGCAGCTTGGTGCTGAGACGTGGTCCCTACGTTTTATTGAAAGTACTGGTGCTCCAAATTTCAACATTAGCAGATGGTACAGTTTGTGTATTCTTAGGCCCTTGCTACTAATAGAAGCAGATAAATAAAAAAAATAAAAAGGCATATTTATTAATTTTACTTTCTAAAACCATTCTGCTCGTTCTATTCAAGAAATCATATTGTATATACGGGAGGTGAGTGTTCTCGTAAACTCATTTAGATGTGCCTTACCTTTTTATGTTTGATCTAATGGATGGACAAGTGGATGGATATATGTATATACAGATGGATAAACAGAAGGATAGAGAGACTGATAAATAGATGGCTAGATAAATTTATAGACCGATAGACAGATGGATAGGTGGACAGATGGATGGATATGGATGGATAGAGAGATGGATAGATATACAGATTGATGGATAGATAAAGTACTTTATTTCTGTATAGTGCTCCTGGTGCAATTCTGACACGCCCTAGATTGTGTCAATATTTTATGTGTTCATATATGTGTATATTTTTAGTATGTATCAAATGCTGTCTCTGCTTTGAGATGACAGAGTAACTTGTGAAGAATAATGATCTGGAAAATATTGATGGCCCCTGGCTATTACAGACAGTTACCTTCATGTTCTACCCAATTAAGCCATCATTATTGTTGACATACAATTTAATGACACTGTCATATAGACTATTTTTCATTTTGTAATGCGTAAAACAAAGGTCCTCCAATTTTTGTTCTAACCATCAGCAAAGCTATAAAATTATAAATGATTTTCTTCCACTTCAGATGTAAGGGATGTTAAACCGTTATTAATATATGTTTTTTGATGTAAGATACAGGAATGGTTGTAGATGTGATACAGCAGATGTAAGACAGGTTATAGAGTATAACAAAGAATGAGTAAAGTGGGAAGTATATAATATAAGGAAGATAATACAAATTGTACACCTAAAATAATAAATATGCTGCACCCCAATAAGATTATCGTAAAGTGAGTTACCCTCTCTGAGGATGCAGGTGTAAAATTTATGGTAAGGCACACCACCTCCAACAATGTGTTAGAACAGGATTGTCCATCTAAAGTCCTTCAGGGCTTGAGCCAGGCCCGGATTTTCTGGATATTCTTTTATGAGCATAAAGAATAAGATTCTGTTACACTATTAAGTAGAAGAGATCCGTATAATTAAAGACCACTGTAGTGCCCAAGTAAAGCTCATATGTATGTTATTTTGCATAGCCTGATGAATACAGAATGCAGTTTAAGAAAAATAAGTTAATATTTTTTCTTAGCTTTGAATGTGCCTGTTTTTTCCACAAGTAGAGTTGCTTTTCTCCACCTACCTTCTGTCTGTCATGGGCCAGCTCTGTCTGAAGGCTGGACTAAAAGAAAAGTCTGACCAATCCAAGTTCTGGTTCAGACGTTGCATGCTCAGTAAATGGGTAGGACAATGATGGCTCGTGCACTATCTCTGGGCATGGCCAATGGGGAAGCTACAAGCAGGTTACAATATAACTGTTACCTCCGTGTAGAAAGTAGGGTGGGACTAATGATGTCATAGGGCTGGACCAATAGCATCATAGACCTGCTGTGCATGTGTGCAGCTCTGCAGACTTAGGAACTGGTAAGTACACACTTACCACAATTATTATAGTCCATTAACCACTGACATATGCACCGCAGTCATAGTCATGCATCAGAGTCTTCAGATGTGCACGCAAGCACTCTGTGATTCTTCTGATTGGACTCCCATCATGACTTTAGCGTTGAAATTTGGTGACTTGGGTTCTCTCTACTGCCCGACCATGGCTGTTTTCATGTTCTGCATTTGCCTCTGGCTCATTCCTGTGTCTTCACTGGTTATTCTCTGTGCTATTGGCTTTCAGTTTTGTTGCTTTTTGTCAGTACACTGTGATTAAAATAAAAAAGTTATCTTTTCTGAGAAATACATTAAAACTCCATCCCATCTTTTTCAAACTATGGGAAAATCTGCAGCACTCTCTGCAACTAAAGCAACGAGGTAGCTGCAGTAGAGTCTGGAGAAAATGTGCAACACAGTCACTGCAGTCTAAAAAAGATGGGAGGATCTCCAACTTAAAGATCATCAGAAAACCTGTGGTTTTCAGTATATTTTCTCTTAGAAAAGATCACAATACATTAAAATGTTTGTATGTTTATTGGTTTATATGTTTATATATATTGGTCTTTACTATGTATAAAAGGCATGAATGCTGAATTATTTCAGTGACCCGGATATCCCACATTACAGGATGCCCCTTTCAAGAACTGATAATGGGTAATCCAAGTATATGTAGTGCATGATCGTTTCCCTATATCTTTATTTATCTGACATGCCAAGTGGAGGGATATTGGGAACAACACTGTTGGCACTGTTATAAGATGTTTATAGAATGGTAGAAAATCTGCAATATTGCATTGTAGCTAATGGACTAACATTTAAAATTTTCTAATAATAGTCTTGTTCTTTAAAACACTCACTGTAGTCCCATATTTACAGTATCCTTTTTGAAACATTGCAGAGATATAGTTTTTAATGTGCTTATTGCCTACTAACATATGCTGCATGATAATAAATAAGTTTGACAATCTAATTCTGACAAATAGGATTATTATTTTGGAGAAGCTTTCATACAAATAGCTTTTTATTTGAAATGATGAATATGTTGGTCTCTGGAGGCATACATAATACTTTAGTGAAGATTGTGTGTGTGAAAGGGGCATTTACATTTTTGTAAGAACAGGCTTGTTGTTATCTTGTGACTGCCTGTTTCTAAGCATGTGTAGGGGAGGGGGTATGCATCAAATACTAAAGATCCAATGATATAACAAAATCACATACTTCCTCTTCCCATTGCTCCACTGATTGATAACATAAGCACACACCCTCAAGTTCCAAGCAATCAGGATGTTTCTAATGCCAGAGAAGATGGAACTTTAAAATCTAAAAATGCTTTATGCTCGTGTGTGTCTGCGTCGTTCAGTTGTGTGCAACTCTCTGTGACCTCAAGGACCGCAACACACTATACTGTTCTGCTTGGTATTCATGGCAGAGCTACTGGAGTGGGTTGCCAGTTCCTTCACCAGTGGACCACAGAGTACAGGTCCTCATATTTCTTGGTGAGTTCCCTTCCAAGTACTGACCAGGCCCAGCCCTGAATGGTGATATGACCTCTTGGGTCTGTGACTAGAATCAAACCTAGGTTGTAGTGGTGAAAGCATCGAATTCCTAACCACTGGACCACAAAAATCCACCATAGGTGTTCATTTTATAGTTTGTTATATACTTAAGTATGTGACATTTTCTTCAGGTAAGCATTAAGGCTTGCGTTTATTTTTTCTTCCCTTTCAGTTAATCACATGAACTAAATTGTGTCTAACTGTCTTTTTTTTCTATTGGACTTATAAGGTTGCACGCTATATATCATTATTTATATTGGAAAGAAGACAACATAAAAAAGAGGATTGTATCCTTTTATCATTTTTCAATCTTCAGCTCTTTAATGGACTAATAAATCTGATAAACTCAGAAGAGTAGGAGTGAAGATAAGTCACTTTTTCTTTTCATCGATGTGGAAGCAGGGTCTTGTGAAAGCCTTCTCTGACAAGCTCTCAATCACAGTTGGTAAAAGTGGTAATTTTCACAATATTAGAGGCACTAGATTGAATTATAGGAACGTGGAGCAAGATCTGATGATGCCAGGGACTTACAGCTGAACGTGTAGGCGAGGACTCCTGCGTTATCTGCTGAACTCTGGGCAATTTCCTCTTCTCATTACTTGCATAATATGCTTATAAAAAGATGACATCTTGCTGTCTTTTTTTTTTTAACTGATGGGAAATCCAAAGACTTCTGTCGCGCTGAACATTAGATGATAGAGTGAGGTCTGTGTAAAAGGTTTATGTAACACCAATTTTTCTAAAATGTTTTAAACATTACAAAAACATTTTTTTATTTACATGCAGCATGAGAAACATAGATTTGATGGCATAGAAGAATATTCTAGCCAGCCAATTGTATTTACCTTAAACAGTTTTGCTTGATGATTCCATGTGAACTGTCCACTGAAAGGCTCCCTTAAAGGATCACTGAAAAGCAATTTTTATAGTATTCTCTTCTGAAGAACTTGACTTTGTAATGTTCGAATTGATAAATTGATTTTATAATGTGCAAAATATATAAAGCCTTTCAGTAACCCTTTTTAACTGTTGTGTTCAAAATGTATTTAAATAAGGTTCTTAAAAGGATTCAAAACCTGTGAGTAGTGGAAGGAGCCCTGGATTCATTCAAGGATGTCTATTCCGCTCTGTTGAATGCTGATCGCTAAATAACTCTCAGTGGAAGAATAAGCCCTCATAGAATAACCCTCTCTCATCACCAAGTCACGGCCAGTCTACCAGTCTGATATAATCCCTGGTGTCATATATATATATATATATATATATATATATATATATATATATATCACATATAATAGTTGTCAAAATGCGAGACATCATCATGCTTTGCGAGGTGCGTACGAGTTAGTGGCGTTCATCGATGTGAGCCCTTAAAACGTAGCACTTAGCTGATGAGCGCCAAAGGCGCTTATTGCTGCAAGCCTCGCAAAGCGCAGGACTTAGAAAAAAAAAAAGAGAAGTGGGACTTAGAAAAAAAAAAAGATCTGCAGCGCAAAAATTTATAAGATAAGATAAGCTGCAGAACGACGGGAAGCAAAAAACCTGAAATACCCACTAAATACACCCCCAAAAATTACAAAAACATCACAGACAGCATGGGGCAACAGCCAGGACGTCTGTGAGTGAGGTGGAACGCAAATTTAACTCGCCAATGCGAGCTAAAGGTCCTCACAGTACAAAACAGTTTCATTTATGTGTCAAACAGCATTCCCATGGCTTCCAATTTTATTGTCCCATCATTTTTGATGGGCAAGTCGCTAGTATATATATATATATATATATATATATATATATATATATATATATATACATATATATAATGTGTGTGTGTGTGTAATAACTGTTTGTTTTTCTCAGAATTCTGAGACGGAAGCAGGTTTTTTACTTGTTTTAGACGTTCAAATGTACTATTTACTGTACGGTGGAGGTCTTCTATCGTTCTTTTGCCCACCATCTATTAAATGATTGTTGTGGGGAACTACCTACTCATAAAGTCCACAACACCAGCTGAGATCCCGCTCCACGCTGATGATAGCCACTAAGCTTGAAACAGCTGTAAGTGGATAGGATTCTCAGCTTGTGTATAACCCAACCTTGGCTTTGCATTAAAGCTGTTTAATACAGCAGGCATCAGCTTAAAAGAAGGCATGTTTGAAATGGTATATGGATTGAAGAGCGAGGCATTTTTGGGCACATTTGCATGTCCATACTCAGCTTCCCAGAATCCAGTGTAATTACTCTTTTTTTTCTTGGAATTCTGAGCTGGAAGCAGTTTTTTAAAACTTGTTTTAAACATTCAAATGTGAACACAGATGTACTATTTATTTACTATATATATTGTAACAGAGTCAAGCAAGGAGTGTCCCTTGAGGTCGGTTTGACTAAACATTCTGGAATATTTCTCCTAGGAAAGAAAGAGTTAACTCAGGGCAGTGATCGGAGGCTAATTGAAGCCCAGCTGTGGATTGCATTTAAGACAATAGCAAAGAGATGGGTGGAGTCCTCACTTAGGCTTGGGCCTAAGCAGTGTGAGCAGTATGGGGAGTCTGCTGAAAGAGGCCCAGTTGGGGTGCTGCTGTCATCAGCTAGAGAAAAGCTGATGATTTGGAGTGAAGATGGTTTTCGGGAAGACCATTTACAGAGCCAAGCAAAATTGGTTTGCAGAGCAAAGCTGTCCGCAGAGCAAAGCTGGTCCGCAGAGCAAAGCTGGTCCGCAGAGCAAAGCTGGTCCGCAGAGCAAAGCTGGTCCGCAGAGCAAAGTTTGCAGAGACCAGAGAGGTGTTAATTGTGTGAATAGATGAATATGTTGTGTATTTGCTTTTATAAACAAAAAAAACTAAATAGAGGTGCTAAATCAGAGAACAAACTAACCTTAGTAGGTTAGTTCTGTGGACATGATAACCCACTCTGAGAGCAACCTCTTTTAGCTCACTTGTGCCCTCCACATCAGACTGGTCCCACTCACTAGAGTGGTCCAGACTCAAAATACCAGGCAATTCTACCCTGAACAGGAGAAACTGCAAACCCCAGATGTACGTTTCGGCCTTCTTTGGGCCTTGTCAGCGAGGTGTAGCTGATGACTCCCTAAGGCACAGTGCGCAAGGGATCCATGTCTGGATTCCCCTATCACCCTTAGGGAGACTAATCCCTAAGGGCCATTTGCATAAACAAAAAAATAAAAATAGAGGTGCTCAATCAGAGGATGAACTAACCTTAATAGGTTAGTTCTGTGGGCATGATAACCCACTCTGAGAGCAACCTCTTTAAGCTCAGCTGTTTGTATTTATACACATTTTGCAATCTTTATATTATAAACTTCATGCATATACTGTTAATACTTTATGAACTTGGATTTTCTGCCTGTAAGAAATAATAAACCCATTACAAGGTATGTCTTTGATAAATGTAAATAGCATATCATGAACAGCTCATATGAGTAACATAAACACAATTTAAAAATACCAGTATTAATGTAACAAGGAAGTATTATTAATTTTTTTTTGTAATGCATATAAATAAGTATTAAGTAATACGTACAAATAGATTACATGAATTCTAATATTGTTTCTTCTGGCTAGGTCTTCTAAACAGGAGGATTTAAGATTAAGCTCTATGACTTGCTCCTTCAATTCTTTAATTTATCTATTTAAATTTTGTTGTACAGTACTAAGTTAATTCTGGCTGGATTCTAAATCCTGAATCACTTTTGCTTGATTTTTAATTGCGATAGTGTTTTTAGCAATTTCTTGAGATAATTTGATTTTAATTGTCTCTTGGAATTCTTTAAGAAGCCTTTTAATAGATTTTATTATTACTTTTTCTTCCCCAGAGTCGGGTTCATTATCTCCTTTAGGACGTGTGATTTCCTCTTTTTTTTAAACCCTAATTCGGTAGTCGAGGAGTCCAATAGCGAAGTGGTTGAATTGAAACATTAGTTTTTTGGGATACATTCTTTTTATCCCTAGATTTACTTTTAGCCCCCTGGTTCTCTTTATCTTTCATTTTTATATAATATTTTCTTTTTTCCTTTTTTTTCCCTCTTCCAATTGCCACTTTACTCCCTTTTCTTCTATTTTTCCTTCCTTTCTTTCTCTACCTTCCTCAATTAAATTTACCATTAAACAAGGTGCATCAACATGAGTAAATTGTTATTAACACAAATAGAGAATCTATGACAAAGCTCACTTTAACATAGTCCAAGCAACTTGTGTAAAATAACCACTAAACCAGGAGTAGCGAAATTGTTACATTCACTTAGGGAAGCTTGATGGTTTAGATTTCAATGGAAGGGTGGTCCAGTGAAGACTTTTTTGGGGTAAAATTCAGAAAGTCTCTATAAATTATGTGTCATGAGAGAATGACATGGATTAAATAGTCACAGCCCTTTTACCCCACAGAGTTAACTTTACATGCTTCAATACCCTAAGGTGATTGAGTCTCTGTAATTAATGACTCCAGCTCCTGCTCCAAAAGCTATTAAAATTTTTGCAGAGGGTTGTATTTTCCCTGGAGTAATATCCCCTTTTGTCCCCTCTAAAATGTTGCAAAAGATGAATTTAGGGGTAGAGAGATGTCTTTTTTGTTTAGAGGAGATCATAGGTAAGTGCAATTTGACAACTGTTACATGTAAATCCTCGGAGATGGTTAGCCCTCTCCTAGAGGTCACTATATTCAGTCAAGAAAACTGATAGGATAGTTCCCGTAACAGTTCCAAAAGAAGTTAAGGCAAGGTAGTAGAATAAATAAGCTATCAATGATAGCTTGTTAAATTTATATCCAGCAGCGAATTATCCTAGGCAGTGACGGCAGTTTATACCCCGCAAATTACTTTATAGATACATTGCCTTGCAAAAATATTCACCCCTTTTGGCATTTTTCGTGTTTGTTGCCTCACAACCTGGAATTAACATGGATTGTTTAAGGATTTGCATCATTCAATTTACAGAACATGCCCATAACTTTGAATATGTGTTTTTTTATTGGGAAGCAAACAGCAAATACGACAAAATAACAGAAGAAGTCAATGTGCATAACTATTCACCCCCTAAAGTCAATACTTTGTAGAGCCGCCTTTTGCAACAATCACAGCTTCAAGTCGCTTTGGATAAGTCTCTATGAGCTTGCCACATCTTACCACAGGGATTTTTGCCCATTCCTCCTTGCAAAACTGCTCCAGCTCCTTCAAGTTGGATGGTTTGCGCCTGTGAACAGCAATCTTTAAGTCTGACCAAAATTGGATTGAAGTCTGGGCTTTGACTAGGCCATTCTAACACATTTACATGTTTCCCCTTAAACCTACTCAAGTGTTGCTTTAGCAGTGTGTTTGGGGTCATTGTCCTGCTGTAAGGTGAACCTCGGTCCTAGCCTCAAATCACGCACAGGGTGGTACAGGTTTTGCTCAAGAATATCCCTGTATTTAGCACCATCCATCTTTCCCTCAACTCTGACCAGTTTCCCAGTCATGGGATGGAGTTCTTTGGGTGATGTGATGTGTTGGGTTTGCGCCAGACATAGCATTTTCTTTGATGGCCAAAAAGTTAAATTTTAGTCTCATCAGACCAGATCACCTTCCTCCATACATTTTGGAAGTCTCCCACATGCCTTTACGCAAACTCAAAATGTGCCATTTTGTTTTTTTACTTCTGGCCACTCTGCCATAAAGCCCAACTCTATGGAATGTACGGCTTATTGCCGTCTTATGTACAGATACTCCTGTCTCTGCTGTGGAACTCTGCAGCTCCTCCAGGGTTACCTTAGGTCTCTGTGCTGCCTCTGTGATTAATGCCTCCTTGTCCTTATTTTTGGTCAGCGGACAACTCTTGGCAGGTTTGCTGTTGTGCCATGTTCTTTCCATTTGGTTATGATATATTTGATGGTGCCCCTGGGGATCATCAAAGATTTGGATATTTTTTTTGTAACCTAACCCTGACTTGTACTTCTCAACAACAGTGTCCCTTACTTGTTTGGAGAGTTCCTTGGTCTTCATGGCAGTGTATGGTTAGTGGTGCCTCTTGCTTAGGTGTTGAAGCCTCTGGGGCCTTTCAATAAAGGTGTGTATATGTAATGACAGATCATGTGACACTTAGATTGCACACAGGTGGACATCATGTTACTAATTATGGGACTTCTGAAGGTCATTGGTTGCATCAGAGCTTTTTATGGGCTTCATAACAAAGGGGGTGAATACATACGCACATGCCAATCTTCTGTTTTCTATTTCTAAAAAATTGTTTTATGTGTATATTTTTCTCATTTCACTTCACCAACTTAGACTATTGTGTTCTGATCCATCACATATTATTCATATTAACAAAACATTGAACTTAAGGCTGTAATGTAACAAAATAGGCAAAAAGTTAAGGGGGTGAATACATTTGCAAGGCACTGTATTTCCACCCTGTTGAGAGTCTATGACATCTCTGGCGCTAAGACCTAATTCAGGGGGTATCTACATTGTTATATAGAGAGTTTCGCTCGGAACTTGCAAGGAGAAGTCCTCTGCCGTCACTAACCGTAGGAACGTTCCCCGGGGCTTCCAGACAGTTCTGCTCCACGCTCCTATCTAGGACACTTGCGGTGCGCTGATCTTTCCTCTTCATCCCGTATCTCGCCTATCTTTCCTCCAGCTTGCAACACTTGAACACGGAAAGACTGTCTGCTGGAGGTTCACCACTCCTGGTATTCAGGTGACTAAAGAGAGATCTCTAACTCTGTAGCGATCCAAGGAACTCTGCAGTGCCTTGCAGGTTCACTTTCACGCTCTCATGTCGGGCGCCTGAAATAAGCCAGCCTCCCCTCTTGTCCCGGACCTTGTCCCCTTCTCCTCCAGCTTACAACCCTCGGGAGAGATGAGTCTATCCACAGGAGGTTAACAATTCCCAGCTTTTAAAAGGATTAGTGACCTCCGGGATCTGTGGTGAGAGAGGTCACTAGCTTCAGACGGACCAGAATAGACTAGAAGCCAACTAGTCACTTCCTGGGCGTGGCATCATTGAGTTGACAATATATGTCAATATCTTAAAATATTTAAATACATTTGAATAT
Organism: Discoglossus pictus; assembly: GCA_027410445.1. NCBI lineage: Eukaryota > Metazoa > Chordata > Amphibia > Anura > Alytidae > Discoglossus > Discoglossus pictus. The sequence goes on along the minus strand of CM050166.1, from coordinate 86,016,206 downwards.
ACTGTGTATATATAATATTGTAATATTATTATTAGGTTAAAAGCATGGACTGAGTGTTTCCAGAGGTATGAGATTAGAGATAAAAGTTGCAAGCCACCAAACTGTAATTTGGCAGAGATAATTGTCAAATTCTGAAGAACGACAATGTTCCCATTAAACATAAAACCTTACCATTGACTTTAGTCGGGGAAGCACCCTTACAACCTGCTTGGTTGCAGTAGCCATGTAGAACCAAGCACCCTAGGCTTGAGGATTCAAGCAGTATATGGACAGGCTTGTGCGCACATAATAATAGAGATTTTATGCTATTGGAATTTTCAGTGAAAAATGCACATGTTTCAAAATGTATTTACACGTTGTATCTAATGCAATCAATCATTTTCTATTATCAACTAGTTAATGGGCCACTTAATTAAAGTAAAAAAAAACATTTTTGTTCATTATCAAGTTTAGTTATTCAAAAAAGATACATAAAAAATACTACAGTTGTAACTTAAATGGCCACTGAAAGACCAAGTGTCCAATGCATTGTTGTTAAAAAAAATGTGTTAATATTGTGGAAGCTAGAGGAGATGAACTCTACATTCTGAAATGTAGTTTAACACTTTGTGTGTCCAAAATATTTTTCACTATGGTGAAAATTTTCTGAGGGCCAAGGGTCGCAGAATTTGAACTGCTGGCTCCTAAACATGGGCCATAATTAATTTGAAGCCCGCAACTCGATAGTTGTATGTCTGCGAGTGAGTTGCAGGCTGCTGTTCATCTCCGATTGATATGCTATTCAATTGCTCAAGTTCGCAAGTTACTATCCTAAAGCTCATAGCAGTTCAGGGCAAGAACATGATCAATTCTGAAAGCCCATAACCACCTATTTCGAATCAGCCAATAGAAAATTAGACTGTCATTATTATGGCAGTAAAACACAGAGGGTACATGTCAATCAATTAGGTTTGGGGGTCCGATATGCGATCAGACTTGCAAAACCAAAAAATAAAGAATTATAAAAATGAATGCCAATAATGATCTAGTCCATATCGGTGGCCTGATATGTATTAACTCATTGATACCCAAGATCGATTTAACCCGGAAATTAAACATAAAAGAAATCTAAGATCTTGCTGATTTGCGAGCTTGAGACTTTGTTATTTTTTTTATTTTATTCGCATTTACAGTGCTATGAATGGTTGTTTAACCCTCTTGCGGGTCCTCTCTAGCACTCGTAGGATTTTCTTCTTCAGTTGCCATTTATGGGTGTGAAAATATTTGCGGGCTTGGGGAATCGGAGCAATTGAATAGCGATTTGCTATTTAAGACTTGCGGAAGATCAAAGGCTTCTGGAGGCTGTAAGTTACGAGTTTAACTATCGACATTTTATCAAGGCCGTAACTTGGAAGCCGATCTGAGCCCGCAAAAAGACGCCAATTGAATAGCAAATTTGCTTGCAACCTCACTTACGAGCAACCAGATCTCTCAAAACCTCAATTCAATGAGGCCTCATTTTTGCAAAGCATGTTGCATCGCTAAGAAAGGCTTCTTTCCAGTCTCCTACAAACAGCCTGACTGGCTTAGATTAAACCATGCCGGACTTTTATAATGTATGTTAGCAAATAACTGACAACGAGCATTATGGGAGCATTGTAGGTCTGTTTCACTGCAGCTTAACTTAGCAAAACTTTGATTAAAGATATTAACTTGTCTAATATATGACATTACACTGGTATTTTTCTATTGTTAATAATTCTTTATAAATTCAATTAGCAATGTTTTCTAAAACTGAAACACCCTCACTGTAAGTACATGTTTTGAATTGCCTCGTACATTACTCGCTGTGCTGATGATTGCGCAGAAACTGAGTTTTTTGTTCAGGTAGATTGCCGATTTGTTTATTCTTCATTTGTGTATCACATCATGCAAGGTCTCTGTGTCAGATATCATCAAGAAATGTATAACTCTCGAGTGCAAACTGTGAACAAAGCAACAATGTTATTGAAGCACATTCCCTATAAATGCGGATAATCATTAGAAACATATTTTGTAAAGCGCTACACTTTTATTGTGTTTGTGTGAAAGAAAATGTGCCTTTATAACTCGCCCATTTTGGGATTTTTTTTTTTCCGAAAAGCTTCAGTTTTTATGTGAAAGCTTTTTCAGGATTGTTTTTGATTAGGGTGATAATGTAAACCAGAAAATACTATCCATTAAAATAAATACATCTATCTATGTTGGAAAGAAGGATAATTTCCTAGAAACTTGATGTTTATCATTGTAAATTGTATTCTATATTGTTTAGTTTAAATTTAGGGTCAAGAACAGAACTAGAGGCATATAATGTATGGTACAGTAACACTTCTTAATTTGATATAGTTTGGGAACAATAGTCCAACACAATCAACACATAGCATAGTTAGTTTCTACTATTCAACCTCCTTAGGTGGGAGGAGACTTTGAACTCATAGAAAGCTTCTATTAGAGCAATGAAATGTGGCAGCTGCAAATTGCTAGTGCTTTCATTATACAGTGGATATAAAAAGTCTACACACCCCTGTTAATATGTCAGGTTTCTGTGCTGTAAAAAAATGAGACAAAGATAAATAATTTCAGAACTTTTTCCACCTTTAATGTGACCTATAAACTGTACAACTCAATTGAAAAATAAACTGAAATCTTTTAGGTAGAGGGAAGAAAAAATATAAAAAAAAAATAATATGGTTGCATAAGTATGCACACCCTCTTAACTGGGGATGTAGCTGTATTCAGAATTAAGCAATCACATTCCAAATTGTGTTAAATAGGAGTCAGCATACACCTGCCATCATTTAAAGTGCCTCTCATTAACCCTAAATAAAGTTTAGCTGCTCTAGTTGGTCTTTCCTGAAATGTTCTTAGTTGCATCCCACAGCAAAAGCCATGGTCCACAGACAGCTTCCAAAGCATCAGCGGGATCTCATTGTTAAAAGGTATCATTCAGGAGAAGGGTACAAAATAATTTCCAGGGCATTAGATATACCATGGAACACAGTGAAGAAAGTCATCATCAAGTGGAGAAAATATGGAACAACCGTGACATTACCAAGAACTGGAGCTCCCTCCAAAATTGGGGTGTGTAGATTTTTTATATCCACTGTAGGAATAGAAGCTCCTGAAAAAGTAGAGTTAGAAAAAAGTCATCAAAAAGATCCTGCAGTAAAGAATTGCACATAAAATGTAAAACTTGTGTTTTAGCTTTTTTAATTTCTAAAACACGTTGCCCCTTATTAAGTTATGTTATTCAAAAGAACATGTTGAAAAAGGCGCATAAAAGTACACATCTTTCACTGAGTGTACATTTACTCAGCCTCCTTCTTCCTCCATTTGAGACCATTGGAACCGTTGTTAATCGGTTCCAAAAGGCACGTGTGTCGAAAATGACGACTACCAATCTTCCATAAGGAGTAATGTAAATTGGTTTTGGCAAGCCCAACGAGTACCAAGGAAGTTTCGAGTGCCAAAGTATTTGGCACTTACAGAATATTCCTTAATAAAGGCCTAAACTAATGACGTGTTATTGATCAGAAAACATATGGATTGAAGAGGAATTAGAAAGGAAATCAGCGCCATAAAACTTTTAAAAAGCAGCAGTGTATCCAGAGTATGTTTACCAGTTGGGCAAGCTTTTTTAGGCTTTAAACATTTGGAGAAATCCATGAGAAGTTGGCATGCAATCCTCTCCACTAGTTTCTCCTAGCATTCCTGGCTTCATTAAGAGTAGGCAGTTCCTTTTCCTTTTGCATTTATATAGGTTATTATATAGGGTCATTATTAAGTCCCAATTGAAATTTTTATTTGGTATAAAATTCACATAAATAATACCTACCCCTTACTTGTTTATAATACAACTAGTAACTTGCCCGTCAAAAATGACGGGATAATATTTGATGTGTGTCTCCCTCCCGTGTCTCTTCCCCCTCTACCTCCCCACCCTCCCCTGTGTCTTTTCCCCCTCTCCCTCCCCTGTTTCTCTTTCTCCCCTTCCCCCCCTGTTTCTCTTTCTCCCCTTCCCCCCCTGTTTCTCTTCTCCCCTCCCTCCCCTGTTTCTCTCTCCCCCCATTTCTCTCCCCTGTGTCTCTTCTCCCCATCTGCCTCCCCTGTGTCTCTTCCCCGTCTCATGTCACTCTCTCCCCCCTCATGTCTCTCTCCCCCCTCATGTCTCTCTCACCCCCTTGTCTCTCTCTCCCCCTCGGCTTAGCGCAGAGCATTGCACGGGCAGCCTAGCACATTGGGCTTGTGCTTCACATAGTGTGTAACCTCCCGCCGCCAATGCGCATGCAACTATTATATGTGATTGTATTATAACTAATATAAAGTAGTAAAAGAAACCGGAAAATTTTAATACAAGCTAAAATCCAAATGTATTACAATATTTATTTAGGATATAACAAACCAAAAATAAAACCTTCTGGACATAACAAATATAACACATTGCTTAGCTTTCAAGATCAGATTAAATTAAACACATTCAAGCCAATATGGCTTGTTCCAACGGAACAAATCATTTACATTGGGCTTTCTTTCACATAATTAAAATGAGACCATTTTATAAAAATATGCTAAAAGTAACCTAAAAGTATAAAATACTAATTCTGAAAGTTCAAAAAAGGGAAAGATGGGATCTATTTCTGGTAAATAATTTCTGTTTTTTTTTTATGGAATAATTCTATATCATTCAATCCAAATGAGCTTAAAGGTTTTTTTACATAAATATCCATTTGGATTCCTTTCTTCTAAGCTTACGTGAAGGATCCTCTCCTCTCCAATATTTTGAGACAATTTTAAATCCCATAAAATTTACTTTAATCACTATGGTGTATCTCCTTAAAATGTTGAACCAGGGAATGTTGTAATTCTCATTTTTTTTATAATCTTATGATGTTCACTAATACTAATGGCCATTTTTCTAGATATTCTTCCGATAAATTATAGGGAACAGTTGCATCAGAATTATATAAATAACAGTTTACTAGTGTCGCATGTAATGAAACATAAAGTCCTGACTGGTATGACATTTTTTACATCCCTAGTTAGTAGATATGTAAAATCCTGGATTATTAGCTGACCAATTCTGATAATGATTTTCTTGGCAGGTTTATGATAGCTTTTGACTAATGTGTCTCTTAATTTAGTGGCCCACTGGAAAGCTATCTTGGATTTATAACTTTTAATCAAAATATTTCAAATTATTTAAAATATTTTAAAATGTTTACTGGGAATATTTAGTAATTAAGGTCATATTAAAATACACCATATTTCTCATACATCTATATTTTTGGTTCAATTACATTCTTTCTTTCTAAAATTTCTACCTTCCTAATTCCAATTCATTATGGTTCTTAATTTTAAATTTTATATTTCATATCTTCTAGTCATTCTTGAAATTCTTTCAATTCCAATCAGTTCTTTCTAATTCTTTTAATTTGAACCAAGGAACTATAATGACAACTGTCTGAGAGGATATAACTATTTATGTCCACTATTTTTAGGAATGTCATTGTATGTAATGTGTTATCTTTAACATAAATTTCTAGATCCAAAAATTGAATCCTGATGGATTAGAAGTGGAGGTAAATTCCACTGCCCAATCATTATTATTTATGTATTTCAAAAATAAACAGTAATCTTGGGTATCACCCTTCCATATATTTATGTTACTAAGTTAGAGCTGCAACGATTGTTAGAAGACCATATAAAATGATCTTCAAAATAGCCCATAAATACATTTGCATTACTTGGAGAAAAACAAGTGGCCATTGAAGTTCCTCTCTTTTGCATTAAATGTCATAAATTGTTGTGGTGAAAGATAAACTCCAAAATTAATTATATATGTTCTTTATTTAAATGTATTTTAATCAACTATAACTAATAGCTTTTAGACCCTTCACATGATATAAGTATACAGAGAAGTTACATCACAACTGCCCAGAATAAGATTTTTACTCCATACATAATTTTTCCAATAATAGCAAAAATCAAGATATTCAGATAGATTGGATATTATAGAGCTAATATAGGTATTGTGGGTCTGCTTCTTTCTACTTCTGTGTATCTTCTTTAAAATAAAAATGATGGGCATATTTGTAAATGGAATATAGAAAAGGTCCTTCTTTTTAGTATAAAGTTACAAATAAAGTATAATAATAATAATCCCCAAATTAACACCTTTCTGTAGATATTGCTTTATGTTTATTTTGATATCCTCTGTTGGATCGTCTTTAAGTATTACCATCTGTTAGATGTCTTTTCAGTTTCAGTATGGGACATTTCATTAGATAAAATCATAATTTCCCCCCACCCTATTTATCTTCAGGTTGTATAACTATAGTCTCATCATTGTGAAGTTCTTTAAATGTTCTAATGTCTCCTTTATTTAAATTATTTTGTTGAAATGTACTTGTATTTGATCAGAATATTACTTTTTCCAATGTATCTATATAACCCTTTCTTAAACGTTTCAGGTAAAATAAGGGACTTCTCTCTAAAGTCTGTAAGAAGAAACTTATATCTTCCTTCTTTTCTAACCTTTCAATACGTTCTCTGGAAATCATTTTTTAAAGTAATATTCCTAGTAAATGTTTGAATGCCTATAAATGCTTAAAATGTATTAAAATTATTGGTTGGGGCATAATTTTAGCCTTTCTCAAATACTGAAATTTGATCTGGATTTAAAATTAAATCTGACAGATTGAAAAAGCCTATAAGTTCAACTACTGTTCGTTTCTCTCTTTCTTTTTTCTTATTTTTTCCTGTTCATATTCTTCCTTAATACCTCTTTCTATTCTTTCCTACTTAATGAGGAGTCTACCACACTCCTGTCTTCCAGGCCATTTCTCAGCCTCATTCCTGATCCTTTTTATTTTTCTCTTAATAGTGAAAACATATTTTACGAGGTTGTTATCACTAGCTTCATTCCTCCTTGTATGCTGGTGTAGATTCTTTTAGCGCTAGGACTAAGATTATATTTTTTTTTTCGAGTTTAGATTTTTTTTTTCGGAACCAATTCTTATTTAGCTTTAGATGGAGGAAATGTTTCATACCTTGATTCGTTTTTTTATAAAATCTTATTTTTGAATTCTTATTTTTTGGGGAATGAAAAATTGTCTATTTTTACAATTATGATTAACATTTTCATGAAGTGGTCTTTCTTGAGAGAAACTTTGTGGATTAATATCTTTCCTAAACTACTTATTTTTTTTTGATTTTATAAAATTGGAGACACTTCTTGGTGATCAATGCTACTGAACTTTTCAAGCAATGGTCACTTTAAAATGTATAGTTACTTGTGAATTTCCAAGAACTCCTATTATGATTGATCATTTAAAATCTTTATTTATCTTGCTTTTTTATATACAACATAGTGGTCATAGAGCAAGAATCATAAATTTCAGCCACAATTTGAGCCATTGATTATGTATTTGACATGTCTAACTAATGATTTTATTTTGAGGAAAATGTTATAAAATTTAATTCTGCAGTTGAGTTTTCAGAAACACTATAATACACTCATAAAGATTTCGCCGTTGGTTATATTAAACACTGGACCAGTGCTGGCCCTGAAGGAAATAAAGGACTAAGGTGTGTAGTGAGAAAGACGATGATATATCGTCACACAATAAACATATGATTGAAGTTGGTGAACATGGACTTTAGGAACTATGGAGCCCAAACATATTAATGGCTGTTTGTCACAGTTGTTAGATTACTTTGTGACCTACTGTTGAGATGTACTAAATTCATATTGGTTTAAAGCTAAATAATTTGGTGATCCATGTGTACAGTAGCATTGTTCAAATTGGTCTGAATATTATAATCACTGAAAACTACTACTTTGGCAATCAGACCATTTATAGTGCATTATTGTGAGTGAAAGCTGGGCACTGGGTTGCTACTATGGTAATGTCTAAACCAATTTGTCTGAACATAATGTGGCTCAATTATGATTATAGGTAAATCAGTTTTGATGATGGAATTAAGAGTCCATTAAACACATTCTAAATTCAAACACACTGTACTGAACAAATTAATGCAAATTCAAGGGCCCTCATTCAATTGCAATTTGGCCAATTGAATAGGGCTCTAAAAAGGCACATAACATATATTTTTTAAAGAAGTTTTTAGTTAGTAAACATCTATCCAAAATCAAGGTTTTTACTAACTAAAAACTTCTTTAAAAAATATATGTTATGTGCCTTTTTAGAGCCCTATTCAATTGGCCAAATTGCAATTGAATGAGGGCCAAGGCATTTTGATCTGCAATAAAGCTTGTAAAATATAGTCATCCAGCGACAGGGTGAAGTATTGTTTGATATGTGAATCCTAAGGATTGCTTTATCTTTTGTTCAGATCACAGCTGTACATAGTTATTATCATCAATTTGAAAAGAAAAAAAAACAGACATTTAATCATATGCTTGATAAAAGACTGTTTTCCATTGTTTGAATAGAATTATAAGTTATCGTTTTTTTCTCAAATTGGAAACTGCGCTACATTGATTTTTTTGACTTCATGAATTTTTTTATCACACTTTTTGTGTTTAGAGGATTACATTTTAGAGAAATATAATGTATCTAACAGATTTGTCTTATGTGGCTTTTAAATATTAAAAAAAATAGCATGATCTAATGTGTATAATTGGAAAAAAATGTCTAGAACATTTGTTCATTTTCTATGCTCTTTTTTTTGTGACACTTAAAATAACTAGCAATTGGAGAAAACAGAAAATCCATTAATATCCAACTTGTATTCCTATTCATAATAATTTACGTTCTAAAATATCACATAATAACCCACATATGATTCCTTTACCAGAAACAGTATTCACAATGCATGGTACTGTATAGTAGCAAGCTTTCAAGGGATATGGAAGGGATGTTGCTCTCCCACTGTGCTGTGTGTGAGTGTGTAAGTTAATTTGAGGCATATCTGTTGTTATTTTCATGTCTTTCGAGTTCCGTGGTTCTGCAGTTAAAGCCGTGCATGTACGGGTTTCGGGCCTAAGTCGTACGGGTCGTAAGTCCTGCTTGCGCCGCTGGCAATGAGCGGCTCTGGCGCTCATCGCGAGCCCTGCAATGATCGCCTTTGCCACTCATTGCAGCCTGTCCTGCGTGCCTCAACTGCTCGCTTTGCGAGGCTCGCAGAGCAATGATCGCCTTTGGGGTAGACGCCTCGCAAACCATGACAAACGTTCTTGGTCCACAACTATATATGTGATGGCAACCTCCTGTAAATCATTCACACAGTATCTCTGTAGTACTAGGTGTACTAATCCATTAGTGGCCGATTTAAGATTTCATGGTCGGTGGTGGGGTAATCACTTGGTGGTGTCAATGACGAGTGACACCACATGCTGGAGACCTGCAGCACCACGGTTGGAGAGCTGGTTAGAGAGCCTAGGGACAGCAGTCGGGACCGGATCACTATCTAGAAAGTCCAGGACGATATATAGCTAGGGTCATATGATTGATGTAACCAGAAATGAGAGAGGGTAAATTGTGGTTACTGCGGGCACCATTGGGAGGCAAGAAAATTTTACCATCAAAAGTGGGCGCTATGTATTAAAAGGTTGACGACCCCTGTACTAATCAATTACATATTGTCTTTCAGCAGTATTTAAAACATACTGTTGAGAAATAGCCTGTGATTGGCTAGTACATCTAATACCAATAAAAACACTGTGTGCATTAGTTGCTGGAGGCAGACCTTTGTTGGTTTTAAGAACGTGCTAATAAAATTATGTTTAGATATGAGAACAAATACTTTGTTCATTTTAATATTAAAAATAGGGAACCTTCCATATCCTTTTAAGTATTAGAGTTTTGCACTGTAATACATCAAACTAAAGATCATTATTTGCCTGTATGAAAGTGGCTTCAAGATATATACTGAATTTTATATGTTGATCTTGGAAAAGGACACATTTATCCAGTCTGGTGTTGGCTGTTTGAATTCTGAAAAGTAAACTATATCCATTTAAGTAATCGACATACCAGATGTGCAGATGGCTGCAATATATTTTATAGCAAATGAAAATTCAAATAAAAGGCATTATAAAATACAATATAAAAACTGAACTCAATGTCTCGCTTAGCTTCACAGAGCATTTTAGCTTAAAATGATGTTCAACAATGTGCTTTTGTATTGAGGAAAAATGTAATCTGAAATTATTATTTTCTTCTATTATGTAGGGATAGCAAAAAGTTAATAATGTCTTTGCCCAAGTCACTAAGCCCTTTGTATTTGAACGCTAATATAACAATTATCACACGTTTAAAGTAATATAATTGTTAGATAGGACTCGGCAAATAGCACTTAAAGTTTAAAATATCACTTATCATTTATTACTGCCTTTGAAAAGTAAAAAAGTAATGCAGGAATGTGGGTCCGATCGAAGCTCGTAATTGAAGCCCATAAGGCTTTGAAATCTAACTTTTCAGTGACGTAATGATGATGATCTCTTTTGCCATTGGCTCCGGCTAAACCCGTAACTACGGGTTTGACTAATTGATCATGCTCACGGCTGCACATGCAACGTGTGCAAGAATGGTTTATGGGATTGTGTCTACGGCCCGTAACTTGCGACATGGTGGATTTGTAATAGCTCTGTAACGCAGCCGAATGTTAAGCCCACAGCTTTTGCGAGTGTGCCAATGCAGCTACAGGCTTCAAATTTAATAGGGTTATAAGTATTTTTCAATACTGGCTCCTAAATTCTAGGGTTGGTTCCGAGATTCTGAAGTGTAGGCGACATGCCAAAGAATCAGAATTGAGACGATTATTAAAAAATGTATTTGCTGTAACTCCATTTGCAGATCTATATTACTGCATTGTTGCGGTGTCAGAGATCTGCTTCTGGGCTTACTCACAGGGTCCAGTGGAACAGTGTACCCTAATACACTCTATAATTTATATAGAACCGTCCGCAGCAAAGGAGAAATGTAGAACTTGATCAGAGCTACAAATGCAGTCACATGGAATAAAAATAAAACATTTTATTTTATTTTTTATAACCTGCTCAGTTCTACACGGGCAGCATGTCTTTAAAAAAAAACAAAAAAAAAACTTCAATACAGAGGCTTGTAATGCTGACTAAAGGACCAAACTACAAACAAATCTGTGTTTAAAATACTAATAAAATGTTTTGATGAAATGAACTCGTATATGATTATGCATATGTACTTTATATAAAAAATATGCACAGTTTGTGGAAATAGTGTGTTAACGAACATAAACTTATAATACTCAACCCAGGCCATCTATCCTTTTTTTTTTTTTTTTCATCTGCATGTACAAATGTATTAAATGTGAATGACTGAATATGCAGGTACTGAATACGCATTGAATAGACACTGAAGCAAAGAACAGCCCACCTTATTCAGCCACTGCAAACAGTCTTGAAAGGGTTGCACAGCAAACTGTTATCCATGTGCTTGCATCTTTAGATTCCCTACAGCACAGGTACTTTATTCAGTGTTGCAGGCAATAGCAACCACTTGGGCTGCAGTGCATTTGCAGTGCATCTGTTAAAGTACTTGCTTTTGAGCAGCACTCTATCTAAAAATACAGGCACCAATAGCACATCTCGCTGTCCATCTCACCACTCTGAGTGATGTCCATATGGAAGTTGGAGGCGAGCAAAAGGCAAAATAGAGAACCCGTAAAGATATAAACAACACAGAATGTGAAGATGAAGAAAAGTACTTATTGCAAACATGAAGTGCTTTTAATGTACTTGTTTTTACAAATGCATTATAAACATTCACGCAGTACAGCAGCACCTAAGCTGGGGCCTATTAAGGCCAATCCCCATCTCCTTTTGCAAATGCTCAGTAGTTCAAACAATAGACAAGTATTAGAAGCAGTCTTGTAGAATAATATGTCTTCAAAGAACTAGCTAACCTGCAGCTATATTCATGCTCCAACCATTTTTATTTACTTCACATGAATAGTGCAGCTGAAAAGCAATTGTGCTTATAACCTCCCATTTATAGAGTTTCAAAGACATTAATTTGAACTCCAAAGCTTGTTCTCTTATCAGAAAGCAATGGGGCTTTTCATGTTAGTACTGAGTGCACACTGTACATAACAAATAGGGAAGATACAGTATGTATGTATGTGTATGTGTATATATATATATTTGGTCACTGTAGTCTTTCTAACCCAGGATTGCCTCCGTATTCTAAGGTGAACTGAACTATGAACTGTACTATATTGCAGTATGTTGTTACCATATTAAAGGGACGCTGTCACCCCAGCAGGAAATGCATTAATCTTAAATTGCATGAAAAACTGTCTATACATGGTTTTAGCCATTTTCTCTACAGTAAATCATTAATGAGTTATCTATAATTATTTGTGCAGCTCCTGCATGTTAATGGGTGGCCTGATGGGTAAGGAAAAGGGTTATAACTCTATTATAACATTGGGAGTATTACTACATCTCAAACCATCTTGAACGAATCAGAAATGGCTAATACAATGTATAGCTAGTTTTTGATACTCTTTAGGAATAACTTTAAAAAGCTTGATTTTTGAGTGTCCGTCTTCCTTTAAAGACCAAACCTTCATATGTTTGTGAAATATGGATCAAAGCAACAATATTAGCAGCTATTTAGACAAGTCCATGGAAGCATTTGTAGTGAAACATTTAATTTCCACAAACTTTGCTTGAGATTTCCATGTCGGACATCTAGAGCACGGCTTGAAGACTGGAGTCTGAGAGGAAGAAGTCTGTGATTGCAAAGAAAATATTTATATGTACAATGGGAATGTGTTGCTTTAAAACTGTCTGTGCTTTCAACTGTACAAGTGGATATGTTCTAAACATTCAAGGATGCACCTTCCCAAGAAAGTAATTTAATTTTTTTTATATTTTAATTGACCTTGTTCATTTCTTATTTATGCTATTTTCTATACCCTTCTTGGCTGAAAATAATTAAACTGTATAGCTCCTTTATCATACCAAAAAGCCTACAGATATACTTAATTAATACTAATTCCCCATATGCAGCCATGTGATAAACTAACAAACTGCTTATAATAGAGACAAGACATTCATGGGCCAGTATGCCAAAAAATAATTAAAAAGTGTTATTTTCCATTTTTGTTTTGTTAACCATGTGACAAACTATTAAACATGCCACTCAAAATAATGACATCACATCAATGAGACAGAATAATTATCATTCATGGCAACTAATGAACAAAAAATGTAACTGTAAAAAACCTATATATTATTATTGTTATTGTTATTATTAACCTTTATTTGTAACACATTAACATATTCTGTAGCGCAATACAGGGTAGATACAAGTCAAAAACTATTTTGACAAAAAAAAGAATATAAATGCTCTGTTATTGAGCTTAAAATCAAACATATTAAGTGCTTTCCTTAAAGAATATAATAAGCTTAAAAACTCACAAACTTACAGTCTAGATGGTAAGGTGAGGTATAGAAAGGTGAGCTATGCTATATTGAGCATATTAAGCTGGACGGTGACAAGTTTCTTTAAACAGACAAGTTTTTAGTTTTGAAGCATTTGAGGCAGGAGGATAGTCTAGTGGTGCAAGGCAAAGAGTGCCAAAGAATTGGGGCAGCATGAGAAAAGTCCTGAAGGCAGAATGAGAGGAGATCATTTGCAGAGCGAAGTGGACGCCAGAGACAGTATTTTGAGACCAGAGCAGAGATATAAGAGGGTGCTTTATTGTTGAGGGCTTTATAAGTTAGAGTCAAGATTTTTAATTTTATTCTGGAGGCTATGAGAAGCCAGTGAAGTGACTGACAGAGAGGAGCTACAGACACTTAATGTGTTGAGTATGAAGGATGGGTCTGACAGAGGCGTTCATTATGACCTGGAGTTCAGATGGACCGGTGATGGGGAGTCCAGCAAGGATAGAGACGGGAGGGATTAGCTGTGATGGTATAGGATCATGTGGACATGTTCTAAGGCTAGAGGTAGAAGAATAGAGACCTCATCCTCGGTTACAGGGTCAAGTACCCAAGTAATGCAAAGTAATGAAATATCACTGTATGAACACTGCAGACCCTAATCCCCCTGTCCTGCCCTCTTTGCATTTTTTTGGTGCAGGTTAGTCACACTCTGGACCCTCCAGCTCTACTTTATCACTACCTGTATCATACATACACCTCTAAAACATAATTAGCAGTGACCTTATTATGTATTGCATTACTATAAAACAAGCTGTTAGCATTTTGTGATTTGTAATACTTAATACGTACTCCCATACTTAAGAATATGTTTAGTCCATTTTATCTGCAAATAATGAATAAAAAACAATGACTTTTGAAAGGCTGATGGTATTGTCCCTGATTCATATATAGCGGTAAAGAACATTATTTTTTTTTTAATGTGATTAAAAGAGAGAGCACAAAATGTTTTTCCCCACCTGATCTATACGTCAGATCGCCTCATCCACCTTTTTCCATCTGTAATAGAAGATGCAGCAAATTCCCTCACACTGCCAGTAAATAGCAGGGAAGTCCACTCCATGCTATGGTTTGATAAGATACAAGGAGCTCCAGTCTAAGGATGGTTAGAATGGTTTGTGTAATTTTTCATTCCTGCTAATTTCATGTCTGTTTTCTCAAAATAATCAACTTTTTTTTGTAATCAGAATAAATTAAAAAAGTTATTTCTACTTAGGAAAGGATCACTGAGCAATGATAAAATGTTTGAACATCTTCCAGCTCTTGGTGTGATGTAACAAAATTGATTCCTGTACACATGAAAAAAATCATATTTTCATAAAAAATTATTTATGTCGATGACACAACTGCTAATATTGTTAGTTGGATGCATGCAACCTACTTTACTACAAGCCATTGCAGCAAACCCTTTCTTTATAATTTAAACTAAAGTTGAAACAGAGTGAAAATATACAAGTGAAGGTCTCTGAGGGTGGTCGTATATTTTTAGTATTTGTGGATTGCTTTTTGGTTTATACCTTCTATCTTTTTGTAACCTTCTGATACTATTTTGTTATGAGCTGCTTGGGAAATTAAAGGAGTTCTATAAAATATATCCATGTTGTACAGCCGCTGTGTGGGTAGAGAGCGGCACTTACTGTGGCAGACCAGTGTTTGTTCTCATATACTTACTTTGTGGTTCTAGGCAAGTCATTTATCTACATGTACCGTAGCCATATTAATTTCTGACAGGCTAATTCTGTCGTACCTCACAGTATAATATAGAGAGAACAGTGTGTCTATTGAAGTGGCTACTGTGTTCACTGGTTCATTTTTCTCCATTATGTTTTTTTACTATCATTTGTCTATTCAGCTTTATAAAAAGACATTTGAAGCACTGCTAAATCCATGACCCATGCATGATCCATTCAGGCTAGTTGATGGAATAACTGACACGACAACTTGAGTTGGGAGAAACAACGGGCCACAGCTTTATTTAGACACAATATAAACAAACAACCATAACTTGTTTAGATGACTAATTTAGTCCTTCCTTCTGGGGGAGGAGCCCGGCCACGAACAGTGACCTCACGCTTTGAGCCCTGCCCAAAGCCCCAATGCTTATCTTTAAGCACGCCCTGTGAGGTGGGGCCAACGCCCCCTTAGGCCAGTGGGCCGGGCAACTCACCTCCCGCCGCACAGACATAAATTAACAATACACAACATACAATAGCCACTTCTCCGAATTCTTAACCAAAATATATATTAATTTCAACATTTCTTATTTATATTATATATATTATATATACTTTTTTTTTTTTTTTTTTTTTTAAAAGAATAAACCATAACATCTGTTAACAACAAAATACAGGGTGGGTGGGTGGGATTCCAGTCGGGAGACCGCGCTGCTGTGATCAATGGCGCGAAACGGGCTTCCGACACGCCCCCCGACGCTCCTGATTGGCTAATAGCCTCACAGGCTCCGCTGGGTCACGTGACGCTACAGGCTGACCCAGGGAGCCTGTGCAGCCTCCGCGTCGTTCATGACCCATGCATGATCCATTCAGGCTAGTTGATGGAATAACTGACACGACAACTTGAGTTGGGAGAAACAACGGGCCACAGCTTTATTTAGACACAATATAAACAAACAACCATAACTTGTTTAGATGACTAATTTAGTCCTTCCTTCTGGGGGAGGAGCCCGGCCACGAACAGTGACCTCACGCTTTGAGCCCTGCCCAAAGCCCCAATGCTTATCTTTAAGCACGCCCTGTGAGGTGGGGCCAACGCCCCCTTAGGCCAGTGGGCCGGGCAACTCACCTCCCGCCACGGAGCATGCGAGGGACGCCTCCCGAGGCTGCGATCCCCCCCTGCTGGACATTAAAGCCAAAGCCCGCAAAACACTCTCCCTAAACTCCAACATCATCAACTCGTACCCTATTTCCGTAAGATGAACCTTATCCTTTGCGAAAAAATCATCTGCGCCGACCGGTTCGAAATCTTTGTACCGGATGGCCGAGAAACCTTGTTTTCTCACAAAGCTCGCAATCTGCTGGTTTATCTTCTGTCTAGCCTTATCTAAACATACTGGGTCGCGCGCGTTACGCCATGATCTTCTCTTGATCATCTCAGACCAGATAAGGAACGTGCCAGGGAACTTCTTCACCCATTTCTCGATGTCTCGTCTCATCACCTTTAGCATTCGTCTCATGGAAACTGCCCCCAAATCGTTCCCGCCGGCATGAAAAATGATAAGACTGGGCTGCCCGTAACGCTGCGCGTACGTTTCCAAGATGCCGTCGAGCTGCGCCCAACGCAGACCCCGAATACCACACCACCTTACGCGTAAGTCCGTAACAGGAAAGCCCAGTTGTGCCTTTTCCTCGGTAACTGCGGCTAACCTATGGGCCCAGTACACGTAGGAATGGCCCACAATCCATAGTTGCTTCTGTTCCCCTGAAAGTAGAAAGCAACACCATTAAACCACTGCATTTGGCCGAACATAGGAACGAAAACGGTCTGAGTCCCACCTCCCGATGCGCTTTACTGCCGCGTCGGGCAACCCCAACCTAGCCGCTTCAGTGGCAGCTCCAATTCGAAAGGAGTGTGTCCCAAAGTCGGACTGCTTGAAACCGAGCCGGTGCAGTGCGCTTTTTAAAAGTCTTTTAAACTGATACACAGACAGTGCCGTTCCATCGGCGTGGACCAGCAGCGAACACCGTCCCACCGGTCGCTGCTTAAGGTACTCCACTACACATGCATATGGGCAACACTCTGTGCCAACCTGATGCAGAACCACTTCTCTTCCTTTACCCACTTGGTCAGTCTTTGACCTCCGCAACCACAATACCACCGTACCTTCCCTGAGGCAGGTATCCACCAATTGCAGACCCCCCGAACCGTGTCTACTGTTCGCGACTAACTCCCCTATCCTAAACGCTCCGAAGAACGCCAGGGAAAAAGCCGTTCGGAAAAGTAGAGATTCAAAGGGATCCCTGCAAACCACCACCAGTTCCTGAGCCAATCTCAGCAACAGCGCAAATGTTATTGGCCGCCTACTATCTGGCCTTTGCGCACCGCTGAACATTCCGCGCACCACTTTGCGCACTAGAAACTCCTTAGTAAGGTCCCTCTGCCCAGCAAGCTTAAACATAAAAGCAAGCGCCGTGACCTGTCTCCCTACTACGGGTTTTGATTCGCCTTGCTCGGCGCACCGCAGCAGGTACCAAAGCAAGATCCCTACGCTCTTGTCCTCCGTCGTGGCACCACCTGCCAGTGCCACTAGGCTATCCCATTTAGCCCACACGCGTCTATAAGCGTTCCACGTCGCTGGGGCAACAGACTGTCTCACGAGTCTCGTTACCTGACAGCTCCAATCTCCCAGAGCTCCTCGGGGATGAGCTCCCCCAGGGCGTTCGCACGAGGAGCCAGCGCCCTGAAACGATCCTCCTGAAACCGAGAGAGGGCGTAAGCAATTCCGTTATTCACCTTTGTCACGTGTCTTGCTTGAAACCATATGTTCAAGCGAAGGCAACATAGCACAAGATGCCTAAGCAATCTAATCACTGGTACGGATGCCGCCGTGATGTTGTTCACGGCTTCAACCAACCCCTTATTACCCGAGTGGAAAATGACTCGCCTGTCCCTGAAACAAGGACCCCATAAGTGCACTGCTACCACCATAGGAAACAGCTCCAGGAATGTAGGGTTCAGCAGTAAACCCGCCTCTTCCCATTCCCCCGGCCATGCCGCAGCGAACCATCTCCCTTGGAGATACGCCCCACAACCGATCGGTCCAGAACCATCGGTGTGCAGGTCTAGCTCTGCGCTGGTGGTGCCCTCCTTTTGAAGGACCACCCGCCCGTTAAAGTCTGCAAGGAACCTTGCCCATACCTCTGCATCATCACGCATGGCCTTAGAGACTGTTAGGAAATGATGCGGCTTCGCAATCCCTACCGTAGCCAAAGACATTCGTCTACAGAATATCCGCCCCATGGGGATAATTCTGCACGCGAAATTCAACTTCCCCAATATTGATTGCAGCCGCCGGAGGGTCACCCTCCGTGCGCCCCGCAGCGCCGTAATCTCGGCTTGCATGTCCTCCACCTTCTCTAAGGGAAGACTGCACTCCATTTTGCAGGAGTCAATCCGAATCCCCAGAAAAGTCAATTGTTCCGTAGGGCCCTCCGTCTTATCATGGGCCAATGGTACACCGAATTCTGTACAGATTTCGGTGAACACCTCCAGCATAAAACGGCAAGCGTCGTTTCTCGCTGGGCCAACAAAAAGGAAGTCATCCAGGTAATGGGTAACACTCTTGTACCCCGCCTCGATGCTCACAACCCACTGTAAAAATTTGCTGAAAGCCTCGAAGTAAGCACAGGATATCGAGCATCCCATGGGTAAACATAAGTCAATGAAATAACTTCCGTCTACGAAGCACCCTAGCAACCGATGGCTTGTCGGGTGCACGGGGAGCAATCTGAATGCTGCCTCGATGTCCACTTTTGCCATAAGGGCCCCCTGGCCCTTCCTCCTCACCAAATCGACCGCCCGGTCAAATGACTCGTAAGACACAGTAGCCTGGTCTCTTGATATGCCATCGTTTACCGAACGGCCTCTGGGGTATGAGAGATGCTGGATCAGTCTAAATTTACCCTTCTCCTTCTTGGGGACAACCCCAAGAGGAGACACAACTAAACCCTGGATGGGCGGGGCCGCAAATGGCCCGGCCATCCTCCCCAATTTTACTTCATTAAGCACCTTAGCTTTGGCTACCCCTGGGAAATCCCTAGCCGACTTCAGGTTTGGGACAAGAAAACCTTGAATGTCGACCCCACATGGAATCCGGAATCCTTCTCGGAAACCGTCCTCCAATAGGCGCGCCGCTTCGGCGGTGCCTGCCAATTTACCGTAGCGCCTTAGCCACGGCAGCATGGCGGGGAGGCGTATGGGCGTCTTGCCCCTTTGCAGGAGGCTCGCCCCTGCCTCCCTCTTTGGGTCTACTGCATCTAGACAGGGGGTGTTCACCTCCGCAGTTTGAGCATGCATGCTTAAACCTGCAGTTAGGCGCCCATCTGCAGACCCCCTCGTTGTACGAAAAACAGGTCTTAAGACCTGCTCCTGAGGCGTGGGTGGGGCCCTTACCTCCACCGGCCCCGCTCCGAAAGGGCGTCGTGACTCTCATGGGTGTCATGATATTTAGCCAATACGCCACCGCTTTGTCGCTCCATGCCATACTTGGCCTTGAGGCCAAGTATTGCCGGAATTCCTCATCGTACCGCCACCAGGCTGTACCCCCATAAACCTTGTGAGCATTCCGAATTTCGTCTATGTAGACGAACAATCCCGAACTCTGTTCAGGGTGCCGCTCACACAGTACGCAAGCCCAAATAGAAAATGCTTGCAGCCAGGTATCAAATGTCCTGGGTAGCCTAGCAAAGGATTTCCCCTCCCTGGGGCCCCTCTCGGCCAGGTCTGTTTGCCTAGACATAGGAAGAAGGGAAAACAACTCTATAAACTCCCTCCTCCAGATCTTTTCCTTTACTTCCTGTGGAAGGTGTGCACCCAAATTATCCAACGAGCAGAGGACTATGGGCCTCATGGCTGCGTCGGTAACCCCCACAGTGTTATTCCCAACTGCTGCTATTGCGCTGCCTACCGGCTCGGGCGCGCGCAAGCTAGCTAGCGCCTCGCTCGCGCTCGCTGGCGCCACTACCGCTGCTGGCTGGGACCATGCACCCTTTGCTAGCCCCCCTATCCACGCTCCCATGTCGCGCTCGCTAACTGCAATGTTATGCGCAGCTAATAGAGTCCTTAATGACCCAATAAAACCACCCTTGTCTGCTGCGCAGCTCAATTCTGAGCGCTCACCTGCTTCTGGAAGCTTAGGAGTAGATACGGCCAACGGAGTATCCCCGCGTCTCTCCTGACGCTCCGGGGACTCTGACCGTCTGGCCCTCCGCGGGCTTCTCCTCTCAGATCCGGTGCAAGCACAGCTGCACCGACAAGATCTTCTGCTTCTAGACCGGGATCTCCTTCTAGATCTGTGGGTACAAGAAGAACAGTCACTAGCTCTCCGCGACCTGCATGCCCGCGCCCATACCGCCCTTTCCTCGTCTGAGGAAGGGTCCTGGTCAGCTAAGCTTGCGCGGCTGGAGTAGGCTAGCGCTGCCTCCGCCGCCCCCTGTAGGGGGCCCCCTGAGACTTCCTCGGGCGTTGGAATATCCAGCTGTTGGTCAGTCTTGGACCCTTTGCGCTGTGGCCTAACCGTATCGCCCTCAGTCTCTACTCTGCTACGCCTTAGCGGTGTGTGCGTAAATAGCAGCGGACTGTACCTGCTCGTAGCCTTCTTAGCTCGAGTGGGGCGTCCTAGCCTCGCCACTGCCGCTGTCACAGGCATGTCATCAATCATGACCATGTTGTCTTGGCTGTTCATTTCTCTGATGACCCCATCTCTTCTCTCTCTCGTCGTCGCCATGCTCCTCTCGCTGCCAGTTGGGCGTCCCTGTAAAGTACCAGAAGCACTGTTAATTAGGGAAACCCCAGGGACCGTCTGCTTGGCACCGTGAGGGCCTGTAGGAGCCTTTTTAGGACTCCCGGCTTTTCTCTTACCCCCTGCACCCCCCTTGCGGGGTGTTAGAGGGGTGTTTCGCGACCTTTGTCGCGGCCCAGGACCTTTAGGCAAGTTGGCAGGTGGTGGCCGGATTGCTAGGCCCTCACCCCCACCGCCCGTGGTCCTGGCGCTCGCTTGCCTGGGGGGTATGGGGTCCCGGCCGCCCTGACCTGTAACCCCCCCATCTCTGGTGTCTCTGCTACCTGATGGACGTGGGTCTGGCAGCCCTACAGTGGTGGGATGGGAAAAAATTTCCCTGGAGGCATCAGGATTGGCTAGGACACCAGCCACCGCAGGCTGTTCCTGTACAATGTGCTGAGCTCCAAGCGCAGAAGGCATGGGAGGTCCCAGCCTGTCCTGCACCCACCTGACCCCTTGGCTTAAGGCACGGGTCCTAACCTCAGCCAGTAAGGCCTCTAAGCCCTCTGGATCCATGGAAAAAGCTAACAGGGGAACAAACAGGGGGCACAACAAGCAGCCAGACAGGCACACACAGACACAGGAACACACACAGGCACAGCACACCACAGGGAGACAGAGACACACACATACACAAAAACGGAGGAGGAAAAGAACACAAAAGCAGACAGGGATAGCCTCAACAGTGATATCCCCTTATATGCTGGTAAGCTGGGGTGAAATCTCAGTAATTAAACCTTCCTACTGTAATTTTAATGCTGCAGGACCTCAGACCTCCGTCCATCCAGTCGGGAGACCGCGCTGCTGTGATCAATGGCGCGAAACGGGCTTCCGACACGCCCCCCGACGCTCCTGATTGGCTAATAGCCTCACAGGCTCCGCTGGGTCACGTGACGCTACAGGCTGACCCAGGGAGCCTGTGCAGCCTCCGCGTCGTTCAAGAGTGGATTATTTATCCAAGGCAGTGGGTTCTTAAATCCTAGATTACTTTAGTCCCAATAAAAAGTTTTAATGTTAGGCAAGTTGCAGTTTAAAACTCTCTTCACACTGTTAAATCACCACTTTACATTAGAAAACACTACATATATTTGCAAAGTAGGCAAAACAATAACAACATTAACAGCTATGTAAACCATGGTTATTAACACATTTATAGAAAAAAACCTTCATGTCTATGGAGAAATTCCCTTTGTGATCTGGGAGTTTTAGTTGCAACCAATCAGTTTAGAGGGAGGTATGACAGTGTCGCAAAAGCTGCATTTCTAGTATTTTTTAACATATCAATCACTTTTTCATGCAAAATAAATTCAGCACTTTTGAAAGGGTTAATTAATGCTGCCATGGCGATATCTGAGGACTAATTACCGACTGGTTGATTTTTAACTTACTAATTATGTTCCTTGGAATAGTTTTATTGCATTGCGTATTTAAATGCTTGCCATGTGACTGTCATCCTATGATTAAGTGCACCCGCACAAATAATCAGCCTTATTAAATTGTGATTCGGTCAATTGAATAGGGCTCTATATAAGCACAGAGCATATTTTTTTTTACAGAAGTTTTTAGTTAGTGAAGACCTTGCTTTTGGATAGAAGTTCACTAACTAAAAACTTCTGTAAAAAAAAAAAAAATGCTATGTGCTTATATAGAGCCCTATTCAATTGGCCGAATCACAATTTAATAAGGCTGCATGTCTGGTTCCTGGAGTTAGTCCCTTAAATATACTTGTGTTTCATATATTTTATATATATAAATAAAAGCTAAGTTTCATCTTACTTATATAGATTTGTCTGTTGTGGACTTTCTGCTTTGATCATGACTATTGAAAGTATGCTGATTGACACGTATGTTAGACAAATATGAGGGTCCCTGGAACCAGGGATCTATGGCTCCAGAAATATGACTGCTGACTCTTTAGTTATATTTCTATAATATATAATCCATAACCGGTTTCCTAAAAATAATGTTTACCTGACTCCTAACGTGACTGGCATCCATTTATCGACCTCTGCTTTAATGAACATTTAATTTAGTTATATATATACATTCTTACTAATTGTTTTACTTGTTTTTTCAACACACTAACTATATTTAATGCATGTAAAGTAAAATTGTGATAATATTATTAGAATTTTTTAAGTATTATTTTTGATCATGGGAAGCTCATTAAACATATTTTTTTATTCTCCTTAGGAGTTAATGACAAAGCTTATAACGGAGACACCAGATCAGCCAATCCAATTTTTAATAAATCATCTGCAATCAAAATTAGGAAATGTTGGTCTCCTACAGAGGACTCTGTCCGGATCAGCTGCTCTCTGGGCAGAAAGTGAATCATCAGGTAATAACTTTACATGTCTAGCTGAAATATGTGTGTGTTTACTTTTTTATCAATGTTTTTACATAAACCAATTGTGTGTGTGTGTATGCTCGTTTATAACTGATAATAATGTACAAAATTAAGGAAAATATATAATAAAGAAAAATCATATCTAAAGAATATATAGTCTTAGCAGAACCTTTCTAAATATTTTGGTAATATATTTTGTCACCTAGGGAGCTTAACATATTCTTGGAGGGGTACCTAGTTAATTAAGAGGTATTTTTTTTCCTCTATTAAAAAATAACTTTTATATTTTTTCAAATGAAAGTATTAAATATTCTCATTGTAAGATAGCACATTATTAAAATGTCTAATTTATTTCTACTTGCTATGCATTTATTAATCTAACTTAAATAGTATTATAAATTACTGATAATTGTGTTAATTTACTTTAAAAAGTTGCTCAATGTTTAAACAAAATCATTCCACTTAAAAAGATGCAGGAACTGTCTTTATTTTTATATTTTTCCCTCTAAGTATAGTTTGCATAGAGCACTAGGAAGCCTTGGGTAGGCCCTGAGTCTAGCAGGTATAATTTGTGAGTTACATAGATGTAGCTGTTGTACTTTGTTATGGCTTCTGTTCTGTTTTTCAGGTCAAAATGTATATTTGGAGTAAATGTAAAATGATAGAATAAAAACAACTTTATCAATGATTTAAATAAATTCAGTAGGTCAAGAACAAGCCTGGTTGCTGTCGCTGGTCAGGGGCCAAGTCGGCCGGGATAAGAGAAGCAGGGGACAGGTCAGCAGGGGCAGGCATATCTATTCGTACCCCATCCCCAGAATCTTCCCCTTTTGCTAGGCATATGGCCATTACTCGTGGATTCTGACTCTGGTATGGCATCAGCATAATCATGTTGATCACCTTCTAAATCCGCTTTCATCCAGGTGGTGTTGGCTAGTTTCCGTACAGTGTGGAAGGGATCCTGCCAAATCGCCTGGAGCTTCTGGGGATTGGGTACCGAAATTAATACCTGCTGACCTACCGAGAATTACCTAGCCCTGACTTTCTGATCATACAAGCTCTTTTGCTTGCTCTAACCATAACCTTCAGGGTACCATTGAACCTCTCACACAAGCCATTGGTCTGGGGATGATGGGGTCAACTTCAACTGGGGCACTCCACACTTCTGCCACAACTGCTGAGTCAGGTCAGTCATAAGCTGTGTACTGTGATCTAACAAAATTGCCTTTGGGAACTAACCCGGGTGAAAAATGGCTACCGAGGCATTAGCCACAGATGCTGCTGTAATGCATTCAAGAGCTACAGCTTCCAGGTGCCATAATCCACCCCGTGAATATGTATCTCTTGCCTGACTTACTAGTTTAAGAAAGGAGGTCAAGTATCTACAGCTACTCTGTGGCTAGGGAATCACTATAGTGGACATGGGCTGCAGTTGGAACCAAGAGCACTCACCCCAAGCCACCAGACAGCTGACAAGTATGATATGGGACACAAGGACTAATGATATCTTGTGATTCTCCAGGTAAATGAAATGCTTCAGTTAGGCAGTGTTGTGTGTAGCAATTCATCCACTGTAATAGGCCATTCTCCATCCTCCGAGAAATCAAAGAACTGGTAGCTGCAGGGTTGGACATGGGGTTAGTCAGGTGCCCCAGCTGTTGGCAACCAAAGCATTGCACCTTCCACTGGATTCCTTCATTTCTAGGGGCTGAAGAGACAGTAGTGGTGGGTGAGAAGAAAGAAAGACCATGATTGGAACCTTCTTCTATATGTCATTAGAGATATAGAAATACAAGCTTTGCCCATCCAGATAAATATATTCATAAAACGTCATCCAAATCATAAGCATTTTAAACCACTTTCTTACCACATATGTGTCTTGAAACTTAATACAAATTAATCTATTACATTTTGTATGCAGGTATACTAGGAGAATACGCAATTTTAGTTTCTACTATTCTACTTCCTGTGGTGGGATGTGACTTTACAATTTTAGTTATATTTATATATTTACAGTGCCTTGCAAAAGTATTAACCCCCTTGAGTTTTTACCTATTTTGTTAATTTACAGCTTTAAATTCAATGCTTTGTTAATTTGTATTGTATGTGATGGATCAGAACACAATAGTCTAAGTTGGTGAAGTGAAATGAGAAAAATATATACATAAAACTATTTTTTAGAAAACAGAAAATTGACATGTGTGTATGTATTCATCCCCATAAAAAGCTCTGGTGCAACCAATTACCTTCAGAAGTCACATAATAAGTAAAATGATGTCCACCTGTGTGAAATCTAAGTGTCACATGATCTGTCATTACATATACACACCTTTTTTGAAAGCCCCCAGAGGCTGCAACACCTAAGCAAGAGGCACAACTAACCAAACACTACCATGAAGACCAAGGAACTCTCCAAACAAGTAAGGGACAATGTTGTTAAGAAGTACAAGTCAGGGTTAGGTTATAAAAAAAATATCCACATCTTTGATGATCTCCATGAGCCCCATCAAATCTATCATAACCAAATGGAAATAACATGGCACAACCGTAAAACTGCCAAGAGACGCCCACCCACCAAAACTCACGGACTGGGCAAGGAGGGCATTAATCAGAGAGGCAGCACAGAGACCTAGGGTAACCCTGAAGGAGCTGCAGAGTTCCACAGCAGAGACTGGAGTATCTGTATATGGACGACAATAAACCGTACACTCCATAAAGTTGGGCTTTATGGCAGAGTAGCCAGATGAAAGCCATTACTTTCAGCAAAAAGCAAAATGGCATATTTTGAGTTTGCAAAAAGGCATGTGGGAGACTCCCAAAATGTATGGAGGAAGGTGCTCTGGTCTGATGCTACTAAAATTGAACTTTTTGATCATCAAAGAAAATGCTATGTCTGGTGCAAACCGAACACATCACATTACCCAAAGAACACCATCCCACAGTGAAACCTGGTGGTGGCAGCATCATCCTGTGGGGATGTTTTTCAGCAGCCGGAACTGGGAAACTGGTCAGAGTTGAGGGAAAGATGGATGGTGCTAAATTCCGGGATATTCTTGAGCAAAACCTGTACCACTCTGTGCGTGATTTGAGGCTAGGACGGAGGTTCACCTTCCAGCAGGACAATTACCCCAAACACACTGCTAAAGCAACACTTGAGTGGTTTAAGGGGAAACATGTAAATGTGTTGGAATGGCCTAGTCAAAGCCCAGAGCCCAATCAAATAGAAAATCTGTGGTCAGACTTAAAGATTACTGTTCACAAGCGCAAACCATCCAATTTGAAAGAGCTGGAGCAGTTTTGCAGGGAGGAAAAAATCCCAGTGGTAAGATGTGGCAAGCTCATAGAGACTTATCCAAAGCGACTTGGAGCTGTGATTGCCGCAAAAGATGTTTGAACAAAGTATAGACTTTACGGGGGTGAATAGTTATGCCCATTGACTGTTTCTGTTATTTTGTCCTATATGTTGTTTGCTTCAAAATAATAATTAAAAAAAAATCTTCAAAGTTGTGGGCATGTTCGGTTTGTTAAATTATGCAAATCCTAAAACAATCCATGTTAATTCCAGGTTGTGAGGCAACAAAACACGAAAAATGCCAAGGGGGGTGAATACTTTTGCCCAAGTTTGTAAAAGGTAACAGGTGGCCCTCTGGCACTTCCAATCCTAGCATGTGCCCTGGAGTGGAAGATATAGCCCTCTTCCATAAAACAGTCCATAATGTCTCTAAATCTAGCAAGTAATATCTTTTTGTACTAAATATTTATTTTTATTATCTAAACCTTTATTAACAATGAATTCCCTACCACTGTTCCAAGTGTTTTATTTCAACATTGTTCGGTATTTCAACATTGTTCGGTATATGAGGAGACTTTCCCTGGCATACATCTGGCTTGCTGGCCTCCATTTGCACGGCACTGGTTTAGATGATAATGAGTGGTCAGTGAGGCAAATGACAACATAGCCTAATGAATATTGTGTTTAGTCTCAAGAAGAAAACAATCATTATTACCACTTCACTAATGCCTCACTCTTCAGTAAATATATAACATTTGGCATGAAACAATTTATGTTATCATAGCTCCATTATTGTATTAATGGCAACAATTAAAAATGAAAGCAACAAATCAACCTATTATACTTTTTATTTATGTAAAATTTTCTACTGTACAGTTAATTTGTATGCTTTGATTTATAAGTCTTTTCAAATAAAATAAACTTTCGAAATGGACTAAGCCTTTAGCTGTATACTACCCTACATTAATTGTACGTACATTTCCCTGTTACTTGTCATGATCTACCTGGCACTTTTCTATCTGTTTCTACCTTACCTGTCTATCATTGTACTACTGACAGTTTTGCAAGGTAAAAATTTTTCGTCTCACCCTGCATATTTCATCAAAGTCAAGGTATGCAAAACCTAACTGACTCTTTCACAGCTATGAATATATTATATACAATATTTAATACAAGTGCAGTGGTCCAATTTTAGTTAAAATTCCTTTCATGATATAATAATTTCATTATACTTCTACTTTACAAGACTCGCACTCTCCTTCTTTCTGAAGAAAGCACCCAACTTTTAAGATAAAGTTTCTTAATCCCACCCAACCATGACAATGTGTCACTTGCTTTCTTTGGTTTCCTTTTCCTGTTGTCTCGTAGCATCCAGTAGAATGAATCGGGCAATGTCTGATCTACAATATGTAAATGTAGACATTAATATGTCTGTCCTGCCAGATATGTGTATGGAGAGAGATCAGAAAAGTGGCTGTTCTGCAGAATATGTTTCAGGAATGAGTCTGCCATGCAAAACTAGAATAGAGAGAGAGGCCAAGAGTGTGTACATACGCGCTAAGCAGTGAATATTTATAGGGAAATGCCACGAGTGCGTTATTTACACTGAGATAAAGTCAGTATAACAATATAGTCAATATAACATCATAAAATGGTAAAGTTACACAGGATCTGAAAGTTTATAGTTATGGAGTCAGCAGCCTACAAGTTTTGAAATTATGTTAAAAGTTTTGATGTACACAACTGAAAATTCTGAGCAAGCTCAGATCGCAGGGGTTGACTAGACTGGTAAATTATTTACTGGGTCTAAGCATGCTCAATCTTTTCATTTGCATATGTCTTACACTGAACTCCATATGGTCAAGCCCAGGTGTGTAATTGTCAATTATTGAAATTTGCTACATTAAAAAGAGATAGCAGTCCATACTTAGTGGATGGATCAGAAGAGCTGAGTGACAAGTAAAGGTCTGCAAATATAAATTTTTCAATATAAATTTGTTGGAAGAAAATTCACTCATTAACATTTAGTTGACTTGTTAGGACTTGCAACTTTAAAGGGTACACTGGTAGTGCCAAATATGCTATAATGTAAAACTGCAAGTATAATTGCTTGAGTAAATATGTAACACAGTAAACATTATGCTATTTTTGGAAAGTATTAATAAGATATAACCATAACTTATCTAAGGTAAGGGGTTTGCACTGATATTAACGCATAGGACTTAGCCGACGAGCACCAAAGGCACTCATCACTGCGACTCGCGAAGCGAGGCAAGCCGTTAAACTGTAGCACTTAGCTGATGCGAGCCTCGCGCAGCGAGGCGAGACGTTAAAATACGAGACAAGGGACTTAGAAAAAAAAAAAACAAGATGCAAAAAATTACGAGATTAGCGCCCGAACCAAAAACCCGAAAAACACAATAAATTCACCCCCAAAAATTCCACAAACATCACAGACAGCATGGGGCAACAGCCAGGATGTCTGTGAGTGAGGTTGAACGCGAATTTCAATCGATTTAGATGATTTTCGCCACACAAGCGGCAAAAAAAATGGCCGCCGAAAAAAAATGAAAATGAGGCTACACGACCCCGGAATGCGCAAAACACTGCAAACCGCGTAGCACTTTACACATCACACTACAACCTACAAAATACTCACAAGACACGTACCACATTAATAACATTACAACTGTACAATGCCACTTTACACTATAAACCAACGGCTTTACCTCGCGCACGCAGCCTATTTATAATGCACACTTGGAACATTCATTACACTTTATAAGCAGGGCACCAACACTCACAATGTATATTCTATGCAGATGGAAAATACAAACATATTGTTAGCTCTTCTGCCTATTGTTTGCTGCATATATCAATTACAACTAATTAAACTATATTATAATTAATAATTAATTCTTACTTAATTCATTAATTTCATGAATCATTAATTATTCATTAACTACATATACATAGAAATATATATCTCTCGCAGAGGACCAAAATTACATGACAGGAGAGGCTCACAATGAGCGCCGAAGGTCCTCACAGCTCCTTGCGCTGGTGGAGATGAGCACCATAGGTGCTCATCCCTATGACCCCGTACCACTTACGTCCAGCAAATGCGGACCCTCGCGAAGCGAGAGACCTCATTTGCAGAGGTGGAGGCTTCACCAAAGGTTTATTGTTGGCCGCAAATGCGGCCCCTCGCAAAGCGAGGGGCTGCATTTGCGGAGGTGGAGGCTCTACGCAGCCTCATAAGCGGCTACAAACGCCCACAGAAGCGGGACTTTAAAAAAAAAATACAAAACGCGCAATGACTAACTACGGACTTACACAAAAAAATACGAGCCGCGGAAACCACTGCCAGCCTCATTCGACTTTTACAAAAACACGTACGTGCTACAACATACACCATTAGCAAGGACGCTAAATCATCCACAGCCGCGTACCACAAACACATTCGCCGCTATTTTACAACACTAACTTACAGAATGCGGGAGTACCCAGCTACACTAACGGCTTCCCCTCGCGCACGCAGCCTATTTACACTACACACTGCACACATTGCTGACACTTACACCTCAGCTACACAACACCGCAAACCTACATTGTATGCTGCAGGAAAATCTAAACAGATTCCTTGCTGCATATATTAATTACAAATAGGTAAAGTATATTAATTTATGATTTCAATTAATAATTAATTTGCATAAAAAAATATACACAAAACAAAAACAAACAAACACCACAGTATTGCAAAAAAACACAAAGACCTTC
The DNA here is from genome assembly GCA_027410445.1 of Discoglossus pictus. Taxonomy (NCBI): domain Eukaryota; kingdom Metazoa; phylum Chordata; class Amphibia; order Anura; family Alytidae; genus Discoglossus; species Discoglossus pictus. The sequence continues at coordinate 85,985,794 of CM050166.1, read as the reverse complement.
ACCCCGCGGTGCACATAGGACACAAAGTACACCAGGGGAGAGCCTTGCAATAAGCGCCAAAAGGACATCAGCGCAGACCTTACCATAGCGCAAAAGCGCCTATGATAACAAAAAATACACCAACCCAGAGACTCACAATGAGCGCCAAAGGATCTCACACCACCACAACACTTACTCTCTCTGGCAAACAACATTACCTGCCTTAAAATGTTATTGCCGTCATTTTTTGACGGGCAAGTCGCTAGTTATACTATATTGAGAATCATCGGATTGTCAGATTGTTGTGTTTTTGTTATTGGACTGTTGTTTATAACAATGATTGCATATACTAATAAATTGAATGCTCCCTTTTCCACATTTTGGCATTCTTAATTTCAAACTTTCCCCCCCCAATTCTTGTATTTCTCTTTTTTACTAATTTACAGCGGACTCGTCTCAAATGTGTAATTTTGTTTCTTCACTGAATAGAACAAGATGTTTGTATTTCAGCATGCTTATTAAGTATGTAGCCCATTTATTGGCACAAGACAGATTACACGTACTGATTCTTTTTTTTTAAATTATTTTAATTACAGTCGTGTAGGAAAAAACTGAACTTTTAGATTACTTGACAAGTATGAGTGTTGTAGCTTGGTGTTAAAAAAAAACACTGTGTTAGATGTTGTATGATCTTGGAATCCCAGGACAATCTATATTTAGTTCACTTCAAAAATGAATAATTGATAGGTGTCACTCTCCTGAATTACTGATTTAGGTTAAATATTCTTTTAAAAACACAAACGATAAACACCATTAAAGTTTATCTATTTGTTTTATTTTAGTTTTTTGCATAAAAGTGAGTTATGCTTAGGTAAAAAATGCACTTGCAATACTATAGAAAAAAGGCTCTTCAGCAATGTTAAGAAACCGCAAGTAGGATTAGAGGTGTGAATGTTTTTATTTATAGTATTCCATATATACATCAGTATTGTCACAACTCCTTGGTGGACATGCTTTCAGAGGACTAGATCATTAGTGGGCAACCAGCTTCAAAGGCGTCTTATATGGCCTACACCGTGTTTCTGGCAGAAGAACATTTCCTTCACCTTTAACAAGCAGATTATTTTTTATTTGCTTACCAAAATGCCTCCCTTCAATATTTTTTGTTCACACCCCTAAATAAATGTTCTGTTTCCCACAAAACCATTATAATTTTGTAACGTATCAGACAATAGGGTCAATGAATTATACCTTGTTCAAGTTAAATTATTTCTAGGACATTCCTTCTTGAATTTAGGCAGGTGAGGTTAGCTTGTTTCTTTGATTTTTTTTTTTTAATGTCCCACCATTCGCAGACAAGAAGGTCCCTAAAAATTCCTAAAAATTGGTTTTGGCATGCACTAATATAGAGAGCTAGTTGCATACATGTGTTTGCATCGTTCAATCGTGTCTGATTCTCTGTGACATCATGGACCATAACATACCATGCTGATCCACTTGCTATTCATGGCAGAGATACTGGAGTGGGTTGCCAATTCCTTCTCCAGGGGGCGACAGCATACAGCTCCTGGTATTCCTAGGTGGTCTCCCATCCAGGTACTGACCAGGCCCAACCCTGCATGGCTTCAGGGTGGTGCATCCTCTTGGTTCCCTGACTGGAATCAAACCCAGGTTGCAGGGGTGAAAGGACTGAATCCTAACCACTAGACCACCAGGGAACCCTAGTTGCATATATACAATAAATTCTCAAACTAAATTAAGAAAAAAATAATGTGTGCGGTATGCAACAGACTAACAATAATGGTAGATTTGTCAACTATGAGTATAAAATAATTTTGAGAGAAAATCAGGAGGCTCTGTTAGTGCATGGAAGCTGCATGGAATGCGGTTACAGAACAAGGGTTTACATGTATACTAGCAAGCTGCCTTCTACTTGGCATGTTCCATGGTGAAGCTGTCCGATTTCTATAAGAATGTCCTCTATAGCCTTTCTTCCTAATATCAATTAAAAGTATTATTATTATTATTACTAGCGACTTGCCTAAATAACTTGTACGCACCACGCAAAGTGTGACAACTATTATATGTGACTAGAATATTGCCCGTCAAAAAAATGACGGCAATGAAAGTGTAAGTGAGCTAAGGGTGTTTGGTGTATATAATGTGGCTGATGTAGCGTCGTTCATTTTCTATGTCGTGCAAGTTTTTCGTAATATTAGTTTTCTATGTCGTGTGAGTTTTTCGGAATATCCGTACGTGTTTGGTGGTGTTTTGCGTGTTTATGGTAGTGTTTTGCGTGTTTAGGGACCTGCAGCATCGTTTTCTTTTTTTACGGCGGCCATTTTTTCTCTTACTGATTTTCGGGTCTCTAAACTCCGAAATTTTGCTTCACTTGCAGAGGTCCTCGGTACCCTCCTTACTGTGAGTAACCTTTTTATGTGTTTCTTTGTATTTGTTGTGTTTGTAATGTTTTTGGGGTTGCACGGGTTGCGTCCTTGTTTTGTAATCTCGTAGGTGTTTTTCGTCAAATACGTAGCTGTTTGGTGGTGTTTTGCGTCTTTAGACTGCTGTAAACCTCCTTTTCGTTTTTTTCGGCGTCTGTTTTTTCTCTCGCTTAGAGAATTTTTTAGTGTCTAAACTGCTTTAATTTCAGTTAAATTGAGGTGTAACTTTAGTTTTCGAGGTCCTGGATGCTCCCTCTTGATGTAGGTAAGCTTTTTATGTATTTGTTTGATTTTTGAGGTTTTGATGTGCGCGTGTTGCGACCGTTTTTTGCGAGGTCGTAATGGGTCGTAACGTGTCTTGTATTTTGTTTACGACGTAAAGTTTGCGAGGGTCGCAGTTACAACAACTCGTATGCTCACAACTATATATGTGATTATTAATAAAAACACACACCCTCAAACTCCTGAACAAAATCCCCAAAGTATCCAGTTCATCCATTACACTCATGGCTTACTGTATATACAGTGTTTTCAGAACTATATTGATAATTGTAAACTGATGTTGATTTGTCCAGTAATGAGATAATTTTAATATTATAGGCCCTCACCATAATGAGTCTATGGGGACTAGTGTAGGTATTCAAAGTGTATTGCAAAGTTGTTTATATACTGTAATTGTCCATTTCTTTATAACTATGTTGAACTGTGCATGCTTGATGGCTTTATAAAAATAAAGGCATTCTTTTATTTCTTTTTATAGAATATAAAGCAGCAAGGCGAGACTTTAGGTGCTATGACAAGCCCTGGCAATTGAATGCAAAGAAGCCTAAAAAGTCAAAGAGTGACCTTGCCGTGTGTAATATTTCTCCACCTTCACCAGAATCCAAGTCCTGTAAGTATAATTTTGTAAGTGGACATGCATTATCCTTCATACCCTTTCAATACTGGCCTTTTGTTGGAAAGAAACCACTGATCCATAGGTATAATAGTGATTAATGACCCTGCTTCTTGTATACCCTATTATTCCAATGCATTTCTCTAATACATGATAATAAATCATTATTACTCAAGAACTTGGGATTTTGACATCAAAAGCCTAGGGAATTAAAAAACGACATTTGTGTTTGTCTACTAATAAGAAGGCACTGTGCCAAGCTAGGCAGTTAAGTAGGGCTTTTAAAATCAATACTAATTTAGTGCTGTTAAAAACATAAATATTAATCTATTTAATAACATTTACAAAAGGTAATTTATAATAGGAAATACTAAAATACATTAAGCTTAATTCCTTGGGCTTTTGTGTATTAAGAGAAATTGTTGCAATTAGATAGTAAAATAACCACCAAGGAAACAATGCATTTCAGCAATACTATTTCATGCTTTAATAGGTATGGGTTGTATATATTATTATTGTTCCATCACTGGTTTGTCATGCAACACATATCTCAAATGTAATTAGTGTGTTTTCCCTTTAAATACCATATTTTAGATATGTAGTTATTAGGAATATTTCTATATTTAAGTTCAATTAATGCATACAATATCCATTAATTGCTTTGGATGAAGGTTTGACATCCAAAGGTTTGACAGTCATAAGGTACCACTGTAGATCAAGAAAAACATTATATGTTTGTGTAGTATGTAGCGGCATACTATTTTAACAGTTTTTAATTGTGTTTGAGGGTTTCTATATATGTGTCTTCCACACTTCCCTTGGATTGGAGCCTAATGGGATATATTCTGCTAATTATTACCTGTTTGGGAGTAAAAGGAGGGGGTAGATGGCATTTGTTGACTCAGTAATGGATTCAGATAAGACTTTAGGAATTGAAATACTCCCCCATATGTTCGCAAGTAAATTTGGAAGCCCTGCTTGCTCTGCTTTGGACACATACCCCGCCATGGTTTTGAAATGAAGATATTTCTATTTTATTTCTGTAAAGGATCCTTGCATTAGTGCAGCGATGATCCTTGAAGCTTCTCCCGAACTCCAGCTGAAACTAAGTGATTATAGCTCCCGGTCCCCCAAACATGAGTCGAGACTTCATGAAGGGGTAAAACGAACTGAACTTTATTTTGTTGTGCAGACATATTTATACACATCTCTTACCACAGGCAATACACATGCCCATATTTGGCCACACAATACACATAAAGAGAACAATAGGTGGGTCACACCTCCCCGAGGCTCCCTGGCAACTTTGATACAATCAGACATTGATTCAATTACACTTATTTGTTCTTATCTGAGAATGAAAACACTTTATACAATAGACTTCCTTTATCTTATGCGGAGTCTCTGTAATAGGATTATCTCCCATGCCAAGTAGCTGCAATAGTCTGGGACAATATTCTGCAGAGCATAAACCAACATACATGCAGTATAATAGTAGGATCATATTTTAACCATAATAATCATAAAACAGGGTAAAACAGTGATGGGTTCCGTTACAATTTCTATCTAAATATTTATTATGGTATATTTGCTGGTGTCTGATGTTTGAAAGAAGGTGTTCCCTGACATTAGTGACTACTTAGAACTACTTTTTTTGTAGTTATACTCCAAAAGATCAGCTCCACTACCAGCATTTTCTCTCAGACACATCACAGACATGTTGGACAATATGCGCCTGATTCAATTAGAAGCCTGCATCTCGCGGTATACAGGCTGTATGTCTGCGGGGGGGAGAAGGGGGGCTGCGGGCTCGCAATGTGCTACAATTCCAGTGCTGAAAAGTTACGGGCCGAAAGCCAAAACTGTAAACCATGCACACGTCCGTAGCAGTTCAGGGCGGGAATATGATCAATTAAGCAAGACCGTAACCACCCATTTCGAAACAGCCAATAGAAAATGAGACCATCATCATGATGTCAGTAAAACAGGGAGGTTACATGTCAATCAATTAGCGTTTAGGGGTTTCATATGCGATCATACTCACAAAACCAAAATAATAACAGAGAATGCCGATACTGTTCTAGTCCATGTAAGTGGCCGGATATGTATTAACTCATTGATTCCTGAGATTGAGATAACCCCAAAATTACACAAAATAAAATTTATTTTTCATTGCCGATTTTTGAGCTTGAGACTGTTGTGCAATTAAATTGAATGTCTTTCATCGCTTTCCCCGTTATTTACAGTGCAGTATTTATTTTTTATTTGCATTTACAGTGCTGCAGACAGGGGTTAAACCGCCTTGCGGGGTCCTCTCTAGTACTTTGTAGGATTTTCTCCTACATCTGCCGTTTACGGGTGTGAAAACATTTGTGGGCTTGGGGAGTGTAGCAATTGAATAGCGATTTGCGATTTTAGCGATCGTAACTCTTGCGGACAGGAAAGATCAAAGGCTTTGGGGGCTGTAAGCTCCGGGTTTAACAACCGCAAAGCTTTCAAGCCCGTAACCCGTCAACTGTTTTGGAGCCCGCAAAAAAGGCGCCAATTGAATAGCAAATTAACTTATGGCATCACTTACGGGCTCCAGTAACTTATGATTGCTCAATTAAATCAGGCTCTATATTTATTTATCCATGTCTCTTCTATTTAACGAAGAGTTCCTCAGCCAGTGAGGATTATGTTCCTTTGGCACAGTGAGGTTTAAATATTTGAACATGTTATACAAGCTATTGCTCTGAGATCTGTCAGTGACCACGTTTATAGCTATCGGTATGTTGAGATCTACTGAACCTCTAGGCAAACACTGCTGTAATGGATATATGTGTAGTGAAATATCTAGGAATGTCTCACTTTTACAGCTTAAAAATAAAGCTTTTTTTATGTTTATTAAATTGTAGCCTCTTATCAAGGTGAAATAGCTGAGGTCCCAAACATGACTCTTTTCAGGTGTAAGTTTTCTACAATATACTGCGTGTTACTATTACTGGGAATAGATCTAAGCCTGTTAATGCAACCACAGCTGATAATCTACTGATAAAAGTTTTTGCTATGCTATTATTGTGAATAACTGCACTGTCGGTATTTTAACAACTGGATTCCTATATAAAATAATGGTAGCCATTGGCAATGCCTATTCAATGATATTGTAGATTGTTGTTGCTTACCTCTTTCTATCTACTGGTAGAGACTTTTTTTTCTATCTACATGTAGGACTCATGGTTAAAGTGACATTATAATGGTAAAACAAGTGGTGAACATTTAACTGTATACATTTCATCTAGCATATTCAATGCCTTGTTAGCTCACTTATATATAAGCTTCTGGACATGATGTATATGAATTACAAGATGCAATATTGAGGTTCGCAGCTATGGCACATTCCGAGGGATGAGAGGCAGCATTGAGGCAACCTAGATATGAGCAAAGGGAAATATAAAAACATAGCATTTCACAGCCTTGCTGCGTACAGACAATGGATTGTGTCAGGCAGCAGATTAGAGAAATCCATTAGGAAAAGTGAAGAATTAGTGATGTGGCTGCATTACTGCTTTGCCGGGCATTTCTGTGGAGATGCTTCATCTTTAGTTGTTATGCCGATGGATGGGGTTTGCATAGTTGATACGGTTAACTAGAGATGATACTATAGGTAGTAGGTGTGGTTGACAAAGTCTTACATTCACTATATGAATCCCACACTTTTCTTAACCTCATGTATTTGCGCCACTGTTTCTTAATCCTTATGATCTGTGCATGACTAAAGCCAGTTCGTGTTGGGGTGTCTGTGTCACAATGCAGCTTATACAATGGGAGATGTTTAAAGCAGTTTACAAAAACATAAAAATACAAAAGAGATGGGTAACCATGTTCATCACCATACATCTCTGCTCTCATCTCCAAATACTCCCCCACCCGCCCTCTTCGTTCTGCTACCGACTTTCTTCTTTCTACCACTCTTGTCGCACCCTCTCACTCCCGCCTCCAGGACTTTTCTCATGCTGCCCCTATTCTCTGGAACTCCTTGCCCTAACACTTTCCATAGCACTGGGGTACATTAAAACATGGGTATGATAATACATAATATGACAGACTGATACAAAAGGAGTTGACAACCCTGCCCTTGTGCTAGCAATCATACTCTCAACACTTTTATACAAAGTGTTTTGCAAGACTGAGAGCTTGCAAGCTTACATACTAAAGCATTAATGAAACAAAATGTGAAGGAATTAAGTCTGTTTTAGCTCTTGAAAAAAATCTGAGCATGTGCAAACCCCAAAGTAAGCATTTCACTCTAATAAAATGCAGTTTATTTTATAACATTCAATTTACAAAGTACTTTTAACTGTAGTTTTAAAGTAGAACATATCTACAATGCCTTTTGTGTCCCTTTTTACATTGCACATATAGAACCTAATTCAATTCTAAGCTCGCAACTCGATCGCAGACAGCCAAAGTCACTAGTTATATCATATTTGTTATATGCACTTTTCACTAATTGATGTCAGGGTTCTGCAACAATTCTTAAGCAAAAAAAAGCCTCAAACAGTAACTTCACCGCCTGAGACAAATAGACTATGTACACCTTAATATTATTATGTATACATTTTATGAACATTATTACATGTTGTTTAATAATAATATTTTTGCTCCAAGATGTCTTAATTTTAAAAGACAAGAGAGTGTATCAGTAAGTGTCTACGGTAATTTTGAAACTGGTACTAAATTAATATATAGTCTAATTAGCAATATGCTGTAACACACAGCACTCGCGTTTATAGATAGAATATCTCATCACTTGTAATGGCAATGTCTAAACCCATTTCCGCCTCTTGCATGCATACATTGCATAACTGGCACACAGTATAAACCTCAAACAGATTAATTAGTCATGCAAGGGAGATGTTTCCACTGAGATTATCATGTTGCTAGTGAACCAGATCAATGAAATATTTATAGGAGAGCGTTGTTGTGTAAGTTGAACACGATGATCAAGGTGGATAGTGTGGATGCAGGTTTTCAGTAAGCAAGTGATAGATGGAAATTAAATAAACTGTTCTGTAAATATTATTAACATTTTGATATATGATCTGACAAAAGCACATATATTCACATTACATATTATAATAATTGGGTACACTTGCGATCATTGTTACTATATTTTTAATAAGGGCAGAATATGCTATGTATATTTTTGCACATGGGATAACTGTGGTTTGGGTATTTGGAGCTCTAGAGTAGTGGTTCTCAACAGTTTGCAGCGAAAACGTTTTCTGATGGTCCTCAGGGATGAGAAGAATCTAACACTTACCTACAAACCATCACCATTAGTCACAGTTAAAAACAAATTCTACAGTAACTTATAAGCAGTTAATCTGTACTCTATTCAAGTCAATGAAAAGTTAGATGAAAATTTGGTAAATGACATGAAGTATCAGCCTGTAAAACAAATTCACCATCAGTTACCATGAGCAAAAAATAGTCGCCAGAGCAAAAAATGTTGGGAATCATTGGTCTAGAGGATAAAAATTGGGATGTGGAATGCCTATGCTTTTACTCTACAATAAGTCATACTGAAATGTTGGAGGAAGCCTGGCAATGCTGTTTGCCACACAATGGGAGCCTCTCCCCCCTCTATTTTACTGGCCTCACGATGAGCGCCTTTGGCGCTCATCACAGCCCTCGCAATGAGCGCCTTCAGAGCTCATTGCGTGCCTCTCTCCCTTCTACCTCTTCCACCCTCTACGTTACTGGCCTTGCGATGGGCACCTTCTGCGCTCATTGCGAGTCTCACCCCCTGTCTATTCCTGCCTTGTGTCTCATTTCCCCCCTCCTCTGCCTCCCTTGTGTCTCCTTCCCCCCTTGGCAGTATGCTGCAGTATGTTTTCTGGTCTCTAATAGGCTAGTTCCATACACTGCACATCTTGCACTACATGCGCTGCAGAGGGCAGACCCATATAGGGACTATTTGTATTATTTTAGGCAGTTAAAACAGTGCCACTTTTAAGTGCTGTTTAATAAAGCAAAGTACATAAAAGTAAATAAATGTATAGGTATATTATATGCCTAGTAAAAATCCAGAAGCACTCCATGTCCCTGTAATAAATACAACCAAACCTGTGGAAGACTGTATAGCACTGTATAAGACCAATGTAGCCTTTCATTGCTTGGCCACAAAAAGCCCTTTGGTGTTAAAGACTAATTGGTGTGTTCCGTCTTTACCCCTTAAGCCCCCATAAGCTGTTTTATTCTCAGCTTTATTGTAAAAAAATATTCATATAATGTGTCTACATATTGGTATATATGTTAAGTAATCAATATGATCCAGGTTAGGTATGTATCACATGCAAAAATATAATTAATACCATTTGCCTTCATAATGAAGTAATTTCTAATTTTTATACAGAGAAAGAATAACTTATTTTTTTAGTAATTACTTTTCTTTCTGCAGCTTGTTTCAGCAGATTAGTTTTTCAGCTAATGTATTTTCTCTCTTATATATCAGTGCCAAGGTCAATTGAACATCCCATGTGGGACTGGAGCACAAAACCTGACAGTCATGATTTTGATGAATTAAACCATATTCTTCAGGAAAGTAAGAAGCTGGGGAAAGCGTTAGAAAACTTATCCCGCAGTAAGTACAACCATTCTTTAATTTTACCTTGCAAAATCAAACATTTTAATGTGCATCTTTTTACCGTATCTTATAGTCCATTCATGTGGAATTCTGTCTTTTAGTGACTTTTCCTCATTGTGTTGTGAATAGAACTCTAGAAATAATTGAGGCTTAAAGAAGTTAATTACCCTTCTCTTAATGCAAACATGCCAATGCTTATTTTATGCACCTAATAAGCAAAACTGAAATTCATGGGAATCTAGTATGTTTCACATGCACTTTTATCCACATCATGTTTGCTTGGTGTAGTCAAAATGGCGAGAGAAAAAAAGTGACTGGATTGAATATTTTGCGAAAAAGGCTGAAAATGTATTATCTAAACGGAATAAGTCCTATTTTGATAGAGGGTAAAGTTTAATGTTTTTATATATGTAGTTTAAACCTTGCTTGTCTTCATGAAGATTACATTATGAACTAATTTTGTGAATGTTTACTCAAATAATTGTATGAGTGAATAGTGTATGATTATTTATTAAAGAGCCACTTAATTCAGCACAATTTGGAACAAATCGCAGTAAAGATTTTCTAAAAGCATGTTGAAATACTCTTTGAACTTTTGAGATATATGCTGTACAAATCAAATCAAATCTGTGTTTATATGTGTCACCAACTACCACCAGCTAGCCTCAAACCTACAGCTCCATGTAGTGAGCAAATTAAAAATAGAGGTTAACTTTTACCATATCCATCTCTTTAGAGCATGGAATGCTGGAATCATCTAAACAGGGCGGTAATGGGTTGACTTTTTTTTTTGTCTTCACCACACAGCTCCGCTAACTGTTATTACTCATGCAACAGTCAGTAGACAGGATAGACTGTCTTATGTAAACAGATTTAAGACTTTTAGATTTTTATGCTGTTATTAGTGTAATAAAAAAATAGATAATTTTAACATAAAATCTTGTGCTCTTTCACACCATAAAGAGCACTTACAGTAAGGTAAATTGCCCTTAATATGAAAAAATAATAATAATATATATATTAAAGGAGGCCGTGGTAAAGGTGTGGAAAGTAAAATTTTCAATGGCTATGTGCTATGCCTACGTTTATTTCTTATCTACAGCATACTTTTTCAATGATTTTTATATCTTTTATTGCAGGTATTGCTGTTTCTGATGAGCTAGAGCAGGTAATACTAATAAAATGTTATAATATTTAGTAACAATCTCAGGTATAAGTAATGTTTGCAGATATAACACCTCATTTATAAATGTTGTTGTTTACATTTCTGCCACATTGAGTGTGTCAGAAGATTGATTGAAGTTATTGCTTTAAAAAACTGAAAAATAGACTTGACACTTTCCTTCCATTGCTTAAATAGGAACATTACAAATGTAAATTATTGTTAACCACACATTACAGGTATTTTTATAGATAATGTTTTTATTTTTAGCACAATTATGACATTTGTTGTATCCTTATAAAATTGTTTTGCTTTATTTCAATTCCAAAGTGACTGGAAATTACCTACTGCAAATCCGCTGTTTGTTCTTGTATGAAGACACTGAAGACGGTGTAGTTCAAAATAAAGTGCACCATTAAAAGGAAGTTTCAGGAATAAAGGGCCAGTATAAGAGCTTTTCATGTAAGATTCATTTTTTTATCCACCATTAACAAACATTAAAAATACAGTGTAAGTGCAAACTACAGCAAAGAGTTTGCCAAAATATATAATTTAAAAACACCGTTTATCTCTTTGACGGAACACAGCCAGGTGGACCAGCAAATTGAGGAATCATGGTGGTTGGGCTAATGTTCCAATCTGGATGATGGGGGGTCTTTACTTGGACCTCGGATCTACAGATGTTGGAGGATGCAGGAAAACTTTTCTCTGTAAGACTTTGAGAATTTAGTTGAAAGAAATGTACAACAGCTCTGCTGTTTGTTTCTAATCTAAGCACACTTGATTGTAAAACACATGCAGAATGTATATCCAGTGGTTGGATATATCCATTGGTTGGAATTGACCAATGCTAGGGCCACCTGCAAACCAATGCTCTATGGAAAATAACATGTGGTAGCAGTGGCGATAACAGGTCTGACTCCGCCTTGAGGTAGGCCCAGGTTACATGACCGTCCTGGTCACTTACGCCCTCCCTGGTGAAGTGGAAAAAGGAGCTAGGGAGTCTAAGCTAACCAAGATGTACTGGTGTACGTGCCATCCAACTATGAGTTATTGTTTATTATCTTAGGCAAAAGTCACTTTATTGTGCAAGACCAGTGTGGTTGCTAGCTGAATGTACCTAATTTACGCTTTAGGTTAATTGGTGAAGGCTAAAATCTCCTTTTGAAGAATTGTTGTGGTTAACCACAAAGTCAGTTTGTCAAAATGCTTTCCTTTGAAATGTTGTTGGAACAATCTATTGATATATTCTAGTGGTTATCCAAGTAATTAGTTCCTTGGCTTTATTACCTAGCTCAGCTCAGGTTCACCTAGGTTATTCACACTAATGAGCTCACCCAGGGAGCCACCAGGTTCACCTAGGTTAGTCACACTAATGAGTAGCCAGGCAGGGCTTGATCAGTTATGGATCTGGTCTCTCAATACTGTCCAGTACTTAATGAAGTAGTGTCCACTTCAAGTCCATTTTAACCAAAGTCCAATGGAATATAAGGGATGAGGGGCAAAATCTCATTCGAGGTTGTGATAAACTCATTAATGAGTTAAACTGTGTTTTAAATTTTTTGGCTAAAACATTGCTTTGCTACTGCTTCCACGTGTTTTTAATGTTAGTTAATGGTGAACTAAAATAGATTTAACATGAAAAGCATTTACATTGGTCCTTAGTGCTAAGACAGGCAAGCATCAAAATCTTGAAATGTCAATCTCATTCCAAAGTATATACTTAACATCCCAATATTTGTATATTTACCAAGAATTTCATTTTCAGAAGAGGTTGCAGGTGGAAAATTAAATTGCATAGCACAAGAAGTGATAGCCTAAGAATGAATATTGTAAACAAATATTGAAAGAGTTTATTAATCATAAAATGGTGAATAATTAAATTATATGTTTATAAAGATATAAAAAGTTTTCCATTAATGATCAAATAAATAATACAGTTATACTTTATAGGTGTTCTAATAGGTCCATCTGGCTTTGTAACAAGTCTAAAGCATACATTGTTGTCTTGAGTACCATTAAACAGTTAGCACTAAAAGGTTTAAAAATGAATTGTTAAATGCAACTAAAGAAATTAGTTCCTTCCTGAAGCAGCTACTGCTAACTGAGGGCCCTATTAAATTCTCCCTCGTAGTTCTCTCGGTGCTCGCAAAAGGCAGTTTTCCTGCTGTTTGCGAGAACCGAATCTCTCGCAGCCTGCTTTACGATATGACTGCGAGAAAATGGCCGAGAATAGGCTCCGAGAGAGCTACGTAGCCTTAAATCTATGCACGAGTCTCGCATATCGTAAGAATCCCTACGTGGACAAAAAGTCCACGCAAGGGATCCGAAAGCCTCTACGTGCTGCCTCGGAACAGCCCGAGACAGCAGTGTGAGGCTCCCCCCTGCACCCTATACACATCCCCATGCTGCAGGAGTCTCTATCGGGACCCCTGCAGCACCCCCACATTAACCCCTTGCAGCGGGGGTCCCCGATCTGCATAGATCAGGCCCCCCGCTGCATTTAAAACTTTTAAATTCCCCGCCGCGGCTCCTTAAAGGGACCGCGGCACACTATTACCCAATCCCGGCCGCGGCACTTAAAATTAACCCCCCTCTATGCTGGGGGTCCCCATCGGGACCCCCGAAGTGTCCCCACATAAACCCATTGCAGGGGGGGGGCCCGATCTGCATAGATCAGGCCCCCCGCTGCATTTAAAACTTTTAAATTCCCCGCCGCGGCTCCTTAAAGGGACCGCGGCACACTATTACCCAATCCAGGCCGCGGCACTTAAAATTAACCCCCCTCCATGCTGGGGGTCCCCATCCGGACCCCCGAAGTGTCCCCATATAAACCCCCTGCAGCGGGGGGCCCCGATCGGCACCGATCGTGACCCTGCTGCAATTCAATTTTAAATTTCCCGCCTCGTGGGTCCTCAAAGGACCGTAAAGGTCCTGAAAGGACTCGCACTAAAAATATTAACCCCAGGCAACTATAATTACCCCATTAACTCATGATGGTCAATCCAGACCACCATAAGGCCTAAATTAACCCATTAACTCATGGTGGTCAATACAGACCACCATAAGGCTCTATTTAACCCATTAACTCATGGTGGTCAATACAGACCACCATAAGGCTCTATTTAACCCATTAACTCATGGTGGTCAATACAGACCACCATAAGGCTCTAATTAACCCATTAACTCATAGTGGTCAATACAGACCACCATAAGGCTCTAATTAACCCATTAACTCATGGTGGTCAATACAGACCACCATAAGGCTCTATTTAACCCATTAACTCATGGTGGTCAATACAGACCACCATAAGGCTCTAATTAACCCATTAACTCATGGTCGTCAATACAGACCACCATAAGGCTCTAATTAACCCATTAACTCATAGTGGTCAATACAGACCACCATAAGGCTCTAATTAACCCATTAACTCATGGTGGTCAATCCAGACCACCATAAGGCTCTATTTAACCCATTAACTCATGGTGGTCAATCCAGACCACCATAAGGCTCTATTTAACCCATTAACTCATGGTGGTCAATACAGACCACCATAAGGCTCTATTTAACCCCATCAGTCCCATAAGGGTATATTATTACCATTATGGGCCTGTTACAACCCAACATTAACCACATAAGTGCCATGATGGTCCTCAAGGACCATCATGACACTAACTACAAACACTACACTATAACCCCCAATAAACCATTTAATCTAAACTAACCCCCCTCTACACTAATCTATTAACACTTACACTACCTACCTACACTACCTACCCCCTAATAAACCTCCCCAACACTCTAATTACAAAAAACAAAAAACCTACAGCACAGAAAACAAAAAACAATTACAACCCCACCCCCCACTACAGAAAACAAAAAAATACATTACAACCCCACCCCCCACTACAGAAAATAAAAAAATTACACACCTGAAAAGGAAAGACAGATAAACACAATACAATACATACATATAATACATTACATACATTACATACAATACATGACATTACATATAATATATTACATATAATATATTACATATAATACATTACATACATTACATACAATACATGACATTACATATAATATATTACATATAATATATTACATATAATATATTACATATAATACATTACATACATTACATACAATACATGACATTACATATAATATATTAAATATAATATATTACATATAATACATTACATACATTACATACAATACATGACATTACATACATTACATATAATGTATTACATATAATATATTACATATAATACATTACATATAATATATTACATATAGTCCTAATCAAATACCCCCTATCTATCTAACATACAATCTATTTAATTTAAAATAAATCCTAACTATATCAAATACATCCCCCTATCTATCTAATATACAAAAAATCCTAACAACATACACAGACCCTTATTCTAAACTAAAATAAAATAATTACAGTCCTAACTACATACACAGACCCTAATTCTAAGCTAAAATCAATAAATTAAGACCACTTACCTTTAAGATGTTGCTTCAGATCACTAACCTATGGGTCAAACAAAAAATAAAAATTAGTACAAAACATTAACATCAAATAAATAAACATTCTATACATTCTAAATATTCAACTCACCTTTACAGCATGTCCAGTCACTGTTTAGCTCTTCCGGCGCGGCCCTGTTAAAAAAAAAACACAATACATGAATACATGAATACAATATATAAACAATAAATAAAATACACAAATAAACATCTAAATATACATTTAACTTACCTCCCCGCGATGTCCCCGGCCTTCTCTCCTTCAGCCCCGGCTGGGCCGCGGAACCATTCGCGCTCTAAAAAAAAAAAAGAAAAAAAACTAACGGAGGTCTGCACTGGCAGACCTCCCCGACGCTACTGAACCTCCCGGAGTCGTTTCCGGGAGGAAATTGGCATTGGCGGCTTGTGATTGGCTGAAAAAGCTGTCTATCAATTTCAGCCAATCAAAAGTCGTCAATGTGTGAGCCAATCAGGATGGGATACACCCCAATATCCCACCCTGATTGGCTTAAACACTTGTCTATCTTTCTGGGAACCAATCACAACGCTCAGATGCCTTCAGCCAATCACTATGGGATACACCCCCACGGAGTGATTGGTAGAAGACATCTGCGCATCCTGATTGGCTCCTACATTGACGACTTTTGATTGGCTGACAGCTTTTTCAGCCAATCACAAGCCGCCAATGCCAATTTCCTCCCGGAAACGACTCCGGGAGGTTCAGTAGCGTCGGGGAGGTCTGCCAGTGCAGACCTCCGTTAGTTTTTTTTTTTTTTTTTTTTTTTAGAGCGCGAATGGTTCCGCGGCCCAGCCGGGGCTGAAGGAGAGAAGGCCGGGGACATCGCGGGGAGGTAAGTTAAATGTATATTTAGATGTTTATTTGTGTATTTTATTTATTGTTTATATATTGTATTCATGTATTCATGTATTGTGTTTTTTTTTTAACAGGGCCGCGCCGGAAGAGCTAAACAGTGACTGGACATGCTGTAAAGGTGAGTTGAATATTTAGAATGTATAGAATGTTTATTTATTTGATGTTAATGTTTTGTACTAATTTTTATTTTTGTTTGACCCATAGGTTAGTGATCTGAAGCAACATCTTAAAGGTAAGTGGTCTTAATTTATTGATTTTAGCTTAGAATTAGGGTCTGTGTATGTAGTTAGGACTGTAATTATTTTATTTTATTTTAGAATAAGGGTCTGTGTATGTAGTTAGGATTTTTTGTATATTAGATAGATAGGGGGATGTATTTGATATAGTTAGGATTTATTTTAAATTAAATAGATTGTATGTTAGATAGATAGGGGGTATTTGATTAGGACTATATGTAATATATTATATGTAATATATTATATGTAATACATTATATGTAATGTATGTAATGTCATGTATTGTATGTAATGTATGTAATGTATTATATGTAATGTATTATATGTAATGTATTATATGTAATGTATTATATGTAATGTATTATATGTAATGTATTATATGTAATATATTATATTTAATATATTATATGTAATATATTATATGTAATATATTATATGTAATGTCATGTATTGTATGTAATGTATGTAATGTATTATATGTATGTATTGTATTGTGTTTATCTGTCTTTCCTTTTCAGGTGTGTAATTTTTTTGTTTTCTGTAGTGGGGGGTGGGGTTGTAATTGTTTTTTTTTTTCTGTACTGTAGGTTTTTTTGTTTTTTGTACTGTAGGTTTTTTGTTTTCTGTGCTGTAGGTTTTTTGTTTTTTGTAATTAGAGTGTTGGGGAGGTTTATTAGGGGGTAGGTAGTGTAGGTTGGTAGTGTAAGTGTTAATAGATTAGTGTAGAGGGGGGTTAGTTTAGATTAAATGGTTTATTGGGGGTTATAGTGTAGTGTTTGTAGTTAGTGTCATGATGGTCCTTGAGGACCATCATGGCACTTATGTGGTTAATGTTGGGTTGTAACAGGCCCATAATGGTAATAATATACCTTTATGGGACTGATGGGGTTAAATAGAGCCTTATGGTGGTCTGTATTGACCACTATGAGTTAATGGGTTAATTAGAGCCTTATGGTGGTCTGTATTGACCATCATGAGTTAATGGGTTAATTTAGGCCTTATGGTGGTCTGTATTGACGACCATGAGTTAATGGGTTAAATAGAGCCTTATGGTGGTCTGTATTGACCATCATGAGTTAATGGGTTAATTTAGGCCTTATGGTGGTCTGTATTGACCACCATGAGTTAATGGGTTAAATAGAGCCTTATGGTGGTCTGTATTGACGACCATGAGTTAATGGGTTAATTAGAGCCTTATGGTGGTCTGTATTGACCATCATGAGTTAATGGGTTAATTTAGGCCTTATGGTGGTCTGTATTGACGACCATGAGTTAATGGGTTAAATAGAGCCTTATGGTGGTCTGTATTGACCATCATGAGTTAATGGGTTAATTTAGGCCTTATGGTGGTCTGTATTGACCACCATGAGTTAATGGGTTAAATAGAGCCTTATGGTGGTCTGTATTGACGACCATGAGTTAATGGGTTAATTAGAGCCTTATGGTGGTCTGTATTGACCATCATGAGTTAATGGGTTAATTTAGGCCTTATGGTGGTCTGGATTGACCACCATGAGTTAATGGGTTAAATAGAGCCTTATGGTGGTCTGTATTGACGACCATGAGTTAATGGGTTAATTTAGGCCTTATGGTGGTCTGTATTGACCATCATGAGTTAATGGGTTAATTTAGGCCTTATGGTGGTCTGTATTGACCATCATGAGTTAATGGGTTAATTTAGGCCTTATGGTGGTCTGGATTGACCATCATGAGTTAATGGGGTAATTATAGTTGCCTGGGGTTAATATTTTTAGTGCGAGTCCTTTCAGGACCTTTACGGTCCTTTGAGGACCCGCGAGGCGGGAAATTTAAAATTGAATTGCAGCAGGGTCACGATCGGTGCCGATCGGGGGCCCCCGCTGCAGGGGGTTTATATGGGGACACTTCGGGGGTCCCGATGGGGACCCCCAGCATAGAGGGGGGTTAATTTTAAGTGCCGCGGCCGGGATTGGGTAATAGTGTGCCGCGGCCCCTTTAAGGAGCCGCGGCGGGGAATTTAAAAGTTTTAAATGCAGCGGGGGCCTGATCGGTGCCGATCGGGGACCCCCGCTGCAAGGGGTTAATGTGTGGGGGCTGCGGGGGTCCCGATGGGGACCCCCAGCATAGAGGGGGGTTAATTTTAAGTGCCGCGGCCGGGATTGGGTAATAGTGTGCCGCGGCCCCTTTAAGGAGCCGCGGCGGGGAATTTAAAAGTTTTAAATGCAGCGGGGGCCTGATCGGTGCAGATCGGGGCCCCCCCCCCTGCAATGGGTTTATGTGGGGACACTTCGGGGGTCCCGATGGGGACCCCCAGCATAGAGGGGGGTTAATTTTAAGTGCCGCGGCCGGGATTGGGTAATAGTGTGCCGCGGCCCCTTTAAGGAGCCGCGGCGGGGAATTTAAAAGTTTTAAATGCAGCGGGGGCCTGATCGGTGCCGATCGGGGACCCCCGCTGCAAGGGGTTAATGTGTGGGGGCTGCGGGGGTTCCTATGGACCCCTGCAGCAAGGTGTTTATGTG
This sequence comes from Discoglossus pictus, assembly GCA_027410445.1. NCBI lineage: Eukaryota > Metazoa > Chordata > Amphibia > Anura > Alytidae > Discoglossus > Discoglossus pictus. The sequence goes on along the minus strand of CM050166.1, from coordinate 85,966,526 downwards.
AGGACACTTCGGGGGTCCCGACAGGGACCCCCGCATTGAGGGGGGGTTCATTTTAGGTGCCTGGGGGGGGGTTTGGAGTACCCCCCACGGCAGGGCTTATGTGGGGGACTGCCGCGGAGGTCCCTTTTAGGACCCCCGCAGCACTTGATGAGGAGTGGGAGCCTGCGATATCATCTCGCAGGCTGTCACTCCTCATGTACATTTACGCAGTGTAGATACGTACGGGCCTGCTGCGTAGCTCATACGTTGCTCGCAGCAGGGCTAATTTAATAGCATTGTAAGTTAGAGAAACTTTGCAGTACGTAGGGCTTAAGTAGAAGCCTCTTATTTACGAGGCTGGAATTTAATAGGGCCCTGAATATTTTCCCTCATAATCAGCAAGTGGATCAGGACTCCACTTTGTTGACGGGAAAACCTTAGCCCGATTCAATTGCCAGCCCGCAAGTTACTGTCCCAAAGCCAAAACCATAAACCATGCACTGATTCGTAGCAGTTCAGGGCAGTAACATGATCAATTTAGCAAGCCCGTAACCTCACATTTCCAATCAGCCAATAGAAAATCCCACAAAACAGGGTCCTCCATTTTTGGAAGGTTGTTAATGCTGTATTTTCCCTTGTTTTTATCCCCTGTATTGCGCTACGGAATATGTTGGTTCGTTACAAATAAAAGTTAATAATAAAATAATAATAATAATAGAAAATTAGACTAATTACGGCAGTAAAACATGGAGGTTACAATTAGGTTTGGGGGGCTGATATGCGATCAGACTCGCAAACCCGCAAAATAAAGAATTATGAAAATGAATGCAAAAGCTGTTCTAGTCCATATGGGTTGCCTGATATGTATTAACTCATTGATAATCCAGATTGATTTTGCCCCCAAAATGAAACATAAAAATAAATCAAATTTCCAGCTGATTTGCGGGCTTGAGACTGTTGTGCAATTAATTCTAATGTCTGTCATCGCTTTTCTCGTTATTTACAGTGCAGTATTGATTTTTTATTTGCATTTACACTGCTACGAATAGGTGTTTAAAACCCTTGCGGGTCCCCTCTAGCACTCGTAGGATTTTCTCCTTCTTTTGCCATTTACGGGTGTGAAAAAATTTGCGAGCTTGGGGAAATTGAGCAATTGAATAGCAATTTGCAATTTCAGCCTTGCGAAGTGACAGAACAAAGGCTTTGGGAGGCTGTAAGTTACGGGTTTAATCATCGCAATATTTCAAGGCTGTAACCCGTTTGGAGCCCGCAAAAAGACGCCAATTGAATAGCAAATTAACTTGCAACCTCACTTACGGGCTACAGTAACATGCAAAAGCTCAATTGAATCAGGCTCCTTGTCAATATATGGATTTATATACGACACTAGCAAACAGTCACTCTGCGGCAGGTGGTAAATGATGGTAATTTTGGTTTGATTATCGCACCCTCTCTGACCTTGTGTGCAAACTGAATATATATTGAGGAAGCGCATAGTATTGTAGTTGAGAGCAATAAATATTACACTATTGAATATGTAGTTTAGTATGGGAGTCATTTGCATAATCGCTTGCTAGAGCAATGGTACGCAACAGATTGTGTCAATACCAGATTAATTAAATATGCCTTCCAGTTTTCACAATTACTGCCACTACAATAAAGATTAGCACGCCACATAAATCTTTTATGCCTCCGTTATAGAAAATTACAGACACAATGATCAGTACTCAGTCTTAGATGCATTTTAAGCAGGTTACTGCAGCAATTTCTTTACGTTAGAGAGTTGTTAATGGTGTTAGTTTGTTACATATTTAACAAACTTTATGGTTTTGCTCCTTCTCACTCTACAATCCAATTACATAATATAATTTTTAAAGAAAGTCAAACTTTTTGCAGATTCTGCTAGTATCTAGACCAGTGGTGGGCAACAGTCCATGATTTCATTATTTCTCTGTATCCCATTTCTCTTCTACAGCAAACCTGAGTAACTTGGATTCATTCTGATTGTTCCACCAGGGCTCATGCAGAGGGAGATTGAAATCCTGGACTGTTGGTGGCTGTCATAGGACAGAGTTGCCCATATAGAAATGAAACAAAAAAATGAAATGTATGTACCTGTGCTATATCCAAAATATGCAGGTGGCCTTCATACAAATTAATTCAATCAGAAAAAAATGAAGAGAATGGAAAAGCTATGAATGTATTGCCACTCCACATCACCAGAGTAACTATGACTAATATTTAACTTTGATTTTAACTAAATGAAATGCTTTTAAGTCGTAAGAGGCCATAACATATTGGATAAAATGCACCTTTAAAATATTTTCCAACGTAAATATATGATACAATCAAATACCAGTTATTATATAAAGAGTGAAAAATCCTTCTTTGCTGGTATAAATTTATATCCTAATTTAAAAAAATGATATTAACTTGTATATATAGAAAGTATAAGGTCTTGGGGCCCTATGCTAATTGTGCAGTGCAAACTATGTTATAGTCGTAAATTGGCTGCAGGAACGTTTTTCCCCTTGTTACACAGCCCACATCAGTAAATCCTTCCTTGTCAGCAAGAGATTTTAGTATAGGGCGTACCCAAACCAATCTTTACAGATGAGAAACGGCTCTAGTAGCCAACAGGAAATGAGAACGTCAGGGTTATTATGAGTAAAATAAAGTGCCGTAACTGCGGCAAGGAAACATAATACACACACACACACACACACACACACATATATATATATATATATATATATATATATATATATATATATATATATATATATATATATATATATATATATATATATATGGTGCCTTGCAAAAGTATTCACCCCCTTTGACTTTTTACCTTTTTTGTTACATTACAGCCTTAAGTTCCATGTTTTCTTAATCTGAATTTCATGTGATGGATCAGAACACAATAGTCTAAGTTAATGAAGTGAAATGAGAAAAATATATACATAAAACTATTTTTTTGAAATAGAAAACAGAAAATTGGCATGTGCATATGTATTCACCCTCTTTGTTATGAAGCCCATAAAAAAGCTCTGGTGCAACCAATTACCTTCAGAAGTCACATAATTAGTGAGACCTGTGTGCAATCTAAGTGTCACATAATCTGTCATTACATATACACACCTTTTTTGAAAGGCCCCAGAGGCTGCAACACCTAGGTAAGAGGCAACACTAACCAAACACTGCCATGAAAACCGAAGAACTCTCCAAACAAGTAAGTTAGGTTATAAAAAAATATTCAAATCTTTGATGATGCCCAAGAGCACCATCAAATATATCATAATCAAATGGAAACAACATGGCACAATAGCAAACCTGCCAAGAGACGGCCACCCACCAAAACTCACAGACCGGGCAAGGAGGGCATTAATCAGAGAGGCAGCACAGAGACCTGAGGTAACCCTGGAGGAGCTGCAGAGTTCCACATCAGAGACTGGAGTATCTGTAGATAGAATGACAATAAGCCGTATGCTCCATAGAGTTGGGCTTTATGGCAGAGTGGCCAGAAGAAAGCCATTACTTTCAGCAAAAAAAAACAAAATGGCACATTTTGAGTTTGCGAAAAGGCATGTGGGAGACTCCCAAAATGTATGGAGGAAGGTGCTCTGGTCTGATAAGACTAAAATTGAACTTTTCGTCCATTAAAGAAAACGCGATGTCTGGCGCAAACCCAACACATCACATCACCCAAAGAACACCATCAGCCAGGACTGAGAAACTGGTCAGAGTTGAGGGAAAGATGGATGGTGCTAAATACAGGGATATTATTGAGCAAACCCTGTACCACTCTGTGCGTGATTTGAGGCTAGGACGGAGGTTCACCTTCCAGCAGGACAATGACCCCAAACACACTGCTAAAGGAACACTTGAGTGGTTTAAGGGGAAACATGTAAATGTGTTGGAATTGCCTAGTCAAAGCCCAGACCTCAATCCAATAGAAAATCTGTGGTCAGACTTAAAGATTGCTGTTCACAAGTGCAAACCATCCAACTTGAAGGACCTGGAGCAATTTTTGCAAGGAGAATGGGTGAAAATCCAAAACTAATCCAAAGCGACTTGGAGCAGTGATTGCTGCAAAAGGTGGCTCTACAAAGTATTATGCACAATGACTTTTTCTGTTATTTTGTCCTTCACAATAAAAAAAAAAACACATCTTCAAAGTTGTTGTCATGTTCTGTAAATTAAATGATGCAAATCGTCAAACAATGCATGTAAATTCAAGGTGGTGAGGCAACAAAACACGAAAAAAAGCCAAGGGGGGTGAATACCTTTGCATGGCACTGTGTATATTTATATATACTGTACATATACAGGTATATATATTGTTGGATAGAGACCCCACCTCTATTTGAAAAATATTTGAAGGGGCATTTTAACTGATATGTTATGCCCTGTTAAAATGTAAATGGAATTTAATCCTTTAAAATCAGTATTAATCATATATAAGAGCATAGTCACTCGGGTTCTATGGAGTGCCATTAGATTCATAGCTTTTCTGTTCTCTTCATTTTTTTCTGATTGCACCACTCATCTGGTGTCTGACTTTCTTGTTATCATTGTTCAGTGCCTTATTCAATACTATAAACTAAATTCCTTAATAAAAATGAGACCATGAGACCATCTCCTGACCAGTATATGTATTATCTGTATAATGATGTTCTGATTACTTGGTCCATTTCAGCTAACTTCTCCAAAATTATTGCTTTTTTAACAAACTATAAAATAAATTTACATTTAAATTTCATGCCCTCCTGATTTAAAGTGTTTTTGCAGTTGGAAATGTTAGGAATAGATTAAACTATAAAAATCAACACTTTATCAAATGACTCTTTATATGAGGATGCCAATATATTTTGTAGAAATGTGAGATTTATTATTTACTATGCAAGGCCAAGACAATATCTCTGAGGTTTAATACCATTAAAGTATTTCATGGTCACACTGAGTCGCTATTCAGAATTATTCACCAAAAAGAAAAAGAGGTTTATCTTAACATATTAATGCACCATGTTTAGTCTATTTTCTTACAAATAATCTAGCATGAGATTACGTGTGAATATATTTATGTACTAGAGATATCAAAAAAGATTATATTGTGTAATAATGTTATGTTCTTCCATTAAAAATATATTTAACAAAAAAACATTAACAACATATGTGTTCAGTGATTTATCCTTTTGTGAAAATCTTTCTTAGAATCAGACCCGGAGCTCTATAATAAAGTTTGCCCAAGCCACTTGGCTGTTTCAGTGCATGATATTTTTTAGATTATAAGAATCTTGAAAAAATATAGTTCCCTACTGCTACTTTTGAAGGCACCGCCTCTCTTATCAGGGAAATCCCAGTTCCTCTTAGCCCTAAAAATTTAATATATCTGTATGGAGCAGTGTGCACATATTAAGTGGGTGTATCTCTAAAATTCGTTTATTCATTGTACAAAGTAGCATTACTTAATAGTGCTTAGTTTTTGAGTAATAAGTCTAATTCTTTGGCTATTTGAAAGGGTGGGATGTATTCAGGTATAACTAAAGGCGCATGTAAAGGCATTTTTACCAAGGTCTATAGGATGATATTTTCATATAGATCAATGAAGGTCAACTAAGGGCTTGACAATGATATATACATTTTTATTTTATTCAAAGCAAAATGTGAATTTGCTGTAGGAAATTAATGAATTGGTAATAAGCTAACTGGGAGACATATTTAGTGGTACAATGGGTGTTACTTGATAGTATGCTGATAGTTTTAGTTAAGAGGAGTATGCTCTCCTCATTAAATATGAAGATACAAAGTATATAATATCCCCTGTTAATATACAGTGGAGGTTAAGAATAGATTTGAGGGACTAGACATGGAAGATAAAATGCCTGAAGAACTTTGGACAGACGTTTGTGACATTAACCAGAAAATACCAACAAAGAATATCCCCAAAAGAAAACAAAGAAGTCAAACTGGCTATCTGACGAGGCTTTCAAAGTAGCCCAGGAAAGTGAAAGGTAGTTGAGACAGGAAAATATGTATCTGAATGTAGAATTCCAGAGGATAGTAAGAAAAGACAAAGAAACATTCTATAATAAGAGATGTAAAGAGATAGAAGAAGATAACCAAATTATAAAGTCAAGTGGTCTCTTCAGGAAAATTGGGAATCTCAAAGTAGTTTTTCATGCCAAAGTTGTAACATCACCTCTTTGGTTGGTAACATTGTTAATGCCTTAGATACCATGTCATATCATATTTTTTAATTGATTTAACAATGTAACGTTACATGAGAGTAGTATGGCGCACATTGCCAATTGGTGTTTTATCCAATTTAAATAATAGGAAAAACTGATAATGAGTTTAGTAATACACATTTATTTCAAAAGTATGTATTTTCTTAAACAGGACACTAGAGCATTCAATTCATCACTTTTAAGACCATGTGTGATTGGAGAATGGGTGGGACGTGAAGATAATGACCCAGACCCTCTGGCTGCTGAAATGATCCAACCTCCAGTGCCAAGAAATAAAAATGAACAACGAGAGGGGGATGAAAGCAACAGCAGTCCTGCAGGAAGGTGAGTGACAACTTCTAGACAATCCCAGAGAATATGGTAAGACCAACATTTAAGTTGGTATTTGATGCATTAGAGCTTTGAACAAGAACACAAGAATGTATCTTGCTAATGGGAGATCATCATTAATTGCGATTATTACCCTACTGGGGCCCAGAAATGGATTATCTTTAGTGTAAGACCATGTAAAAAAGAAAATACTGTGCATGCTCAGACCCCATAACGTAAAGTGATTGAGTAGATAAATTACTCTCAATCTTTCATTGTCTTAACTCTGACAACAGTAGATTCTAAGCCCTAAGAGATAATTAGGTATTAATTGCAATGAGCTCCCATTAGCAGGAGATATATGTGTGTCTTTAGTTGATAGTTCATTGACCAGTTATGTATTTTCAAAAAAAGTGCTAATGTGCAAATAAAGTGCTTTATTATTGTGCATATCCTACAAAACAGTGAATTGAAGTCTATTAATATAACATATTAAAAAAAAATCAGTTGTGTCTAATTATTCCTCACAGTTTTATGTAAATGATTATTTGCTCCCTTGTGTACCAGTAAAATATTGATGGGGAAATCTCTTTATCATATGGGTTCTATTGGAATAATTTTTTTGTTTTGTTTTTTTCCTTACAGTTTGCATAAGACATGGATTCTCGTATTTCAATAATATATTTTCTTAACAATACATGAGAAATTGTATTGTCTTGTCTTTAGGACATTTCTTGATTAAACTGTTTCAAATAATGGTTTTGGATTTAATTTGTTTTTGCAGTGAAATAATTATTTTATAAATATTATAATTTCTATAGCTTGTGTACGTTTATAACCGATCATTAAATATATACTAATATGGTAGTCATTTCAATTAAGTTATGAAACTGAAGGCAATATTTAATTACAGAGATTTAAAGTAAGACATATTGAAGCCATAATGTAAAATCTAATATTTCCACTGCATTAACCCAGTCAGTAATAGCAGACTTAACATGAAATAAACATTGGCTGGAAAAATCAAATGATAGGATTTCATGAAATATTCATAATGCATCCCTGTAAAAACTAATTTTGGAAAATGTAGGAAGTAAAGCTGTAAAAGGCGTCTATATTTGTTTGGGGCTTCCAAATATGAATAATATATAAACTATTTCCTCGGGTACACGTTGTTTTATCAACAAACTGGCTGATATTTAATATCTTACATGGAAGTTCTTAAAAACAAGTAGCACTTGTAAGTTATTTTAAATTACTTTCCCTGATATTTTTTTCTGTTCTTTATTATTTTAGTTCTAGTTGTATTATTAACTTATATTTATAATATCTTTCTGTACAGTATATTTAATAAGTTAATTTAACGTGACTATTAAATTCAATTAAATGATTATAGTTTAGCACTCTCTTGATATTAATTCCTTTAGCTGTTATTGTTGTTGTTCAGTGCTTCAGCCATGTCTCACTCTCGGTGACCATATGGACCACATCACACCAGGCACATCTATCTGTGTTTCTGGTTGTGCGCATCTATAACGTTTTCTTGGCAAAGATACTGGAATGGGTTTCCAGTTCCTTCTCAAGTGGACCGGATTTGTGAGACCACTCTGCTATGACCTGCCCATCTTGAGTGTCCCTACATGGTATAACTCACAGTTTCACTGAGGTACACAAGCCCCTTCACCACGGCAAGGTAGTGATCCAGAAGTTAGCAATATCCTCCCAGAGGTATTATGAAAAGAAAAAAAAAGAGGAGAAAACAAATCAGTTAATATTGCAGTTTCCTTTACTTTTATTGTAATTCCCCTTAATACAAAGCTCCTTACATTAAAATCTGGTGAGGTTAAATAAGTCTCCCAAAATTATACTTATTATTATTATTATTATTATTATTATTATTATTATTATTATTATTATTATTATCCTTTTCTTTGTATCGCCTTTAACAGGTGAGGATATTACACTGGAATATTTTCTTGCATGACTGAAAATTGTGCAGGTTATTTTATGTGGGCCTTTGTGCTTGATTTATGGACTCAGCCTTGCTGTGTGAATTTGGGAATTAATGTTGATAGGCCCCTTGTCAAAACCTATAAATATCTACTTGAGCAGACTTTTAGAAACTGCAGTAATTGTAATATCAGCTCTAAAGTGGAAACAGAAGTTAAAATGTACCCCATAACTGCCAGTCTCTGATTATTTAATTTAATATAAGGAGAAAGTACATATATAAGATTAGCATCTGTGGAAGTATTACAGGAGCTAGTTATGGATATTAAGAAATATATGAAAGACTTGATTTCAAACAGCAAACTGGCTTCATGAGTCCTGTTATTTATACATCCGAGAAGATGTTTATCTAATACTATATAAGAGGCATCTAAAATAGTAATTATACAAAGGATATGAACAGTTATTCTTACTAAAAATATCTTTAACTGTAAAAATTAAAATGTAGGGATATTAATTGGAGACTGACAAATTATATCTTAGAAGCTTGTGTGAATTACTGTGATTTATAATAAAAGTACACCACATGTATTCGTTATATACTAAAAGTTGCATCTACTACAGTGGATATAAAAAGTCTACACACCCCTGTTAAAATGTCAGGTTTCTGTGCTGTAAAAAAATGAGACAAAGATAAATCATTTCAGAACTTTTTCCACCTTTAATGTGACCTATAAACTGTACAACTCAATTGAAAAACAAACTGAAATCTTTTAGGTGGAGTGAAGAAAAAAAAAAAGAGAAAAATAATGTGGTTGCATAAGTCTGCACACCCTCTTATAACTGGGGATGTAGCTGTATTCAGAATTAAGCAATCACATTCCAAATCATGTTAAATAGGAGTCAGCATACACCTGCCATCATTTAAAGTGCCTCTGATTAACCCCAAATAAAGTTCAGCTGCTCTAGTTGGTCTTTCCTAAAAATTTCTTAGTCGCAGCAAAAGCCATGGTCCACAGAGAGCTTCCAAAGCATCAGAGGGATCTAATTGTTAAAAGATATCAGTCAGGAGAAGGGTACAAAAGAATTTCCAAGGCATTAGATATACCATGGAACACAGTAAAGACAGTCATCATCAAGTGGAGAAAATATGGCACAACAGTGACATTACCAAGAACTGGAGCTCCCTCCAAAATTGATGAAAAGACGAGAAGAAAACTGGTCTAGGAGGCTACCAAGAGGCCTACAGCAACATTAAAGGAGCTGCAGGAATATCTGGCAAGTACTGGCTGTGTGGTACATGTGACAACAATCTCCCGTATTCTTCATATGTCTGGTCTATTGGGTAGAGTGGCAAGACAAAAGCCTTTTCTTATGAAGAAAAACATCCAAGCCAGGCTACATTTTGCAAAAACACATCTAATGTCTCCCAAAAGCATGTGGGAAAAGGTGTTATGGTCTGATGAAACCAAGGTTGAACTTTTTGGCCATAATTCCAAAAGATATGTTTGGTGCAAAAACAACACTGCACATCACCAAAAGAACACCATAAAAAAAAGGGAAGAAAAAATATAAAAATAAAATAATATGGTTGCATAAGTATGCACACCCTTAAACTAATACTTTGTTGAAACACCTTTTGATTTTATTACAGCACTCAGAGCCTCATTCAATTCAGAGTTGCCCAATTGAATAGGGCTCTATATAAGCACATACAAAACATTTTGACTGAACTTTTTTGTTACTGAACTGCTATCCAAAACCAAGGTTTTCACGAACTAAAAACTTCTGTCAAAAAATATGTTATGTGCTTATATAGAGCCCTATTCAATTGCCAAAATTCTAATTGAATGAGGACCTCAGTCTATTTGGGTATGAGTCTATCAGCATGGCACATTTTGACTTGGCAAGATTTGCCCACTCTTCTTTGACTCTTCTTTGAAAAAACACTTCAAATCTGTCAGATTGCGAGGGCATCTCCTGTGCACAGCCCTGTTCAGATCACCCCACAGATTTTCAATCGGATTCAGGTCTGGGCTCTGGCTGGGCCATTCCAAAACTTTAATCTTCTTCTGGTGAAGCCACTCCTTTGTTGATTTGGATGTATGCTTTGCGTTGTTGTCATGCTGAAAGATGAAGTTCCTCTTCATGCTCAGCTTTCTAGCAGAAGCCTGAAGATTTTGTGCCAATATTGACTGGTATTTGGAATTGTTCATAATTCCCTCTATCTTAACTAAGGCCCCAGTTCCAGCTGAAGAAAAACAGCCCCAAAGCATGATGCTGCCACCACCATGCTTCACTGTGGGTATGGTGTTCTTTTGGTGATGTGCAGTGTTGTTTTTGCACCAAACATATCTTTTGGAATTATGGCCATAAAGTTCAACCTTGGTTTCATCAGACCATAACACCTTTTCCCACATGCTTTTGGGAGACATTAGATGTGTTTTTGCAAAATGTAGCCTGGCTTGGATGTTTTTCTTCATAAGAAAAGGCTTTCGTCTTGCCACTCTACCCAATAGACCAGACATATGAAGAATACAGGAGATTGTTGTCACATGTACCACACAGCCAGTACTTGCCAGATATTCCTGCAGCTCCTTTAATGTTGCTGTAGGCCTCTTGGTAGCCTCCTAGACCAGTTTTCTTCTCGTCTTTTCATCAATTTTGGAGGGAGCTCCAGTTCTTGGTAATGTCACTGTTGTGCCATATTTTCTCCACTTGATGATGACTGTCTTTACTGTGTTCCATGGTATATCTAATGCCTTGGAAATTCTTTTGTACCCTTCTCCTGACTGATATCTTTTAACAATTAGATCCCTCTGATGCTTTAGAAGCTCTCTGTGGACCATGGCTTTTGCTGCGACTAAGAAAATTTCAGGAAAGACCAACTAGAGCAGCTGAACTTTATTTGGGGTTAATCAGAGGCACTTTAAATGATGGCAGGTGTATGCTGACTCCTATTTAACATGATTTGGAATGTGATTGCTTAATTCTGAATACAGCTACATCCCCAGTTATAAGAGGGTGTGCAGACTTATGCAACCACATTATTTTTCTCTTTTTTTTTTTCTTCACTCCACCTAAAAGATTTCAGTTTGTTTTTCAATTGAGTTGTACAGTTTATAGGTCACATTAAAGGTGGAAAAAGTTCTGAAATGATTTATCTTTGTCTCATTTTTTTATAGCACAGAAACCTGACATTTTAACAGGGGTGTGTAGACTTTTTATATCCACTGTACATGTAAGCCATGAACATACAAACACTTTTAGCAGGCTGCTCTGTTTGTGCCTAGTGGCTAAAATATTGTTTCTCTTTGTCTTTTTCTGTTTAACAATGGAGGAAGAGGTATTGTGACCTAATTGATAGGTCACCTTTGTCGCATTTGACACCTGACTGCTAACTTGCTCATGCTTAGAAACAGGTAGTGTCAACCACTAAACATTAGCTGGCTGTCCTTGGGCCTGAGACCTTCCATGTTGAATGTTATCAACAAAAACTGTTGGCTTGGAGACTGAGGGGGATATGAAGTCCTATTGTTTAATTTATTGAAGAGTGGAGTAAAGTATCTAGGATGTATTGCCTTAGTGGAAGATTCAAATACAGTATTAGGATTTGACAACATGGCCCTCACTGCACATGCTCAGATGCATACAGTGGCAAGTAAACTAACAAATCTTGCTTACAGAGGAAGGATAACTGCCATGCCAGCTTCCAAACACTAGCAGAGTCTTCTCAAATTAACATTTTCTCTAAAGAAAATGTGTTTATCCTCATGGTTTACATGGCTGCTGTTGCTAGCTTGTTACAAATTTCATAAACTTATGAAGTTTATCTCAAGTTACTATAGTCCTGAAAGCACAGTAACCGTAAACTTTATAGGCACAAGAACTATTCCAATTTGGTTAAAATATTACAAGTGCTTCACTTTATTTTCTAGCTGACCTGGCTTGACATTTTAGCATGCATCTCCGTCATCTTGGGAAGTTGTCGTTTGGATAGATTTCTCTCCAAAATGGTTTATCTGTGTACAAGGAAACATGGTAGTGGTCAGTCAAGTGAACAAGTTTTATTTCATGGACAATTGCATCACTGCATAATGGAGAGCTTTACTAAACTGCAACACGAAGTGGAGATAACTACAAGTAATCGCCTCCTATCAGCTTGTCTGGCCCATACTACAAAATAGCAACTCACAGCTATCGCCCATATAGCATATTACAAGAAAATCTTGCAACAGTCTGTTTGTCAAGATATCAATATACAATATAGTAATAGTGAATTCATCAAGCAGACTATCACAAAACAAATTTACAACAGAATATTTTTTTTCCCCAACAAATTGGTTTGAAAAAACACAGTTTGAAATAACAAATTACTATACTCTCACATTTTTCTTTGCAGCTTTGGTTTTGGCATAAAATATTTGATTAACATAAATTGTAGAATTTGACATTATAAATTAATTATATATATGAAACTGCTGCCAGCAAGTGCTTAAACGTATTGGCTATTCATATGTTCATTTATAAATTTAAATTTTGCCTTTCAGTGTTTGCTCTTATTTTGATTATTTGTCAGACTGAATGGGTGTGCTTCATACCCTGTAGCTAAATATTACTGTTATTTCTGTATGTACGGTCATTGATATTTCTTAAAATGTGGATGAAAAACTCAGACACGACTTACTTGCTCCATTCCCTTTATGACTGGCCACAAAAAGCAGCTTATTGATTGGTGGGTGCATCTCCATACTCTCCATCGATGCATTTTCCTTTGGGAGTGATTCAAAGACTATACTAGCAATAATTAAAAAGGATATTCTTGATCAGTCTACAAATAAACCGTTTTTGCATGATTTTATCTGATGGTGCTCAGCTGTTTTCTTGACTTCCACAAGGTGGTTAAGGGAGGTTATTAAAGGGTCACAATGAAAAAAGCTATTTATTTGAAAGTGATAACTAAATTAATGGTCATGGTATGTAGGAAGTATATCAGCATATTGTAGCTATACCTGTTGAAGTGTCATTTAAGGCTAATGTTCAGTAGCCTTCTGCAGATTCAGGTTTCATAATAAGGAAACTGAAGGAGGCTGCCATACACTATGCCAGGTTGTGACTACTGTAGTGATCATAGGATAGAGTTTCAATTGTTTATGTAATATCTGATTAGCAATTGAAGACCCGATAAATAATTTCTGCTGCTAAAGTTCACCTTGCATTTTATTTATTTTTTTTATAAAAAATGAGAGTACTAACAAGCACACATCTCAGAGAAATTAGATTTTAGAGTAAGTACTAGAAGCCTTCCAGGATCACGCCAAAGCTTAGTTTCTTGTGTCTAGCTAAACTGTGGGGGTTAATCAGACAAAAGAAGAATAAGGATGCAACAGAAGTATCTGCACTTGCAGTTATTTAAATTGTGTCTAGATATAGTCTGAATAACAAATGAAGATCTGTATGCTTCTCTGAAAGAGTTCATTAGAATAATTAATAGTAACTTAGATAAAGAAAAGCTCATTTAGTTTCTATTAAGTTCTGATGCATTTCACTGACACTGTGAAGAGCTTATTCTGTGTGTTACATACTAATTGAATGGCATTAAATATTTACAATTTTAGTGAACTGCAGTATGTTATTTATTTGAGGCTTTGTGAAAGACATATTGCTCAGTTAGGCAATTGCCAGTTGGTTTATCTTTCAAGCAAGTTACAAAAAAAAAATTGGGTTCATAGCAGAATTTTTTATTGCTGAATCTAGATGATTGACGATTGTGAATGATAAAATCAATAGACCTTATGTAATGTAAGGTAATTTTTGGATAAGCCTTCAAAGGTCCATTTCAAGGGCCAGACTAGAGGCTTGTGAGAGCTCTATGTGCATTGTCATTTGAACCTTGTGCTTTACTTTGCATCCGATTACAATCAGATCTCTGTCTAGGATTTGAATAACAAATGTGAAGCTGGCTGAGGTAGTTGAATCCTGCAGACTTCTACCAGCTGACAACAACTAATAAACAGGAATGCTGCCAGAAGTGATGCTGGGGACAATTTGGGTTAATTCCTTTGCTAATAAAGTATTTATGAAAGTGTGTCCCAATGGTCACTGCTTGTTAATCCTTCCCCGTGGTAGTCTTGCAAAACATTATCCATGAGAAAAAAAAAGACCTAGACCTTTTTCTCGTTTTTAATTGCACATTTTGATTTTGGCTATATATTTACGAACATAGAGAGTAATCAGGCCTTCTTTTTTTTTTCTATTTAGATTTTACATTACCCTTATTGGTGCTAAATTAATCTCTTTATATGTATTATGGATGTATAAATATGTGTCAGGGATTTATATATATTTAGGTATATTTCTATGTATAAGAAGCATTTAGTTTGCATAGTAAAATTTTCTGTTTTGCAAATTTTGGCTATAGCAATGCACTCATAACATCAAAATGCACAGGGTAATTGTTTTACTTTTTCACTCTGGGTGCCCGGTTTTGAAATGGTGTCTGGAAACAGACCTGGCACTTGGAGCACCTCTCCATTTCTAAAATACCCCAAATTAGCATATATGCTAATGTTCAACATCTCTAGTATATCGTTCTTTCATAGAAATGGACCAGTCTCTTTAAATTATATTGATACATAATATATGATTGCATTGTTTTAAACTTGTTTTTCAATTCACCATCACCTGCACAATTATTTGATGCTCTTGTTACTACCAAAACTGGAGCTTTAACATTAAAGGTAATCTCAAGTAACCTTATGTGTTTTGCGCATCAACAAGAGGGTAGGAACGCATATGGAAGGAGTGCTTTGATTTTTAAAATTCTACAAAAATAACTGTTATGAGTGATTGAAGTTAGTAGTTTTAAGATGTTTGTACCTTCCAATGCATTCCAGGAACACACAATGAGATGTATTGGCTGGTGATACTAATAATACAGTATAATCAGGTGCGCAGGTTGTGAAGGAAAAAGAATATTGACAGTTCAGCAGTTGGTTGTAGTAATGCTGAACATTAAAAGTATTATGTTACCAAAATTAACTATGTATTATTTATATTGTTCATTTTCACCACTATAAAGCACATAGATTAGCTCAAATGTGAAATAGCAGATCTGGGTTTGAATCCTACAACTTTATTTTTTAATAGATAACAAGATAAGACTGAAAATATATATAAACCGTAAATGAGTTATATGAAACAAATAGTGGAGTAATAATGCTTTTAAAATAGTTATTTAAAAATAAATAGTGATTAAAGGGGTCTGGACAAAGGATATCAGAATGATAGTTACAGACGCAACCTTATTATCTATGCAGATTCTTGTGGGAGGGCTCCAACGGCTATATAAGAAATAACAAAAAAATATTATATTTAAAGGGATATCTAAGTTAGCTGGATTAATACATTTCTGCACTCTATAGGCAAAAAGCAGCCTATATGTATACAGCACATCTCTTAAAACATTTTATTTTTTTAATATCTAAAAATTCCTCTAATGATTGTGTTGACACCCTAGGGGGTGTCTACACAACTTCCTGATCCCACCAAATCAGCATGCAGCATCCAGGAAGCAATATTAACCCACTATTTCCCTGCTCTTGCTTGCTCAGACAATAGTAGAGCAGTGTTGCCAGCCTTCCAGTCACTGCTAGGCTATGACTCATCCCTGCTTCCTGTATATGCTGTGTGGTGTTGTCATAGCAAATCTATGACTCAAATCTAATCGGATTGGCCAAAACAAATTATGGAGGGGGTGTAAACCTTAATTTTAAACTGTCAGAAATGACAATAGATTTTGCTAACTTCAAGATAAATGTTTATTTTGGTATTTTTTTCAGGCAAACATTTTTTTTCATATACTATTAATCCTCTATCAGATGCATTCATAATCCAGGAAATTTACATATCCATTTAAATGAATTCTTGAACACTGCAAACATTTTAAACAACATTTGTTGTGATTTTCACCCTTTATCTGATCTTAAAGGGCACAAATTGTGATTTCAGTGTCAAAGTTGTATATCATACTGTACATTACGGCAAGCTGAGTGCATGTCAGTGGACCTTCCAAGTTGTATTTTATCCAACATGTCTCTATCTGTATGTTATAATGTTAACATTTTCTGTACATTTTGTTATGCATCAATTTGACAAAAAGAAAAAATATAAGCAGATTTTTAAAACTAAATCTCCATATGATGTGTCTGATTAAAATAGCTTCTAATTAGGATACTGACATGAAACAGCCAGGGATCAGAATACATGCACACTTCAATCTGAGTGGCTGCTGAGTGATAGAAGTCAGATGTACAGCCAGTGTCAGGTTTATATCTGCCCTGATTCTGTTACCTGAATCAGAGTCATGACATGGATATGCTCATATCAAAGAAACACTGTGCTGCTACTATACTTGTCAAGGTTTCATGACAGACAGGTACTAAGGGCAGACTGTAATGATATATTCAACACTATAAAGCTTGTGTTCATTATATTCTCTACATTTCGTTGCAGATTATGCTTTTTTTGATACAATTTCTCAATATTTTTATTTATATATGTTATATATATTATTATGTAGAGGTTCCCATTTTTTAAATTGATTGGGACAATAGTCCCAATTTCTACAGAAAAGAAAATACAGGCAATTGTAATTATGTTTATTTATATGATTACATTAATATGTCCCTTATTAATGTGCATTTCTCCAGTTCTGTATTTTTTTTTTGTTTAGAAGATGTGTCACAAAAGTGAATTGTTCATATTGAATTATTTTTCTAGTTTGAAGATGGAGCCTAAAAATAAAGGACTAAAGCAGCAGCAACAGCAGCACAAGAAGCTTCTGGCCGCCATGCTGTCCCAGGATTCATTTGACTCTGTACACAGTGCTCCTGCCTCTGTCACAGAAGAATATATTGATAATGAGGATGATGCAATGGAACTGCTAGGTAATTTATGAAGTTACTTATTTATTTATAGCTTTCTACATTGTAGAGCAAGTTAATATTTTGTGTATATCACCATTAACCATTAAGCTACATACTTACATGTATTACTTGTGCAATTCCTTCTGTATTTACATATGGGCTAAATGGGCTGTGGCCCAGGGAAGCTCTATTTTAGGGCGGCAAAACTCTGCTATTTGTGTGTGTGTGTGTTTTTTTTTATGGGAAGCCCTCTCTTACCCCATGTCCCCTCGGCCCCCCTGGAGCCCCTCGCCGTCACAGGACCCCCGGGAGTAAATCTCTCTGTCTTCTGCGCTTTTACCAAAATATCGTGGGTACCTCCATGGACCAGCAGAGACATTTTTCTTTCAATAATTAAAAAGAAGAGTTGTGACATTTTTCACACCTACATAATCTTAGACTTACATTCTTCATACATATACTACAATTTAAAGTAGGTAGTTTGTAATAACTCCTGTCAATGATACCACCAGCAACTCTGTGGGAGGAGGCAAGGACTGAGGTTAAAGGGTTGCCACAAGAGCTAATGCATTCTCTCCTCCCTCGGCATTCGAGACACTGCTCTCTTGTGATTCTCATCATACCTCCAAGAACGATCACTTAGCGCCTCCTTCTCCGGCACATCTTCTACTCCTCAACCCCTGTCTATTGGCGTACCCCAAGGATCAGTCCTAGGCCCCCTCCTCTTCTACATCTACACATCCTCACTTGGCACCCTAATAAACTCTTTTGGGTTCCAGTATCATCTCTATGCAGATGACACCCAAATCTACCTCTCAGCACCAGATCTATCCCCCTCACTTCTAGCACACGTCTCAGACTGCCTCTCTAGTATATCCTCTTGGATGTTCGCCCACCATCTGAAACTCAACATGTCTAAGACTGAACTCTTAATCTTCCCACCCTCTACTACAGCTTCAATTCCTCACATCTCTCTCTCTGTCCACAATGCCACCATCACTCCCACCTCCCAAACCCGTTGTCTTGGGGTTCTACTGGGCCCTGCCCTCTCTTTCATCCCACACATACAGTCTCTAACCAAATCCTGTCTTTTCCATCTAAAAAACATATCCAAAATACGCCATTACCTTACACAAGACACAACTAAGATTCTTATACACTCTCTCATTATTTCTCGTCTTGACTATTGCAACTCGCTCCTTGTTGGACTGCCCATCACTCGCCTCTCCCCACTTCAATCCATAATGAATGCCTCCGCCAGACTCATCTTCAGTACACATCGTTCAGTGTCGGCAGCTCCTCTTTGTCAATCACTTCACTGGCTTCCCTTAGCCTCCAGAATAAAGTTTAAAATCTTGACCCTTACTTATAAAGCCCTCAACAACAGCGCACCCCCATACATCTCTGCTCTCATCTCCAAATACTCCCCCACACGCCCTCTTCATTCTGCTAACGACCTTCTTCTTTCTACCACTCTTGTCACCTCCTCTCACTCCCGCCTCCAGGACTTTTCTCGCGATGCCCCTATTCTCTGGAACTCCTTGCCTCGCTTCACCAGACTATCCTCCTACCTTAAATCCTTCAAAACATCAATAAAAACGCACCTCTTTAACGAAGCCTATAACCTTCCTCCCTAACATGCTCAGCACTACTCTCTCCCTACTGTACCACATACACACTTCAACCTTTAGATTGTAAGTCTGCGAGTTTCAATCCTGCAAGGTGCTTTAGGGAAAGCACTATGGACACTGGATTCCAAGCTCAAAGCCAGGGCCATCCACTCTTTGCAATGTGTGAATCTTGAACTTGTCATTGCCTGTAACTTAACTTATGTATAGCGCTACGGAATATGTTGGTGCGTTACAAATAAATAATAATAATAATAATAATCTCTTGAAATGAGCTATTGTGTCCATAACCCTGACCTTGCCTCTAGCCTATTGAGCCATTTTAGAAACAAACCCAAACCTCATTTGATGCTCTGTCTATTATGTTGTTCAGTAAATGTACTTCTTTATACTCTTTTTAGAAGTATGTAAAGCTCCTTGGATAAAAACTCTGTAAACAATTGTCCATATACATTGCTGACAGCTGTGACATCTCTATTCTAAGTAGGACAGAACTAAATATAAGACATCAGTACCTTGGATAGCACCCTGAGCCCAGTGCACACATAACCATAAGGTTTAGGCTTATGTCAACCTCATTGATTGAATCTTACACAGGACATACATGTAATTGGTTTTAAATGTAAAATATGTGCGTTTAACTGATACCTGAATCCCCACAGACTATTATTAACTATTTTGATGAGTATCCATTCATGGAACAAAAATAAGTTTCATTTCTTGCAGTTCTATAAACTAGAAGGGTAACTAAGCTTTTTTTTCATTTTGCTGCTTTTAGTCTTTTTCTTTCAATGGAGAAATACATCATCGGTTTATAAAATAGCTCTTCAAAAATGTGAGGCGCGTAGATACTAAAAAACGAAGCAAACTCTGTTCATTGAGACCATACATCATGCATAAGCAGTAGTCTGATCCTCAGGTTATGAAAACTATAGATAAAGCATAAAGAAGAAAAAAATAACCTGTTTCCATTTTTCAGTAAATGAGAAGTTAATAAAAAAACCTGAACAAACCAAGGAATAGACCAAATTTGTGCCTGGCAAAGTTGACCTAATTGCGTAATTATACAAAATACATCTATAACTTGCGTGGTTCAGTTCCAGTATTATGGTTAATGAAGAGTTTAGGAATCTGAAGAGAACAAAGTATGAATGGGTTAGGATTGACTACTGTACAGGCGTAAAAAAAACAAAAAACTATAAAATGTAACTTTGTAAAATAATTTCAGATTGATACAGAAAACAGGAGGTGGGCGGACACCATGGTATAAGGCATCTTAACATGACACCTCTCACTACAACAGGAATGTTCTGGAATACGGCTAAGAATGTTTTTTAATGTATTTTTATTAACAAATTGTAGATAGAGTGGCAAAAAATATTATTTTTCCAAAACCATGTTGTACAGACAGCAATTGATTATGTTTAATCATTGCAGCTCTCATTTTTAATGGAAATAAATATTTTATAATATGTAATAGCAAATCTGAAACTTCAGTGTTCCTTGAAGTATCACTATAATAGTTGTCAGTGTGCATCACGTTACAATGTTGGTCATGCTGTTGGAGCCCATAGGGCCGCAGTTTAGGCACGCGGGACTTAGGCTGCAATGAGCGCCGAAGGCGCTCATTGCACTGCGAGCCTTGCAAAGCAAGGCGAGCAGTTGAGGCACGCAGGACTTACGACCTATACGACTTAGTGCGTGTAAGGGTTTCGGTCCTATTTGGCTTGCAAAAATCCCACTTTACCGCCCGAACCACGGAACTGCAAAGACCTCAAAAACACAACAAATATGCCTCAAATTAATTTACACACTCACATACAGCACACTACAAGAGCCAGGGAGCCTGTGAGGGAGGTTGCAAGTTAATTTGAGGCATATTTGGCGTTTTACTTACCAATGAAAATTGCAAAAGCGAGAAAAAAAATGGCTGCTGAAAAAAACGCAACACTACGAAAACGAGGATGAAGGACTTAAAACTAGCCCCAATTATGCAAAACTAGCGCCAAGGACGTAAAAACTGCTCAGAGAGCCCGTAGCCTCGCGTTATGTGGCAAACACCATTGCCAGGCTTACTATTTCACTCCCGTCATTTTTGACGGGCAATTTACTAGTGAAATAATAAGATGCTGACCAAGGAGGGAACAAACCTGGACTCAATTCAGTTTTTTTTTTCAATTTGTAAAAGAGCTTTCATTAAACATTACCAAAGTTGTGTTTTACATGAAAATAACAGGAAGTGAGCAGAGCATATGAATGTCTGTAGATTTAATTGGCAGACATATATGACTCCTACATCTAGGTTACTACCCATTGGCTGGCAGGCAAGCCCCCAGGTCAGTTAAACATTTCAATGAAAACACATTCAATCATTCATATCACAACACATTCATATCAAATATCCTCTTTCTGAAGTAACAACAAAAAAAATTTAAATGTCCCTCTAAAAGTGTAATTTTAAAATGAAAAATTCTGGCCTTTGATTTATATGTATATTATTCATTGTGTTTATTGAACATTAAACATGCTTTAAGATTAAACATTTGCACAACGTACAGTGCCTTGCAAAAGTATTCACCCCCCTTGGCATTTTTTCACCCCCCTTGGCTCACAACCTGGAATTAACATGGATTGTTTGAGGATTTGCATCATTTAATTTACAGAACATGCCCACAACTTTAAAGATTTTTTTTATTTTTTTATTGTGAAGCAAACCGCAAATATGACAAAAAACCAGAAAAAGTCAGTGTGCATAACTATTCACCCCCCTAAAGTCAATACTTTGTAGAGCCACCTTTTGCGGCAATCACAGCTCCAAGTCGCTTTGGATAAGTCTAATCTATGAGCTTGCCACATCTTACCACTGGGATTTTTGCCCATTCCTCCTTGCAAAACTGCTCCAGCTCCTTCAAGTTGGATGGTTTGCGCTTGTGAACAGCAATCTTTAAGTCTGACCACAGATTTTGTATTGGATTGAGGTCTGGGCTTTGACTAGGCCATTCCAACTATTTTACATGTTTCCCCTTTAAACCACTCAAGTGTTGCTTTAGCAGTGTGTTTGGGGTCACTGTCCTGCTGGAAGGTGGACCTCCATCCTAGCCTCAAATCACGCACAGAGTGGTACAGGTTTTGCTCAAGAATATCCCTGTATTTAGCACCATCCATCTTTCCCTCAACTCTGACCAGTTTCCCAGTCCCAGCTGCTGAAAAACATCCCCACAGCATGATGCTGCCACCACCATGTTTCACTGTGGGGATGGTGATCTTTGGGTGATGTAATGTGTTTGGTTTGCGCCAGACATAGCCTTTACTTTTGATTTCTAAAAAGTTAAATTTTAGTCTCATCAGACCACAGCACCTTCCTCCATACATTTTGTGAGTCTGTAATGGCTTTCTTCATGCCACTCTGGTCATAAAGCCCAACTTTATGGAGCGTACGCCTTATTGTCGTCCTATGTACAGATACTCCAGTCTCTGCTGTGGATCTCTGCAGCTCCTCCAGGGTTACCTTAGGTCTCTGAGCTGCCTCTCTGATTAATGCCCTCCTTGCCTGGTCCGTGAGTTTCGTTGAGCGGCTGTCTCTTGGCAGGTTTGCTGTTGTGCCTTGTTGTTTCCATTTGGTTATCATAGATTTGATGGTGCTCCTGTGGATCATCAAAGATTTGGATATTTTTTTTACAACATAAACCTGACTTGTACTTCTTAACAACATTGTCCCTTACTTGCTTGGAGAGTTCCTTGGTCTTCGTGGCAGTGTTTGGTTAGTGGTGCCTCTTGCTTAGGTGTTGCAGCCTCTGGGGGCTTTCAAAAAAGGTGTGTATATGTAATGACAGATCATGTGACACTTAGATTGCACACAGGTGGACATCATTTCACTAATTATGTGACTTCTGAAGGTAATTGGTTGCACCAGAGCTTTTTATGGGCTTCATAACAAAGAGGGGGAATACATACGCACATGCAAATTTTCTTTTTTCTATTTATATAAAATAGTATTATGTATATATTTTTCTAATTTCACTTCACCAACTTAGACTATTGCTAACAAAACATTGAGCTTAAGGCTGTAATGTAACAAAATAGGTAAAAAGTCAAGGGGGGTGAATACTTTTGCAAGGCACTGTATGTGATTAATTTACACTTCAGTTATTTTGATTCCAGAAATGGTTCTCAGTACTGTTGTATGATCTACAGTGCCTTCCTTATGCTCATTCTATTAAATCTTTAATAAGAAGATTATAGATCAGTGAGCCATCTACTACCTGTACTACTTTATGTGAAATTAAAATAGAATTGATTATTTAACTGACATTTTCTAAGCTTGGGTTTAACCACAAATAGACCTCACTAATTGACCTGTCTATGATCTCGTTTATCACGGTTGCACATTTGATTTCAGTAGCACTTTTTTCCTTTATGCATGTAGGATGACCAGTGTATGACAGGTTGAGTTCCAAACCAGCATTTCCCATAGGGATCAAGGTAAATTGAAATAATGAGTTCCAGACCCCAGATTTTTCATGTTTTATTTTCCACTGATGGTCTTGTTTTTGGATATAAAACGTTAAAACGAAACAGGCAGGTATAAAAAACAGGCGCATCATTGTTTGTAGACTCCGGCATCGCAGGACAAGCGAGCATGCGCAGAAGTGTCATTTTATTTATAATGGCCGCCATTGCAAAGCATCAGCAGTTTGTGTCCATTTTACAGCTGTCATTACAGGTAGTGCCGCAGTGTGAGCCGAAAAAGCAGAGGATAGAGAGAGACAGAGAAGAGATAGAGATAATTAATAGGGAGCAAGAGAGGGCAGAGAGAGAGAGAGACAGCATAGACAATTCAAGTTAACATTTTATGATATTGTCATTTATGGCGGGCAAATTACTAGTTATAAGATAAAATCTTTTGCTGGACAGAAAAGATAGGTACATTATTTATTATACCAATTATTCTCAAGAAGTAAACGAAAGCAGATAAAATTAGTGCTTCAAGAGAGTGTTATAATTTTTTGAACCCGTAAAGCAGCAACACTGACTATAAAAATACTTACGACATGCCCGTCCAAAAATGACGGTAAATAAAATTTGAAGCCATGGTAATACTGTTTGGCACACAATATTAAGCTTCGGCGCTCATTGCGAGCCTCGCACTGAGTATATAGTATATAAAATATAGAGAGGAGGATACACAAGGAGAGGCTCGCAATGAGCACCAAAGGCGCTCATTGCGAGCCTCTCCTTGTGTATCCTCCTCTCTATATTTTTTTAAAATACTAATTAATTAATTAATTGAATAATAAATTAATATAGTTTACCTTTTTCTAATTAATATATGTAAAAATCAATATCATGAAAAGGTAACAATCTCTTTGTATTGCCCTGCAGCATATAATGTCCAGTGGGACTGTTGCTGCCCTGAGGAGATAGTTTTATGAATGTCCCAACTGTGCATTAGAAATAGGCTGCGTGCAGGAAACGTTGATTTATTTATGTAAGGCGCTAGTTTAGAAGTGTAATGTTGTTAGTGGCAAGTTAGGATTGTAAAATAGCGTAGTTTGTGTATGTGCTACGCGGTTCGCGAGCATTTGCTGTTCTTTGTAATAGTGTATTTTGTACCTCGTACATTCCTGGGTGAAAGTGCCATCGGTTGGCAGTGTTTTGCGTGGCCCAGGGTCGTTTTAATTTTTTGGGGCCGTCAATTTTTTTCTCGCTTAGCAGATTTTCGAGGGGCTAAACTCTGCAAAATCGACTTAAATTTGCATTCCACCTCACTGTTCCCCCATGCTGTGTGTGATGTTTTTGTTGTATTTTTATTTTTTGTGTGTTTCTTGTGTTTTGCTCTGCGCGGTTCAGGCGTTAACTTCGTATTTTTCCTATCTTGTAATTTTTTTTTTCTATGTCCCACGTTCATCAAGTGAAGGCAAACCCTCGTTTCCTAAATGTTTGGAGGCTAAGTCCTGCATGTTTCATTGCCTCCACTGCTCGCTTCGCTTTGCAAGTCTCGCAGGCAATGAGCGCCTTTGGCGCTCCTCGCCCAAGTGCTTTGAGATTTAGGGCCTTAATGGCTTGCCTCGCTATGCGAGACTCATCGCCTCAGTGCTGTGAGTTTAATGGCTGGCCTCGCCTACACTCTTTTCCTCTAAATAGCTGTTAGTGGCACAACATTGTAATTCGTGGAACAGGATTATTGATGACTATGGGACTGGAGACCTAAACTGAAGGATAACTATGGCATAGATCTGTTAGCCATCACTGAATTTATTTAGACAAGACTATAGCTGGTGCAATTTATGCAGCTTTTTTTTTGTTTGTTTCAATATTTTTTATTATCGCATACATGTTGTATAACAGTCATCATTGTAATTTCAATAAACTTAAAAATTCTCAAATTTAAGATCTATTATTTTTACACATTAAGTTTTCATAGTCTTTCTTGCTGCGTTGCAATACTCCATATTTTCCTTTTTCCTTTTAGATATGAATTATGTTTTAACTTAACAAAATTTATCAGTTTATGGTATTAGATATACAATAAAATGCCTAGGGTAAAGAACAAAAATACAAATAAAAAGGGGGAGGGGTAAAATACTCTTGAGCGAGTCTTGGTTGTCTGTGCGATTAGGTGTGTCCTGTTCAGAGTTTATTTTGGCATTGAAAGTAATATCCTGTGTTGCTTATAATTTGCTTACCTGTCCAGCTCTTGGAGCCACCCCCGGGGATTCCGAGTCCAGATAATTTTAGTAACAACTAATCGTGGGGATTATTGTTTTTATGTAATTGTGATTGTTTGCTAAGAGTTGAGCCAGGAGTCCCATATTTCTAGGAATAAGGGGCAAATATTTTAAGCTATGTGGGGTCAGTCTGTCGTTGATCATTATAACATTTAATTTATTTTTAATTTCTTGGAGGTTTAGTGTTGGAGTCCTCCATTTTTTGGCCTATATGGCATTTTGTGGAGAGCATTAGATATTGAAGCCATTTGTTTTGGTTTTTCGATATAGAGTATAGTGACCTAGTAGGCATATGTCTATCGATGTGTGAATCGTTTTCTATAGAATTAATGATGCTAGTTCTAGGGTTATGGTCCATATATTTTGGGCTGGGACTACATTGTAAGACATTTTGAAATATCCTCTTTTGAAGGACTACACATGAAAATATGCATGTTTTATAATGTAAAAACAAATAATATGGCCTCTTTTATATGCAATTATTCCCTTTTATTTTCCAGTTATTTATTTGCATAGGTGTAAGGAGACTTCTAATGCAGAATAGAAGCTTCTTTGTGCACAATGGAAGTGGGGACGCTACAACTGCCAATGCTTTCATAAGGACTAATACAAAGCGGAATAGGCTACAATGACAGATAATGGAAGCTTGCAGTAAAGGATAAATGCATGAACATTTTAAATGCTGTATTTGATTGTTTTTTACATTCTAAAAAAGTTTAGAAACGAATGACCGCATTGCAATATTACAAAGGACAAACCATTTCAAACATGACAGTTCCACTTTTATTATCTGCAACCTATTGTCCCTATATTGATTATGTGTCCTGTTGCTTTACACACCATAATATATTACAAACTTCTTCAGTGGACTTAAATGACTGGCCCACCAAATCTCTCACACTCAATCTTTTGATTTAGATTGAAACCTTAGGAGAAATAATCTCAACTCTGCTTGAATTATTATTTTTAATCACATCATAATATATTGGCTTTTATAAATAAAAAACGCTCAGTGTGAGTTGAGACTGCTATTATAGCAATATTCATCCAATGCTCTCATATCACATTGCTTCTTTATGACCTTCATATTTGACTTTTGCAGTAACATAGGAACTGGATGAGTATCCACACCACACAAATGAAATATCCCATATGTGATTTTTCTTATAAAATGTCATACTTTTACATGAAGAAAGATCTGTTATTTTATTTTATTGATTTATTACTTATATTCAGAAAATCTGTCATTTATCAGCAGCCGTTTTCAAAAATGTTTTTATTTTAAGTGATTGATTCGTTGACGGGAATTCAATTCGTCATTGGCAGGGTGTCAGTAGAGTTTTTGTTTGGCTGTGTAAGCCAAAATGTGCGATTTGTCTTTGCTTTGGCTGCATCCTACAGATCACGGCTGTAATTAAGTTAAGTGTTTCACTGCTCTACTTGTTAGCTAGAGAGACAGGAAATTGCTGGAGATGCAGCTATTCTTTTTACCCCTAAAAATTATCTGACTTGCAATAAAATAGATTTAAACATTGATTTTTTGTTCAGTATTATTTTTCTCTTATTTTTCAGTATTATTATTATCTTGTAATGTCTTTATTGTGATCATAGTTTCATTAGAGACTGTTTCAATGCTATGCTATGCCTATTGTAATTGTCCAGTCGATCTGTATTATATTATAAAGCTAGCAGAGCTTACTGGTACACTGGATCTCTCTCCTATCTCTCTCTCTCTCTCTCTCTCTCTCTCTCTCTCCTATCTCTCTCTCTCTCTCCTATCTCTCTCTCTCTCTCCTATCTCTCTCTCGCTCCTATCTCTCTCTCGCTCCTATCTCTCTCTCGCTCCTATCTCTCTCTCGCTCCTATCTCTCTCTCGCTCCTATCTCTCTCTCGCTCCTATCTCTCTCTCTCACTCCTATCTCTCTCTCTCTCTCCTATCTCTCTCTCTCTCCTATCTCTCTCTCTCTCCTATCTCTCCTATCTCTCTCTCCTATCTCTCTCTCTCTCCTATCTCTCTCTCTCTCTCCTATCTCTCTCTCTCATCTCTCTCTCTCTTTTATCTCTCGCTCTCGCTCTCTTCTCGCTCTCGCTCTCTTCTCGCTCTCGCTCTCTTCTCGCTCTCGCTCTCTTCTCGCTCTCGCTCTCTTCTCGCTCTCGCTCTCTTCTCGCTCTCTTCTCGCTCTCGCTCTCTTCTCGCTCTCGCTCTCTTCTCGCTCTCTTCTCGCTCTCTTCTGGCTCTCTTCTCGCTCTCGCTCTCTTCTCGCTCTCGCTCTCTTCTCGCTCTCGCTCTCTTCTCGCTCTCGCTCCCTTCTCGCTCTCGCTCTCTTCTCTCTCTTTTCTCTCTCTCTCTCTTTTCTCTCTCTCTCTCTTTTCTCTCTCTCTCTCTTTTCTCTCTCTCTCTCTTTTCTCTCTCTCTCTCTTTTCTCTGTCTTCTCTCTTTTCTCTGTCTTCTCTCTTTTCTCTGTCTTCTCTCTGTCTTCTCTGTGTCTTCTCTCGCTCCGCTCTCGCTCGCTCTGCTCTGCCCCCCCTCCCCCACGGATAAATGTAGTTTCTGGTTAATCGCAAGTCCCCGAAAAAAAGGGTCTAAACGACCCTTAAACCCCCCAAAACACCTCAAAATTCATTTAAAAAGGCATTAACACCTAAACTGGGCCATTTAGGCCCAGAAAAAAATAATTACAAATTTTTTTTTTTGTTTTTTGCAGTCTTGAACTGCCGAATAGTGTCGGGTTATCCGGTTATATTTAGCAGGGTTTTTTTTCCAACAGGGAATTGATGCCAGTGCCGGTTGCTTGAGAGTTCCGGTTAGTTGAGTACTGGATAATCAGGAGTTTACTGTATATACAGTGGATATAAAAAGTCTACACACCCCTGTTAAAATGTCAGGTTTCTGTGCTGTAAAAAATTAGACAAAGATAAATCATTTCAGAACTTTTTCCACCTTTTAATGTGACCTATAAACTGTACAACTCAATCTGAAAACCCTCTTACAACTGGGGATGTAGTTGTGTTCAGAATGAAGCAATCAAATTCCAAATCGTGTTAAATAGGAGTCAGCATACACCTGCCATCATTTAAAGTGCCTCTGATTAACCCCAAATAAAGTTCAGCTGCTCTAGTTGGTCTTTCCTGAAATTTTCTTAGTCGCATCCCACAGCAAAAGCCATGGTCCACAGAGAGCTTCCAAAGCATCAGAGGCATCTCATTGTTAAAAGGTATCAGTCAGGAGAAGGGTACAAAAGAATTTCCAAGGCATTAGATATACCATGGAACACAGTGAAGACAGTCATCATCAAGTGGAGAAAATATGGCACAACAGTGACATTACCAAGAACGGGAGCTCCCTCCAAAAGTGATGAAAAGACGAGAAGAAAACTGGTCTGGGAGGCTACCAAGAGGCCTACAGCAACATTAATGGAGCTGCAGGAATATCTGGCAAGTACTGGCTGTCTGGTACATGTGACAACAATCTCACGTATTCTTCATATGTCTGGGCTATGGGGTAGAGTGGCAAGACGAAAGCCTTTTCTTACAAAGAAAAACATCCGAGAGGCTACATTTTGTAAAAAAACATCTGAAGTCTCCCAAAAGCATGTGGGAAAAGGTGTTATGGTCTGATGAGACCAAGGTTGAACTTTTTGGCCATAATTCCAAAAGATATGTTTGGCGCAAAAACAACACTGCACATCACCAAAAGAACACCATACCCACAGTGAAGCATGGTGGTGGCAGCATCATGCTTTGGGGCTGTTTTTCTTCAGCTGGAAATGGGGCCTTAGCGAAGATAGAGGGAATTATGAACAGTTCCAAATACCAGCCAATATTGGCACAAAACCTTCAGGCTTCTGTTAGAAAGCTGAACATGAAGAGGAACTTCATCTTTCAGCATGACAACGACCCAAAGCATACATCCAAATCAACAAAGGAATGGCTTCACCAGAAGAAGATTAAAGTTTTGGAACAGCCCTGCCAGAGCCCAGACCTGAATCCGATTGAAAATCTGTGGGGTGATCTGAAGAGGGCTGTGCATAGGAGATGCCCTCTCAATCTGACAGATTTGGAGTGTTTTTGCAAAGAAGAGTGGGCAAATCTTGCCAAGTCAAAATGTGCCATGCTGATAGACTCATACCCAAAAAGACTGAGTGCTGTAATAAAATAAAATGATTTATCTTTGTCTAATTTTTTTACAGCACAAAAACCTGACATTTGGTTGTACTTTGGGTTTTAGGTTATCCTGTTGTAAGGTACATATGTGTAGATTCTATGGCCCTCATTCAATTGCAATTTGGCCAATTGAATAGGGCTCTAAATAAGCACATAACATATATGTTTAAAGATGTTTTAAGTTAGTAAGCTTCTATCTAAAAGCAAAGTTTTCACTAACTAAAAACTTCTTTAAAAAAAATATGCTATGTGCTTATTTAGACCCTTATTCAATTGGCCAAATCGCAATTGAATGAGGGCCTATTTATGTTTACTCTAAATGTTATTTGTAACCATATTCCTCTCAGTTGACAAACATGGCTAACAAAAAAAATAAAAAAATAAACCCAACTGAAAGCATTGTTACACAACATTATTTAATAAATGAAAGTGATTTTTTTTATTCATACCAAAAAACATTTGAACCACTTTTAAGGCTATCTATTAATCAGCTTCAGAGACGACTTTAAAAATGGAGATCACCAGAAGGAAAATGCAGAAATCAGATTGACTATATACTTAGTAGCCAAACATGGAGGAGCTCTATACAGTCAGCAAAAACAAGACCTGGAACTGACTGCGGCTCAGACCGACAGCTTCTAATTAAAAAACCTCAAAATGAAATTGATGAAAAGAGGTGATCGTCAGACCAGGCAGATAGGGAAATGTGAATATACAGTGGTGGCAAAAAATAGAGTTAAGGTACTAGACATGGAAGATATAATGCCAGAAGAACTTTGTACAGAAATTTGTGACATTGTCCGTAAAATATCAACATAGAATATTCCTAAATTAAAGAAAACTAAGAAGGCAAACTGGCTATCTGATGAGGCTTTGAAAGTAGCTCAGGACAGAAGGAAAGTGAAAGGTAGTGGAGATAAGAAAATATTTGTCCAACTGAATGCAGAATTCCAGAGGATAGCAAGAAGAGTCTATGAGACATTCTACAATGAGCAATGTAAAGAGATTGAAGAAGATAGCCAAATTAGTACACCATACAGTCTCTTCAAGAAAATTGGGGACCACAAGGGAACCTTTTATGCCAAAGTGACAAAAGACAATATTGGTATGGTAGGGGCTTAACAGAAGCAGATGAGATAAAGAAGAAGTGGCAGGAATACACAGAAGATATATACAGGTCACTGTACAAGCCAATCTTAAAAAAAGGTAGTTCCAGTTATTGAACACTTGCCAGCAAGGTAATACTTAAGATCCTGCAAGCTCGACTCCAAAATTATATATGGACCGAGAATTAATATATGTACAAGTCTGTTTTTAAAGAGACGCAAGAGATCAAACTGCTAATATCCGCTGGATAATAGAGGAAGAAAGAGAGTTCGATAAAGAAAAAAAAAAAGAGATGCGAGTACCAGACCATCTCACCTATTTCCAGGGGAGTCTGAATGTGGACCAAGAAGTCATGGTCAGACATGAACATGGAACAACAGAATGGTCTAAGATCGGAAAGTAGTTTGACATCATGTCAAACTTTTCACTAAAGATGAAGGCAATGGCAGAAACGGAGATGGATAAATGAGGACATTAAAGCAACAAACAAGAGATTGAGCGAGTTCAGTGGGACGGTTGCTGACAATTGTGCTTGCCGTCCATAGGGTCACGGAGAGACGGACACGACTGAACAACAACACATTCAAAAGGCCTGCAATAAATATGATACTTTATTACAAAAATGATATACTATTGATATTCTGATTAATAATACATTAATAAAATGCTTTTGACATTTGTCAATTTTGCAAAAATGATTATGCAACATATTGTCACGTTAATATCATCTTAAGACTGTTTCACCAGTGACAAAGCTAAAGTTTTAGTTTAGATGTTTGTTAAAAATGTAATGCATTTCTTATTTACCCTGTGAAACCGGCACCTTTCCTACTTATGTGATATGCATGACTCCAAATGAAGTAGATTTGTGGCCTCTTGTGGTCAAACTGTGTATTGATAGATATAATCCATTACCTGCAGGAAGATGTTCTGCTGTCTTATCTTTCCTCAGTAAATCGTGGAACATTTGTATTCATTTTTATAAAATAATGGAAATGAGGCCTGTTTTGTTAGGAGATTTAGAAGACATTGATACTAAATACTTGCCTCTCTTGTTTATTCATAATGGACCAGGTTTGAGTTACAGATGAAATGGTGCATGTTACATGGCAAAAACATTAGATGCACCTCTAAGTACTCTATCTATCTATCTATCTATTTATTTATTTAGTTATATATTTATCTAATCTATCTACACCCATGACACACTAACAACTATCGTAGGGGTCCGTATGACTTGGATGACCTTGTAGAGATGATCCATGGCACCTTTGCCCCCAGTCTTTGTTCCTAGATAATCGAGCACATCCATGGTAATATGTAGATATCGCTTCTCTTCTATCTTGTTTGAAAACTCTCAACTACTCATCACAGAGAACACTTTCTATACAATATGTTTATCCTTACATGTATTTACCATTCACTATATAATCAATAGTCATTTTCAATGACAAATACATGGAACTACTATGATACTGAATCTATAACACACTTTGGGAACTTTTAATGGACAAATATTTTCTGTGTGCTTCTTTAAATAACTAAACTTGGTAATATGTTTTCCCTTAAAACAATATTAGATCATACAGATCTGTCATGGCACAGTAAGGCGTGTCCCATGTTGTGGTTTCCACTTCAGATTACAATTTGATCATAGATTCATAGGAATGCTAAATCCTGTTACCACTCAAAAATGTACATCAGTGTATCACTGACAAAAAGAAGTATGTACCATTACAGACCATGGGCCCTATTCAATTGTCCAAATCGCAATTACATTAACCTGTAATGGAGCCCATTTTGCTACTCGCATTCCAATTGCGAGTTACAGGCTCAAAATCACTGCCGTTGTCAAAAACGTAACTCCGTCCTATCTCCTCCTTTGATGTTTCAACCCGTAAATGTTACCAGTGCTAAAGACTCAAAATCCATATTCAATTACAACAATTCAACAAGCCCGCAATTGCCTTCAAACCAGTCAACAAGCCCGTAATTGCTTTCAAACCAGTAAATTGCAAATGTAGCAAAAATAATCTGCGTACTAGATAGGACCCGCAAGGGGGTTAAACATCTGTTAGTAACACGTAATCGTAACAAATAAACACACACAACTGTGCCTAAAAATACTGTGAAAGCAATGAAAGGCATTAGAATGAATTGCACAACAGTCTCAAGTTCACAAATCTGCAATACAAAATATTTTTAATGTTTTTGTTTTCCATGTTATATTGATCCCCAGAATCAATGAATTAATTCTTATCATGGAACCAGCATGGACTAGAACAGATTATTATTATTATTATTATTATTATTACTTTTATTTGTAATGCGCCAACATATTCCGTAGCGCTATACAGAGGAAAAGAACAAGAAAAAATATAATTTTAACAAACTGCAAAAAATGGAGGACCCTGTTTTGAGCTTAGAATCTTTGTAGAAAGTGTTTTTTCCCGAAGCACTCTACAAGATTGAAAACTCTCTACTTACAATCTAAAGGGGATGGAAGAGGCAGATAAGAAATAGCAAGGGTCAGGAAGAAAGTGAAGTTTCATTAGGTAGGAGGGTATGCAAAGTTAGAATGTTTTTTCATATAGAAGGAAAAGGAAAGCATCTGAGAAAGTAATTTGGTAAGTGATTCTAGTATGTAATATCTTATCTGGCCCGAGTGGTCAGATAGTATTTATTATTATTATTATCCTTTATTTATAACGCGCCAACATATTCCGCAGCACAAATATATTCTGCGAGTGGGAGGTGAGGGGCCTGTGTTAGGAGGTATGTCCCAAGAAGCCAACAGAAGAAAGAGAGAGAGGGAGAGGAAGTGGGATTTGGTCTTGCAGAAGTGTTTCTGCTTATGAGCTTTAGAAGGGGGAGGAGATAGAGAATGGAGGTATGAGAGTAGCTCATGGGAGCATAAAAGAGGAGAGGAGAGCATGTAAGGTGAGATGGTTATGTTGGAGACATGATGTGGAAAAGTTGAGAAGAGGAGCTTGAGGAAAAGACAGGATGAAATGAGGAAGGAACAGGCATGAGGAAACATTGTGTAATAGATTAATTAGGTATAGTTAGCAGGTGTTGCTAATTGATCAGCTGTAGGAAATATGAGTAACTCAATAAATCAAGAGAAACAAGGGGTGGGTGGGAAGTGATTGTTGTTCCAGAGAGAATGAGAGAGCAGAGAATGAGGCCTACAGATAGTGGAGAGACTGCAACAGAAAATGAGAAGGATGGACAAATGTTATTTCACAGATAAGAAGCAATAAAACCAGGCTTTGGGGGTGGGGGAGCAGGCAAGGTAAGGGGGGTTTCAGACAAATGCATAGGTATAGATTTGCTTAGTAAAAGTTTCTATCTCATCAGATATTATATCACAGAAACATTCATACAAATATTGATAATATTACATATAGTACAAGTTGAAATGGCTCCACAGTGTCTTAGATACCTGCAGCAAAACTTCAGAGAGTGTGTTTGATTGTTGTTCCAGAGAGAGTGAGAGAGCAGAGAATGAGGCCTACAGATAGTGGAGAGACTGCAGCAAAACTTCAGAGAGTGTGCTTGATTGTTGTTCCAGAGAGAGTGAGAGAGCAGAGAATGAGGCCTACAGATAGTGGAGAGACTGCAACAGATGATTTCTCCTTTTCTGGATTGAGAGTCAGATTCCTAATCAGACTTCTAAACCCTAATTGATTGTAGTTTAAACTATATGGGCCTCATTCAATTGGGATTTAACCAATGGAATAGGGCTCTATATAAGCACATAGCATATTTTTTTTACAGAAGAACTTGCTTTTGGATAGAAGTTCACTAACTAAAGACGTCTGTAAAAAATATGGTATGTGCTTATATAGAGCCCTATTCCATTGGCCAATTCGCATTTAAATGAGGTCCTATGTTTTACTGGCGTCACAATGACAGTCTCCGTTACTATTGGCTGTTTCTAAATCCGTAATTACGAGCTTGCTTAATTGATTATGCCCTGAAATGCTACTTACGGTTACATGGTTTATGATTTTGGCTTTCGGCCATGTAGTTGCAGGCTTGTTCAATTTAATCAGTCTGTAACACGGAAATTACGCATAAAAAAACCCAAAAAAAACGTTTATTGTGATTTGCTTGAGACTATTGTGCAATTAATTCTAATGCCTTTCACACTTTCCCCGTCTTTTAAAGTGCAGTATTGACTTTTTTATTTGCATTTACAGTGCTACGATCAGGTGTTTAACCCCCTTGCGAGTCCTATCTGGTACTCGTAGGATTTTTGGCTACATTTGCCATTTACGGGTGTGAAAGCAAATGCGAGCTTGATGTATTGTAGCGATTTAATAGCGATTTGCTTTTTTTTTGAGATTGCAGACTTGACAGATGAAAGCCTTAGCTGGGTCGGACTTATGACTTTGACAACTGTAGGGATTTTCAGCCTGTAACCCGCAGATCCATTGCGTGTAGCTAAAAGAGGACAGTTTAATAGCCGTAACTTTTGTGGGCTACATTATGGGATACATTAACTACAATTTGGACTATTTAATAGGGTCCTGTGAGTACTAAATTACATTGATGGTATCGATTAATGTTTAAACTTCTAAGATAAAAACACATTATTTTGATACAAGTACAGTTACAACAGTTCTTAGGAAATCCTTTAGTCTACCTGTTGGTATCTTCACCTCTTGGTCCCTGCTGTGCCTCCACATGATGTAGCATTAGAACATGATAGTGTTAGTATTACCAAAGAGACCCCTTAGTAGTAATGACTGTGGTCATCTTTCTCAAGTCGTTTCACCCATTGTAGGGTTTCTTCAGGCGAGAATTTAAATTATACCCCATCTCAATGTTGTTTCAGCTCCTAGACAATCTAAAGTAGATCATACCCATTATGTTGTATCTATTTTTATATTGTTTTAGTGTTATTTAACATTTATGTTTTTATTAAAATATGGAACTGGTACATTAAACTTGCTTTTTAAAAGCATGTTGGCACAAATTAAAAGACTGCAGAATCCATTAAAAGACTGCAAGTTATGTTGCCAAGTTATGTGGCCATGTGTCTCTTCACATGTAAAAACAGCTACTTTAGGTAAACCAAAACGAAAAGAATATGCTATTCAGGTAAATAAATAATTGTAGCGCTGCCTTTGTTTTGATGAATTGTTATACAAACGATTTCATTAATTTGCTCCTTAAATAATGCTTAGATCACATTAGTCTTTCATAAAGTACAGACAGGAAACTTTTATATAAGCATTCCTTCAGCAAAAGAAAGGAAAAATAACAGCAACTTTGGAAATTCAAAGGTATCCCTTAAATGCAAATTGTTTAAGACCTCCCAAGTTACCTCAACAACAAATTGTGTTCTTAAAGAGAGTTAAACCTGGCTATTTATCATACTATACATTTTGCTAAGCTGTGGCTCAGTGTACTTTGATAACTGTATGGGTAGTGACCTAACTGCATAATAACTAGAGATGGGCATTAATAGTGATCAATCATAAGATGAATGCAACTTATTTTCACAGTTAACAACATTTAAATGGAATGGCAGGTACATTTTTTTTATTACAGTAGGACCTGGTTTTTCACGTTCCTGATGCTCTTTCAATTAATGTTCGTAGAAGAAAAGAATATGCAAATAATTCAACTACTATTTAAAGGTATAGCTAAATTAGCTGTATTAATACATTTCTGCACTCTATAGGCAAAAAGCAGCCTATATGTATACAGCACATCTCATAAAACATTCTATTTTTATTAATATCTAAAAATCCCTCTAAAGGTTGTGTTGACACCCCCAGAGGATATCTATACAAGTTCCTGATCCCTACCCAATGAGCATGTAGCACCCGGGAAGCAATATTAACTCACTGTTTACCTGCTCTTGCTTGCTCAGCCAATAGTAGAGCAGTGTTGTCAGCCTGCTGGGATATGACTCATCCCTGCTTCCTGTCTATGCTGTGTGCTGTTGCCATAGCAACTGACATATTGCTATGTCTCAAATCTTTCATCTAACCGGATTGGCCAAAACAAATTATGGAGGGGGTGTTAACCTTAATTTTAAACTGTCAGAAATTACAATAGATTTTACTAACTTCAAGGTAAGTGTTTAAATGTTTATTTTGGTATTTTTTCATGCAAACATTTTTTTCATATACTATTAATTCTCTGGTATGAGATTCATTCATAATCCAGGAAATTGACATATCCCTTATCCCTAAAAAATAGCTCTTGCGATCAGGAAGATCTAACTTCCAACTTCCTAGAAACAAGGTTCTATAGCCATCATTTGGCTGTAACATACAAATGATTTTGTGATTAATAATGATAAAAAAATTAAATAAATTGATTGAATGCGATATAAAAAAAAATGAGTCAACCCCCGGCCATATTAGTAACAGTGGGGTTGCTCATTCTGGAACTGCTGAGTTTTATAGATACCCTTTGTCACAAATTAGCACATTATTCAGGAGCTGCAAAGCAATACTTATTTGCTTTACAAAAAAGTGAATAGCGCAATTTATAAAATCCCAACTTGATTTTAGGGCTTTGGAGCTTCTTTAAAGAACTTGTCTCTTGAATGTTACTGCTTAATAATAAGGAGCCGCCATTTCTTATTATTTTGAACTTGTATTCGGATTCATTTAAAAACAAGGAGCCAACAACCTCTTTCATTGGTGGAAATTGTAAGAAGAGTTTGTGAAAGCTTACAATAGTCTCTTTACATAGTATTTATTCTTTATTATAACGGCTCATCAACTTATTTTGTGGCCTTAAACTGCACTCTACCGTCTACATTTGTTTATGTGCCCACCAGGGGGCACTGGTGCTTTTCTTCTGCACTTACTGAAGTCACCTTTCCTCCAGCTTTTAGCAGATCACTTGCATTAGCTTTAGTGTTCACAATGCTTTGTATAACTGAAAGATAGACAAGACAGCTTTAACACTATTTGCAAGCTGCACCGATATATATATGATATATAAATTACTAAAAATATTAGGATAATTATATGTTTTATGATAATTCTTGTCCAAAGAAGCATGAATTGATTTCAAGGACATCATGTTTGAAGCTATTCTTCTCATGCTTCAGTTTAAAAATGTGTGTGGGCTGAATACAATAAAAAGAAATTAAGGTGGCTCAATGACCCAATAGTATCAGGCTGCCTCCCCTCATTCTGATTTTTGTGTGGTTCAGCAAACAGTAAATGGATTAAGAATTTCAATGAATCTTCTTTAGCTTTCCTATAATATATTCCAGCAAAGTAACAGAGCACATGTCGTAGATAGACTTCTGTTGTGAAACATTGATAAAAGAAGAAAGGAGCTTGCAGCAATGTCACAGTGCGCTAATTGGATTTAAGTGTAAAATTATTTGGGGTTGTTATTTTAAAAATAGCCCTTCTCATTATGGAACCTTTCAAACAACTTCAAACTTAGAATTGTATTTGGTCACATTTGAAAAAAAGGTAATAATATGCCCTGGAAATAATAAACAGTTATTTTATTGCTGCCAAGTTCATTTTAGTGGTCTTTCAAAAGTTCATAAAAAATAAAAAGACATGTATTTTTTTTTTTTTTTAACTGCATAGGAACAGGGCCATACCACTGCACAAACACCAATATACACTTATTTGTTTATTAATATTATTATTAACCTTTCTTATTTAATCATTTGCATTTAAATTTACATTTATTAACTACTTTTATTCAAAATGCTTTGCAAACTTACAAAAACAGCAAAAACAATCAATACATTTAAGTAACTTTCTTTATACAAGGGCTACAGTAAATAAACCCATTTTTTACAAATACGTTTAAGCCATTTAAAGGACCTCTGTAGAATTAAGTAAAAATGTATTATGTAGATTGCTAAATGCAGAATAGTTTTATGGTTGGGATGGCCATTTGAATTTAGAGGCTGTCCTGTGAGTGATGTGGGTGGCCAATTTTATGTAGTCTTTAATGGAGTGAAGTATCAGTGGAGATGCCTTGCCCTTGGGTGTTGATCATTTGACCAAATGACGTCATTATGAGCATCACGTGATAGTACAGTCTTAGAGAGAGAAAGAGCCAAGCACTGATAGCAGCAGTTAGGAGAAGTCTTCAATCTTCCCCTGTCCCCTCCTTCCATACAACAGCCATTATTACACTTCAAAATTTAAAGGGAAATAACTTTAATTTAAAATAGAAATATTTGTATATATAAACACTCATACAGCTATAAATCATACATGACATATAGTTCCACCTCATTTCTTGCTACCGCTACAGTACAATAACTGTGGTTCTTTAAACATGTTATTAGGAAAGGAGTTGAGGACCTTAAAGGCATATCTAAGTTTCCTGGATTATGAGTGCAGTGATAGAGAAGAATCAGTAGTGTATGAAAACATTTTTTGTATGAAAAAATACCAAAATAAGCATTTAAACACTTACCTTGAAGTTATCAAAAGTTCTTGTAATTTCTGACCGTTGAAAATAAGGGTTAACACTCTCTCCAAACCCAGGCTAATTTAGCATATAAGCCAAAAATAGTTTTGGACACTCAGGAGGAAGCAGTGGCTGAAACATTTGTTTCACAATCTGGGGTTGCTATCTGTGCTGCAAAGCAGCCTGGGACATGTAGTCTGGCACATGTTAGAAAGTGTATTTTCATATAAGACTCTATCTGTGCATCATATTCACACTAGATTACAACCCTGCAAGTTGTTTGTTCCCTGCATTACTGCTGATGGTGTTTTTTTTTTCCTGTCTGTATCCTTGTGGAAAATTTCAGCTTTGACCGCACCAAAAAATGTGACTGGCAGCACGTTCCTTTAGAGGTCACAGTCTGTACTTAGCTGCTCTGCAGTCAGGTACACTGTAATGTAAGCTTTCTAGGGGTATGCAAATCCAGATAGCTGCATTCAGCATATAAATATGTAAGCACATTCAACTTTTCAATAGAATACATATTTTTCTACTAATCAGTGACTGTTTTTTATGAAACATTTGAAACCCAGGAGACTTATAAATAACTTTAATATGAGTTGCTGTGAGACAATAGTTTGATAAAGAGATAAATAAAATTAAACTATGTATTTATTTAAAAATATATAAAAACATTTTGCACATTATCAAGTCAAGTTCTTGAAAATATGATACATGAGTGGCCCTTTAATAAATGCATTCTTGGTGTGGTGTTGAGGAGGGAAGACAGTTTGTATATGGTTTGACAAGGAGCTTGAAATAAAATAAATTAGGCTGTTTTAGATAAGCCATTCCAATTAATTGGACAGGGGTAAGTCACAAAAAAGTCTGGATAAGAAAGCGCTTATAACACTTATAAGTTGTGTGTTTACTTAAGATGCCAATACCATTAAGAACCAATGTTGAGGATAATTTTGGCAGGAAGCAAGTGTCATAGGAACAGCATATTCTTGGGGTGAGATATGGACCCGGATGATATTGCTTTTTAGATAAAAAATGTAAGTACTATTTAATTGGGTAGCATTCTTCGTAGTTTGCGTCACATAACCGACCCCTGCTCTAAACATATAGATTATTTTTTTCAGTTTTATATTTACTCTGAAAATTATGTTTATGCAAACTTGAAACTAAATGGTGTCAATTGTCGAAATATTCTATACATGTTGCTATTTTTGGATTTAGTACAATAATAACTGTATGATGAAACACATTGAGCCTCATTCCATTGGAAGCCAGCATCTTGCGGTATATAAGCCATATGTCTGCGGGCTTGCCACAATTATGGTAGATTGAAAAAGCCTGCAAGTTACAGGCCGTAGCAGTTCAGGGTGGGACCATGATCAATTAAGCAAGGCCGTAACCAGCCATTTTGAAACAGCCACTTCACAGACATGTTGCACAATATGAACAGAATTCAATTAGAAGCCCGCATCTCGTGGTATACAGGCCGTATGTCCTTGGGTGTGCTGTGGGCTCCTGTTCATCTCTGATTCTGGTGCTATTCAATTTAACCAATCCACAAGTTACGGGCTGTAACAGAACCATTGATGGAGTATACGTAGGAGAGAGACTGAGCAGAGCCATGTGTCCACTAAGGGAAGAAAGGGTTAACACAGCAGGCTAATCAAGCAGGCCAGCTGGGTTCCACCTTTAAAGGTATGATTAGCACCCAGCTGAGTGGGAGAGCTCAGTCTGAGCTGGACAGAGGACGCCAGAGCCTGCTGGGGAAATCCCCTCCTACAAGGCAGACTTGATATGCCGTAAAGCTTTTGTTTGGACTTTTGTTTTGTGTGAACTTTATCTTGCTTAGTGAGGGAACTACAGCCAAGAGTAAAGTCAGTGCTTCTATTAGAAGCTAGGATTTTGTTTTGCACCATTTATGTTGTTTTGCTACACTCAAATACTGCTGATATTTTAAAAAGGGCTTCTGAAGTACTCCATTGTGGTGCCGGATACAGGGGCACGAACCCTGAGTGTGACAGCAGCGTTATCACATATGGTGGCAGTGCTGGGAACTGAACAATGGAGGAACTAGTGAAGGCCCTAATACAAACCACTGCATGCCAGCAGGAGACTACTCAGCAGTTACTGAGACAGCAGGCCCAGGCAGCACAAGTCCTGGCAGAACAACAGGCCCAAGCTTCAGAAGACCGAAAGCTGCAGCGGGAAACAAACCAAATCTTGCTTGCCGGTGCCGGAAACCAGTGGAAACATCAACCCAAATCGGTTTCTACAGAAAATGAACCCGGATGAAGATGTGGAAACATTTCTCCTGACTTTTGAAAGAATTGCTGTCAGAGAAGCGTGGCCCCAAAGACACTGGGCCAGTATAATTGCTCTGTATTTGTGTGGGGAGGCTCATAAAGCATATTTTGACCTGGACACAGAGCAAGCAATGGATTATGCCAGCCTAAAAGCTGAGATCCTGGCCAGAGTGTGAGTTACCAGAAGCATTAGGGCACAGAGATTCCACACATGGAAGTTTGTGGAGAACAAGAACCCTTGCGCACAAATGTTTGAATTGCTGCACTTAGCCCAAAGATGGCTAAGCCCTGAAAGTAATGGACCAGGGAGAATTATGGAACTACTGGTAATGGATCGCTACCTGAGGAGTCTACCCCCAGGCTCAAGAGAATGGGTGGGACAAAATGAGCCGGAGAATCCAGATGAATTTATTTAATTGGCAGAAAGATATTTGGCTATGAATGAATTTCCTGTCCTTCAAAAGTGGAGACCTACAGTATTCAAAGGCGGCCTAATCACCCAAAGGCTCAAACCTCTAACTGCATGAGAAGGTCGGGAACCGGACAAAGACACCTGTACCCGGAAGTGAAAAAGAGTCTGCTTCAAAACAAAGCAGAAAGGGTGATTCCTGAAGAACCCTGGCTAAGAGGCAGCCCCGCAAGCAAGGGGACGTGTTTTTTTTGTGGAGAACCAGGACACATAGCGGCTTACTGTCCAAGTAAAGAGGAACCCATGCAATGCAACATGGGAGAAAGTCCATACCACTGTAACGTAATTAACCTGGTGACAGAAAAGGCTCATCAGTTTACCAAACCCATAAAGGTTAACGGTAAAGAAACGACAGCCCTAGTAAACTCAGGAAGTGCTGTGACTCTTTTCTCAGGAAAACTCATAAGACACAGTGAAATAAAAACCTCAAGACGAGTGGGCATAAAATGCGTACATGGTACCGTCAATCTCCACCCTACCAGCACTGCAACACTGGAGATACAGGGGAGGGAGATGGTAATCACTGCACCTGTCGTAGCTACCCTGCCTTATTCGGTAGTACTAGACAGAGACGTTCCCCACTTCAAAGATCTTCTTCCTACTGACCGATGGGAAAGCAGAAAATAACCTATGGAGAGTGTCCAAACTGCTAACAATTGTCCACATCTATCATGCTTAGAGGATGGCTTATTCTCCAGACCCGGGAGAGGCCGAAAAACTAAGCGGGAGCGGCGAAGAGCAAAAAGGATGGGCACGGAAATACGAAAGAAAGCTTTTGAAGAAGCTTTAGCCACAAGCCGAGATAAGGAAAGGCGAGGGGCACACAGAACGGGTCCTACAGCTCATAATGATGAAAGAGAGGAGGAAACAGAAGAACCTGGAGAGGAAGAGCTGACTCCACAGCAGTGCTTCCAGGACAATAATAATTTAGCACGAGACTAGGCTTTGGACCCAATTTAGCAAAATGTACGAAATGAACTATCAGAAATAAACGGTGTACCTGTGCCTGACAGGCAAAGGAGACAAGGACTGTATTTCATTTTGCGAAATGATCTGTTGTACAGAATTGTTCCCTCAGGGCAGAGACACTGGAGCAGCTACTAGTCCCTAGAGCACATAGAAGGAAAGTCCTTGACCTGGCTCATCGTAACCTCCTTGGGGGACACCTTGGAAAAG
Organism: Discoglossus pictus; assembly: GCA_027410445.1. Taxonomy (NCBI): domain Eukaryota; kingdom Metazoa; phylum Chordata; class Amphibia; order Anura; family Alytidae; genus Discoglossus; species Discoglossus pictus. The sequence continues at coordinate 85,923,111 of CM050166.1, read as the reverse complement.
ATAAAACAATGGGAAGAATCCTGAAACGATTTTTCTAGCCTGGTATACACGCTGAGGTAGCCCAGTATTGTGCATCCTGCCCAGAATGCCAGATAACTGCCCCTCGACCTAACCTAAGGGCCCAATTGATACCCTTGCCCATAATCAAAGAGCCTTTTGAGAGGATTGCAATGGACCTGGTTGGCCCTCTCGAAAAATCAGCCAGAGGACACCAGTTCATACTGGTAATACTGGACTATGCCACAAGATATCCAGAAGCGATACCACTACGCACAGCAACCTCTAAAAATATAGCTAAAGAGCTCATACAGCTTTATTCTAGGGAAGGGATACCCAAGGAAATCTTGACTGACCAAGGGACACCCTTTGTGTCTAGATTGATGAAAGAAATGTGCAAGCTCCTACAGGTGAAAACACTAAGAACCTCGGTTTACCATCCTCAGACAGATGGATTGGTCGAGCGGTTTAATAAAACCTTGAAGAACATGTTCAGAAAGGTTGTAGCCCGAGACGGGAAAGATTGGGACTTACTTCTACCCTATTTGCGCTTTGCAGTTAGAGAGGTCCCGCAAGCCTCCACAGGGTTTTCCCCTTTCCAACTCCTCTATGGTCGCCATCCGAGAGGCATACTGGACATACTACGAGAAGAATGGGAAGAACAAACCATGCCTGGTGAGAATATCATAGAGTATATCAGGAAAATGAGGGAAAGAATCTCCCAAGTTGCCCCCCTGGTACGAGAGCACATGGAAAAAGCCCAACAACATCAGCGTACATATTACAATTGCACAGCACAGGTGAGGAAGTTCCAACCGGGAGACAGAATACTAGTTCTAGTACCCATGGCCAAAAGCAAACTACTGGCCAGATGGCAAGGCCCGTACGAAATTATTGAGGCCATAGGAGATGTGGATTATAAAGTGAAGCAACCAGAGCGACGAAGAACAGAGCAAATATACCACGTAAACCTGCTAAAGCCTTGGAGAGAGCAAATAGTAGAGGTAAATATTGCTTGTCTTGATGAAGAGTTGGATGATGTCGGAGAAACTATTCCGAGCACAGAGGCAATGCAAGTAGAAGCATTTGTGTCACAGGATCTGTCCCCTGAACAGAAGGAGGAAACGTACAAAGTTATAAACCGAAACAGGGATGTCTTCTCTACACAACCAGGTCGCACCACCACTATTTACCACAACATCATCACTAAGCCTGGGATCAGGGTAAGGATGAAACCCTATCGAATACCCGAGGCTAAACGAGAAGAAATAAGAGAAGAAGTAAAAAAGATGCTAGATCTTGGGGTTATTGAAGAATCCCAAAGTGAATGGTGTAGTCCTATTGTGATGGTCCCAAAGCCTGACGGCACCATCAGATTCTGCAGCGACTTCCGCAAATTAAACTCTGTATCTGAGTTTGACGCATATCCCATATCTAGAGTGGATGAGTTGATAGAGCGGCTTGGGAAAGCAAGATTTGTAACGACCCTGGACTTGACAAAAGGATATTGGCAAATTCCGTTGACACAAGCAGCAAAAGAAAAAACTGCCTTTTCGACCCCAGATGGGCTCTTCCAATATAAAGTACTACCATTTGGACTCCATGGAGCTCCAGCCACCTTCCAAAGACTGATGGACAGGTTATTACGTGAACATTCGGAATATGCTGCTGCATATTTAGATGACATAGTAATCTATACCACAGATTGGGAGACACATCTTCCAAAGGTGGAGTCGTGTTAGAAACCCTAAGACAGGTAAACCTTACAGTGAACCCTGCGAAATGTGCCATAGGACTTAGTGAAGCCAAATATCTGGGTTACACTGTTGGACTAGGAATGGTCAAGCCGCAGCTCATCAAAGTGGAAGCAATCCAAAACTGGCCTCGCCCACTGAGAAAGAAGCAAGTAAGGGCCTTTTTGGGAATCGTGGGCTATTACAGGAGGTTTATCCCACATTTCTACACAAGAGCCACCCCGCTGACAGACCTCACTAAGAATAAGGCACCGGACGTAGTCAAGTGGAACAAGGCCACTGAGGAAGCTTTCGAGGACCTAAAGACTACACTGTGTCAAGGTCCCGTTTTAATAGCCCCTGATTTCGAAAAGGAATTTATCCTACAAACAGATGCTTCAGGAGTAGGACTGGGGGCCGTATTGTCACAGGAGGTGAATGGTGAAGAACATCCCGTCTTGTTCCTTAGCCGCAAGTTGTTGCCACGGGAACAGAAATATTCTGTGGTAGAGCAAGAATGTCTGGCCATAAAATGGGCCACGGAAGCCCTCCGGTATTACCTATTGGGAAGAAGGTTCACCTTGGTCTCGGACCATGCCCCTTTACAGTGGATGCACCAGAACAAGGAGAAAAATAGCCGCGTGACTAGATGGTTCCTGTCCCTCCAACCCTTCGACTTCCGTGTTCTTCATAGAGCTGGCAGCCTTCATGGCAATGCAGATGCCCCCTGCATACACTGCCTCACGGCGTTGGCCGCTCAACCCCATAGTGTCGAGCTGGGGAGGGGGAGAAGTAACAGAACCATTGATGGAGTATACGTGGGAGAGAGACTGAGCAGAGCCCTGTGTCCACTAAGGGAACAAAGGGTTAACACAGCAGGCTAATCAAGCAGGCGAGCTGGGTTCCACCTTTAAAGGTATGATTAGCACCCAGCTGAGTGGGAGAGCTCAGTCTGAGCTGGACAGAGGATGCCAGAGCCTGCTGGGGAAATCCCCTCCTACAAGGCAGACTTGATATGCCGTAAAGCTTTTGTTTGGACTTTTGTTTTGTGTGAACTTTATCTTGCTTAGTGAGGGAACTACAGCCAAGAGTAAAGTCAGTGCTTCTATTAGAAGCTAGGATTTTGTTTTGCACCATTTATGTTGTTTTGCTACACTCAAATAAATACTGCTGATATTTTAAAAAGGGCTCCTGAAGTACTCCATTGTGGTGCCGGATACAAGGGCACGAACCCTGAGTGTGACAGCAGCGTTATCACAAGGCCAAAACCCGAAACCGTAAGCAATGCACTCGTTCATAGCAGTTCAGGATGGGAATATGATCAATTAAGCAAGGCTGTAACATCCCATTTCGAAACAGCCGATAGAAAATGAGACTGTCATTATTATGGCAGTAAAACATGGAGGTTACATGTCAATCAATTAGTTTTGGGGGTCCGATATGTGATGGGACTTGCAAACCCTCAAAATACTAAATACTAAAAATGAATGCCAATACTGTTCTAGTCCATATGGGTGGCCTGATATGTATTACGTCATTGATTTCTGGGATAGATATAACCCCAAAATGACACATAAAAATAATACATTTTTAATTGCTGATTTGCGAGCTTGAGACTCTTGTGCAATTAATTGTAATGTCTTTCATCGCTTTCCCTGTCATTTACAGTGCAGTATTGATTTTTTATTTGCATTTAGAGTGCTACGGACAGGGGTTAAACCCCCTTGCAAGTCCACTCTAGTACTCGTAGGATTTTCTCCTACATTTATGGTTTACGGGGGTGAAAACATTGCGGGCTTTCGGAATTGTAGCAATTGAATAGTGATTTGCGATTTTAGCGGACAGGAAAGGTCGAAGGCTTTGGGGGGCTGTAAGTTCCGGGCTTAACAACTGCAATGTTTTCAAGGCCTTAACCCGTAAACCTTTTGGAGACCGCAAAGACTCCAGTTGAATAGCAAATTAATTTACGGCCTCACAGGCTCCATTAACTTACGATTGCTCAATTGAATCCGGCTCATTGTCAGCTGACCAATATGTACCACATTATTTGTATTTATTTGTTTCAGAATGAAAAACAATTTGTAGGAAGGTGTGCATCTTCTAGCCTTTGTTCTACATATTTTAAAAGGAAGCTTTTAATGAATCTCTGTGTTTAAAAATATATGTGGTTTATATGCTGCCCATAGGTACTGTTTATTTATTTTAATTGCAAAGAACATAATGCTAGTGGACCTTTAACGGCGTTGGTGTTAAACCCATCACTACTGGCCATAAGTATCTCTTAGAAGTGCAATATTTTCACTTACGTGTATTTCCAATTTATTTGGTGCCGCATTCTTGTAAAATAAATATTTTGCTATTTGAAAGGTAAGAACTGATATTTTATAACATTATTCGATTAACTGACACGTACATATTTTCTTGTTATACAAATGTAAACATACATTCAAGCAGGATGGATATATCTCTATGACCATGACTAAAGCTGACATTTTCATCTATCTCTGATATTCCAAGTGCTCAATTTATCTGCCAAGCTTGTAGGTCGGCTGAAGTTGTTTGTGATATTATGATCACTAGTTGAAGTAGATAACATTAAAAACATAAATGTTAATGTTAAGCAGGCCACTTGCCTCTTGGCAGTTCTTTCTGCTTAGATGTCTGTTATTTTACTTGTATCTAGATTATTTTACAGACCCGATTCCTGTTCTTTGAGCTGCAATTTTACTCTGCAACGCTAACACGCAAACAACCTCTTGCTTCATTTCATTATGGAGCAAAATAGATATTATTTAATTAGAGTGGGGGCTGTTACACTACCTAGGAAATATCTGTAAATCCAATATATTTACCTCTTTATTGACATAAAATTATTGAATTCTGTTAAAGTTATGAATTATTTTCCAAATTTGCCTTCTACTCTCTTTATTCCTCATTCCTTAATTTTCCTCTGAATTGAAGAATTAGAGGAAATGCTATTTTAGCATTTTTCAGCACATATTAAGTGATAACCTTTACCCTGATCTATCTTTTTTTGCAGGCTAAAATAAGAATAGTTTTTAAAAGTTTTTTTTTTATTTGTGTAGACAGTGTACCCTATACTTTATGAGACACTTCAGACAAGCTACCATGCCAGTTCTATGTAATTCTGCACCTTTACTTTTATTTGGAATCATTTGCTGAGCCATGCTAGAAAGTAACGCATTTAGTTTTGAAAATATGGATTAACTATGTCACCATTATAATCTATAATAACTTTTCCTATAAAACCTTACATTACAATCTAGCATGATATGTTTGTATTATTTAGGATAGCTTGTGCTATTTTCCTATTATTAAACCAATTCATCTCAACTTTGATAGTGAGCTTAAATTATAGGGAAAGTTCCTTAAAGATAATTTTTTTATATAATTGCAACCTTACTTTCCATCCCAAAATATTTTCTCTCCCAATACCACACGAAGTCTTCATATGACATTACTTGGTTTCTCCATTCGTATCAGCCTTCTCATTAGAGTAACCATTATCTCCGCCACACAAAAAGGTCTACATCAGTAACATTTGTTTGTTTTATTTTTATGTTAGCACGGCTTGGCTTATACTGCATATCTATAGGCTGCCATGTGTAAATGGTCTCTTCCTTGAAGCCTTGACTGTGACATTGAAAATGTCACCCCTTCCCTAATATGTATTATTTGAGCACTAATAAGATAGGTTTAAATTCAAGAGCAAAGCAAAGAGTGCTAAATATTGTTTGTTTAGTGGGCTGTAGGCAAGATAGTAGTACATTTTAAAAGTTTGGTATTTTTTTACCTACCCTATATAGCTTACTTAAGGCCCTATTAAATTCTAAGCCCACAGTGGCCGTGGCAAAAACTGCAGGCTTGAAATTTGGTGGAGTTACAGAGCCATTAAATTAGCCAAGTCCGCAACATACGTGGCCGACATCCAAATCTGTAAACCATGCTTCAAGAAGTTGCATTTGCGGTCATGAACATTATCAATTAGTCAAACCCGTGGTTACGGATTTAGACGGAGCCAACAGTAAAAGAGATCGCCATCATTACATCACTAAGAATATGGAGGTTCGATTTCAATCACTTACGGGTTTGAAGTATTAGTTGCGATCGGCCCGCATTCCAGAAATAATGAAATATGAAATAATCAATAAATATGATTTCTAGTCCATGTGAGTTCTATTATATGTATTAACACATTGATTGCCGGTATCGATATAACATGGAATAAATTATTTTTTGCCGATTTGCGGCCTTGAGAATATTGTGCTATTAATACCCTACATCACTTTCCCTTTAAAGTAAAATACAGTATTGTGTTTATATTTGCTTTTACAGTGTTACAGACAGATCTTTAACCCCCTTGCGGGTCCTCTCTAGTACTCACAGGATTTTTGGCTCCATTTGCCGTTTACCAGTTTGAACGCCAGTGCGTCTTTGGTGAATCGTTGCAATTTAATAGTGATTTGCGATTGTAACATTTACGGGCTTGACAGATCAAAGGCTTAGCTGGGACGAAGTTCAGATTTTGACAGCCTGTAAATTTTTTCCACCTGTAACCCGCAGATCGTTTGCGGGTAGCTAAAAGAGGCCAATTTAATAGCAATAACTCTTGCGGGATCCTTTCAGGGCTACGATTTCTAAAATCGTAGCAATTTAATGGGGCTCTTATTTTCTGGTCAGAATACTCTATCTTCATTTCACGGTTGCCAGAATTACCCTCTCATGGATGAGTCCCATAGAAGTGCAAAACTACAGTCTATGAGTGGGTTTTGGCTCTGTACCATAATCCATTGATATATTCTGAAGAATGCCTTCAGCGTGCATAGCCCTAAATGAATCCCATTTTAAGAGGGCTATAGGCAGAAATTTGGTATGAGCCATACTTAGTGGCAGTGTATATAGTTGAGGGGTTCTCAGTTCCCTTTCTACCCACCATTGCATAATTGGATTACAAAGCTTTCAAAATAGTTGGGGTTTTGAAAACTATATCACATATTTATATCCCATCTATGAATATTTTTGACAGGGTCCCCTAAAATGTACCACCTATCATAATCAAACTATGATCTCCTTTTTGAGAACAGTTTCTCCTGTGTCTTTGAAAAACATAGCAATGTCCCAAGTAATGTATTCACTTCTTATGTTGACTTAATACATTAATTATGGGAACTAAAATCAACAGAGACATTAATGCTAAAGCCAAGGCTCAACAATACTGTGTTCTTCATTCACTTCTTCCCAGAACTGGATTATTCTCCAGCTGTCACCAACTGTATAATAAAAGAAAGTCTTAGTACCATAATTTGCATCCCCATTGCATGTAGTAAAGTATATATTCATTTACTATAACAGAGTTTAAAAGTCAAGTCATCTTCATTCATAGTGTTTTTCTTATCGTATTGGACTAAAACAATTTGTTAGAAGCCACTCATCACTAGAGACAAAAATGCATTATAAATTGTAAGTAAGTAGCAGCAAAAACAAACAAGGCTGAATGATCAGTGTGCAGAAAAACCAACATAAAATTAAGAATAGCCACATTCTGCCCTTGTTTTTACTTTGGTGTAAATGGTAAGTAATGGAATTGTCAGATCCTAAAGAAGTCTTAGGCCTTTTCATAATTAAACAGTCTCTGTCAAAAAGCCAGGTCATTTCAATTGATAGAGCAGCATGGGAAAATGGTGTTGCCAAAAGATTTCTTGTTCAATAGTGTTGAGAAGAGGGCACTCAGGATGCATGGTGATAGGTTACCAAGGTGATCTGGTTTGGGGCCATTCATATAGTAGTGGAGGGCACAGGTCCAACAGATATCTTATATGTTGTGAAAAGGGGAGTTTACAATTACTTTTACTTTGAGGCTACTCTTTGGAGAGGCTTTAAATGTTATATTGTTGCACAAACAAATACATTGTATATGTATTATTTATTATGAGCCACTGGCTCAAAAAGTTGAGACTAACGCAAATCTATAATACACATATTTATGGATGCGGCCATTCTAAGGTCAGCATATTTTTTAAGAACAATGAGAAATGATTAAACAATTCATCAAAGTCCTTCATCAAGCCCTGTCTAAATTCAGTTATCCTGATGCATAATGGATGCTTCGTCTATATTGAAACAACAAATACCAAAAGCAATCAATGGCCACTGTTGTTTTTTAAATGCTTTTGAGGCAGTCTAGGTTGCTGTTTCTTAGGAAATGTACAAGGACAATGTTGATAGACATATTAACCTATTAATTGAAAAAGTTATTTTGTCAGTGTCTGATTCATTATGAACAAAATAGACATGTATTTATAGTATGTTTTTCTATCACTATATAACATATCCGTTTTGTTTCATAATCTTTTTTGCGGAAGGTGGAGGCTCCAAAGTTTGCTTAGGTGGGAAGATGTAAACTCCAGCAGCTAAATAAGCAGGGAGATGAGATGAGTGTATGACTTACAGAAGCATTTCTGCTTATGGTCTTTAGAACATGAATGAAATAGTGATTGAAGAAAGGAGAGGAGCTTGTGGGAGCAGAGCAGAGGGGAGAAAGCAGGGGAGGAGAGATGTTAATGGTGTTGGAGACATAATGTGGAACAGATGAGGAGGATAGTCTGAGAATAACGCTAGAGCTTAAGGTGAAGAAGAAAGTGAAAGGAAACATAGTGGCTAGGAGAGTAATCTAAGAGGAGGAAGTAGGGCTAGAAATCATGTGAAGTTGATAGATCAGGTGCAAGTAGTTTGAGTGATTCAATAAATTAAAGTAAACCAGGGACGGAGGGGATTGCTGGTCTGTGTTCAGGGGTAGCAGAGGTGAGACGGACTCAGGGACAGCTGGACAAGACATAGATGTGTAAATTAGGTTGGGAGGAGTAATTAGGCAAAGGAAGTCACAGGATGTGCATCAGATTAAAAACTATACATCAGAGAAGGCTTACATTCACAAAACTGGAAGAAACAGACAATGTGCTTAAATATAATATCAGAAAAATGTTTATAATAATCTATATAAAGAGAATATAGCAGCAGATACAAATAGGTAATTGCTTGTAGATACCTTGCTTGAAGAGTGCAGCTGTACTGGTGTTTGCTGGTCTTTGTTCAGGGGTAGCAAAGTTGAGACAGACTCGGGACAGCTTGCTTGAAGAGTGCAGAGTGTAGGTATAGAGACAAGTCCTCAAGCATTTGTCCTAACTGCAAGGCTAGTCTGGATTGCCATCCAGATTCAAGCAGTTAGGAATATGTTGCTTCCTTTTGTGGATCCTGACTTTTGACCACCTAACCTGCTGCAGTCCCTTTCAAAAACGTGAACATATCTTCTAAATCTCCCAACCCTATAAAAAACACTCATACTAATGCAAGCTGATTTAAGGTATCATTAACTAAAAAGCTTGTCGTCTTTCACATTAAAATACTAACCCTCAAAATTTCATTTTATACAATTGATCTTCTATTTTATAAATAATATGCTATTTTAAATGTCTATTGGATGGGGATGATATCTGTCATTTTGAGTGGTATCCTAAATGCTTTTTTAAACTGTAATTATAAAAAACATTGGCTTATTTGTTAGAAATAATTAAACATATTAGATAGTTATAACCTGTGGTAGACTTTGACTGAATTTTAAAAGTGTATGGTTGATCAATAGGTTGCATCTTAATAAACTAATGTGGCGTTCTTTATTATTACTTTTAATTTATCAAGTGGTAAAAATTTTCATTGCTCTAAATAAAAGTAAATTTAAAAGTGTTCAAAGTACGGTAACTAAATATGACATTGATTATACCGATACAACAGAGCTGAAGTCTCATCTCCAGCGGGGGCAATCAGTATGAAAAGTACTTATTAAATCTTCTTTATTTATATAATTTTTGAAACAGGATATAATCTGTATTGTTATTTGACACAAATGTGTACATCATTCTCCCCTTGCTTTTCCTGTATTAAAATATCTTGCTTATCTTCTGATTAAGTCAAGGGCAACCTATAAAACTCCTCTCCTCCAAATGAAGGCTATTTAGCTCTTGTTTATATCTGGGATCACCTCTCTCAGTGCACCTTTGCTTACTTCAACTTCACCCCATATATTTCTAGAGCCTTATCTCTGATAAAATATTTCTCATTGATTGATTCAGAAAGCTATTGGCTTCATGATATCAGATACATTGCCTCACCACCACAAGTTTCACCTCAAAAATTACCTTTCCAGAGATGGCTGCCAGCCATTGGTTTGGTGGAAGCACGTTGAGGCATTTAGTCTTTTTAACTCACCTTTAAGTTACTTCAATAACCTATCAATTTAATTGGGCTTTTTCCCTTGTAATGCTTTCAGACCTAGGAATGACTATAGCTCATTTGTTGTTTTTGCGATTAAAAGAACACTTGTGGACCCCATTTATTTCACTTTCTTTTGGTAAATATTTTTGTGTGTAATCCACACCAAATCTATAGCTCGTTTAGTGGAGGAAAAATTACGCAGCAAGGGGTAGTATAATCTAGGTCACCTTCTTTCCTGGTTGCCATAGTACAATATATTTTATGTATATTATGTTATTCCCTTCAATCACAGTGCCCAGAATGATAGTGCCAAGGGTTCCCCCCAAGTTGCTTGGAATTTCTGACCCAATATGGTGCCGTAACCCTCAAACCTTAAGCCTGACCCACATGACTAGATTCACTGAAATCATACCATTTATAATAAACGAAAAGCGCTTGCATTCTAATCTTGCAATACTTGTATGACCAAAGGTGTTTTTTATGATTCATTTGTTTTAAACTATTAAGCACTGTATTATATTATTTTCTTTCTAGAGGACCTTGATGATCTTCGAATGGAAGGTGTAACCAGCTTGATGCCATCTGGAAGCAAATTTAGCCAAGGGCGAAGTACTTACACTACTGAACCTCAAGCAAAAGTCACATTAAACATCTGTGCAAGGTGTGCAAGGTAAAAATAGTAGACAATAAGGGGAAGTATAGCACAGCATAGATGTGAGAAGTCAGTATAATAGCTTCAGATGATAATTGGACAACTGCAGTTATTTGTATGTAGAAATGTAATGCAGGCTTCAAAATGACTGTGAAGTTAGCCTTTTTTTCCAGCTTACTTTGAAATAAAATAGAATAAATGGAAAGACATAATATACAAACCATACTGGTGCCACGTTGCCTTGTAGATTTTTATATTCTATTTAATAGCAGCTAAAAAAGGCAACCTTAGCCCTCTATCTAAAAAAAACTGATTATCAGTTGACTTTGCAAGAGGAATGTTACACCAAAATTAATTAAGATAAAAAAATTAAGGGATCCGGTCACCAGAATTAATAATTCACTGGCTTAGAGAGGGATAAAAAGAAATGAAGCTTTGCTTGTATTAAATAGCTGTATTGTTCTTCTTGACCAACATATTTGCTGATTGACAGTAGAAACTAAATAGTTCACAACTCTGTTTTGTCTCTGGTAATAGATTGGACTGCCCCATTTACACTACTAATGAATGTACAGAAATGTAGAATGAAATATATTTACACCCTTGTATCTTGGGTTTATGATAACCTATTTGCACACTGGCATGAACTTATGATCTGATGGAAAGTCTAATATAATTCACTCAAGAAACTTATACCAGTGGACCACTGAAGGTCTATATTTAAAATATTTTAATCTGAAGAATGAGAATTGATAAGCAAAAAATATTTCAGAAAGTAAAAAATAGATAAATATAGCCTATTGCTGATTAGGTAATATATTCAGTTATTCTTTTTTTATTACAGGACAGTATTATTTGCCTTTATGTTCCTTTCCCATCTGTTGAAGTAGCCAGAAAGGAAACATGATTGACACCTCCCACTTCAGTTTAATTGCATACAAAACTTAATTAAATGCTCTAATTATTTTTCTAAAAACATTTTACCCATTATCAAGTTTAGTTCTTTAAAAGCCATACTGAAAATATAAAACTATTGGGGCTCTTAAAAATACCATTCCAAATCTTGATAGAAGCAGGTGAGTATTATAGTGGTAATTTACAAAATTGATATTACAATATTATTATGTATTTATCATTCATAGCTGGATGAATACAAGGTTGCCACTTAGTTTTTTGGATTCTTGGAAAAACTGAAGCCCTCTTTAATGATACTTTCCAAATTCTCCTTAGATTTTTATAAAAGAAGAGAGCTCTTAATAGCTCGAAAGTGAGATTCTGACAGCAGAAGATAATTCTATATCAAAGTTCTCTTGTTACATAGGCTAGATCCACATGTGGTCCCAGGACACCTGGTGACCCACTGCTTCAATTAGATAATTATTAATTAAAATTATTTTTAGTTTACATCTGCAAACAAATACCGTATATACTAGAGTATAAGCCAAGATTTTCAGGCCTTTTTTTTGCTGGAAAAGCCCCCCTTGGCCTATACTCAAATCACCCTGCTCCCTGCTGTTCTCTGCGCGTCTTCCGGCTGTGCCCCCCCTCCCTCCCCGTGTCTCTCCCCCCCTCCCCCCTCCCTCCCCTGTGTCTCTCCCCCCTCCCTCCCCTGTGTCCCTCCCCCCTCCCTCCCCTGTGTCTCTCCCCCCTCCCCCTCCCTCCCCTGTGTCTCTCCCTCCCCTGTGTCTCTCCCTCCCCTGTGTCTCTCCCTCCCCTGTGTCTCTCCCTCCCCTGTGTCTCTCCCTCCCCTGTGTCTCTCCCTCCCCTGTGTCTCTTCCCCCACCAGTCCCTCCCCTGTGTCTCTTCCCCCACCAGTCCCTCCCCTGTGTCTCTTCCCCCACCAGTCCCTCCCCTGTGTCTCTTCCCCCACCAGTCCCTCCCCTGTGTCTCTTCCCCCACCAGTCCCTCCCCTGTGTCTCTTCCCCCACCAGTCCCTCCCCTGTGTCTCTTCCCCCACCAGTCCCTCCCCTGTGTCTCCCCCCCCTCTCCCTCCCCTGTGTCTCTTCTCCCCCCTCCCTTCTATGTGTCTCTTTCCCTCACCCACCCTCGTGTCTCATTCCCTCCCCCTCCCTTTCCCCTTATCATCCTCCTCACCGTCCCTCCTCATCCTCCCCACGCGCATGTGACGTCACGTCATTTGCCAGGCCCCGACACAGCCAGAAGACGCGCAGAGGAGCAGCTGATGGAAGGTAAGGAAAGGGAGAAGGGGGTAATTGGACAGGGGGAAAGGGGTGAGGATGAGGAGAGTAAGGGGAAAGAGACACGAGGGAGAGTGAGGGAAAGCGACACAGGAGGGAGAGTGAGGGAAAGCGACACAGGAGGGAGAGGGAGGGAAAGAGACACAGGGGAGGGAGAGGGGGGAAGAGACCCAAGGGAGGAGACGGGGGAAGGGACATAGAGGAGGGAGAGGGGGGGGAGAGACATCTTTATAGAGGACACGAGAGGTGCACAGAGGGCGCACAAGATGGGGACACAGATGGCACAAGAAGGGTACAGTGGAGGGGAAACGGGTCACACAAGAGGGGGACACAGAGGGCACAAGAGAGACACATTGAGCAGCGCATTTCCCACCCTCGTTTTCCCAGTATTTTGTGGTAAAATAGGTGCTTCTGCTTATACTCGGGTTGGCTTGTACTTAAGTATATACGGTAATTACTGCCCTGCTTTCTTTTACATTGACACTCATTCTAGCAGTGTTAAATGGACTATTTAATACCTGTATTTTGTATCCTGCATAAAAAATACAAAAGTTTAAACAAGACAAAAAATGTTTTTTGTGAATTATAATGGACTGCAATTTAGAGAACTTACATTAAAGGGATTCCTTGAACCATTTTTATTGTATATTGTATCTAAAAAAAACTATTTAAAACATTTAAAGGAGCAGCAAAAGCAGGGTTTCATTTATTTATTTACGGATTAGGAAAATAATATTAAACTGTAGCTTTTACATCTTGTATTTAAACTTTTTTGGTTATTTCAACAGAACTGCTAGCACTGCACTCCTAGGGCCTCATTCAAATGATGGCCGCAAAATTGCGATTCCTTACTAGGGTGCTACGGCACCTTGGCTACGTTGCTATTCAAATGAAAGGGGCCGCAAGGAGGTCCATTCTTTGGCCAATCGCAAGTCAGGCAATCGGTAGTTAGCTTTGGCGGGCTTGTACCTGAATGCGGGCGTTAGCTCGCAGATCAGGCTTTAAAGCCTGCCAAACTAAAAAGTGAAAAATAAATTCAAGGAAGCACTGTACAGCACTTTAAATGATGGGGACACTTTGGAGGACATTAGGATTACATGTACTAAATTGGCTAGCTGGCACATTGCTGCTAGCCAATACTGTCATTTGTGGCCACAGCCTGCCGGGCTTGAAGATAGAGTTACTGCCTTGGAGGTCATCCAAGCCTGGGTCTCCCAAGGCAGTAACTTGTTCTCCAAGCCCGGCAGACTTATAGCCACAAATGACAGTATTGGCTAGCGGTGATATGCCAGCTAGTCAATGTAATACATGTAACCCTCATGTCCCCCCTAATGTCCCCCATCAATTACAGAGTGATACAGTGCTGCATTCAATATATATTTACCCCTAAAGATCTCCAAGCCCATACCCTCACAGTCTTGGATTCAAATCTCCCGCTGCGGGTCCTTAAAGGGACCGCGGCATGCTAAAGGCTAACCCCTACTTACTGTACTCCGCTGCAACTAACATTACCTCCCCATGCTGCGGTCCCCTCATTAACTATTGCAGTGGGGCCCCCCGCTGCATTAAAAATTAAAAAATTCCTGCTGGAAAGAACCATAAAGGTTCTTTAAGGACCCGCGATCAATAAAACTATTAACCCCTGCCGCGGGGGTACTATAAAATTAACCCCATATAGACCCCCATGAGACTAAAATTAACCCCCCAAACCAATAGGGGTCTTTATAGACCCCTATATGACACTATTAACCCATAGGTTAACCCTACAAGTGCCATGAGGGTCCTCCAGGACCCTCATGACACAAAGTCTAAGCACTACACCATTAACCCTAACTAAACCCTATCAACCCCAACTTTCCCCCTTTAACCCTAACTGTGCATATTTAACATCTTTTATGCCTATTTAACCGCTTTTATCATATATAACCCCTTCTAGGCCTATCTAACCCCTTCTAGGCCTATCTAACCCCTTCTAGGCGTATCTAACCCCTTCTAGGCCTATCTAACCCCTTCTAGGCCTATCTAACCCCTTCTAGGCCAATGTAACCCCTTCTAGGCCAATGTAACCCCATCTTAGCCTATCTAATCCCATCAAAGCCCCTATTTAACCCCATCAGTCCCATAAGGGTCTATGAAGACCCTCATGGGACAACTAACCTCATATGTGCCATGAGGGTCCTTCAGGACCCTCATGACACTAAGTACAAACACTACACTACACTATCCCCCCAATAAACCACTACATCTAAACTACCCCCCTCTACCCTAACCTATTAACACCTACACTACCTACCTAACCCCCTATTAACCCCTCATCCCACTAAATACACAAAATCAAAAAAAGCAAAGTTAGACAAAATAAAAACCTGTTACAAAAAATCAAAAAAGAACATTGCACAAACCCCCCACAACAAAAAATAAAAAAAGAACCTTACACAAACCCTCCCACTACAAAAATAAAAAAAGAATTACGCACCTGCAAAGAAAATACATACACAAATATAGATAACATTAGAATACAGCAATAAATGCATTACAAATATACCCCTAAGTTCAATACGTTTCCCCCTATCTACATTACATATCCCCCTGACTACAATACTGTCATGATCCTCATGACCACCATTTTTGGTGATCTGGTGGTGTGGTCTGTTTATAGTTATATTATGTTATTATTATTATTATTATAGTTTATTTATAATGCGCCAACATATACCGTAGCGCTATACATAAATTAGGTTCAGACAAAGATAAATACAGATTAACATTTAGCAAAGGAAGGAGGGCCCTGTCTTTGAGCTAGGAATCCAATGTTATGTTATGTAATGTTAATTACTGTAAATTATGTTATTGTTATGCTAATTACTGTATGCTATGTTGCTTCCCTATGTGTGATTGACTTGTGATGTGTGATTCTGTATGATGCATGTTTGGTTTATTAAGTGTTAAATATTTTAGAATGTTGTGTTGTCAGGCTGTAACTGTCAGAGTTAGGCAGTTGAGAGATTCAGTTAAGATTCAGAGTTGGTGTATCTCTTAGGAAAAGCCTGTTCTGAATGCAGTCTATGAAGTTTCCACAGACATAAAAACAGTTTCTGATATTTTTCTAATGCTGTGCCAGAGTCCATATTTTTAAATACTGAATCTGAGAAGGAGATTATAGAGACATCTGCTGTCTTGGTGAAGGGATATAAAGAACTGGGTGTATCTGCTGGGAAGGTTTGCCCATAATAGCCTTATCAAGCCTGAAGAAACTAGATCGCCACGAATACATTACCCCCTATCTATACATTTCCCACTATCGGCATTACATATCGCCCTGACTACAATACATTACCTCTATCTCTAAAACATTACCCCCTATCTATAATCCTAAATCTAACCTAGAATAGAATAAATAAGACCACTTACCTTGCCTAAATGTCCCTTCAGTGAAGACGGGTTTCGTGGCGCAGGTCATACCCCTAGGAACAAAAGAAACATAAAATCAGTACAAAATTAAACACTACATCACATCATAAACATTCTAAATATTAAACTTACCTTTCCCTCCATGTCCCCATCCTTCCTGTAGTCTTCTCCGGCTGGGCCCCTGGAAGAAAAGAAACATCACATTACTACACAAATAAATACAACTTAACAACACAATAAACATTCTAAATATAAAACTTACCTGTCCGCGATGTCCCTGTCCTTCTCCTCTTCTGCCCTGGCTGGGCCATTGAAAAAATCTGCCACTGTAGCAAAAAAAAAAAAAAACTAACAGAGCTCCACCCTGGAGGAGCTCTTCAACTCTAATGAGGCTTCTAGCACTTCTTCCGGTAGAAAAAGCAAAATGGCGCCTTCTGATTGGCTGAAATGGCTGTCAAACCTGTCTGAAGGACCTCCTTTCAATCTTGTTTAAACCAATCAGAAGGCACTATTGCCTTCAGCCAATCAGACCCCACACTGTATATCCCATTGTGATTGGCTGAAGGCATCTGCGCTGTCTGTTTGTCTGCAGTCTAATTGACAGTGACAACAGCCAATCAGAAGGTGCAGGTGCTTGGAGCCAATCACAATGGGATACACCCACACGGGGTGTATCTCATTCTGATTGGCTGAAAGGAATAGTGCCTTCTGTTTGGCTGTTGTCACTGTCAATCAGACTGTAGACAATCAGATGGCACAGTTGCCTTCAGCCAATCACAAAAGGATATACCATGTGGGGTGTATCCCATTCTGATTGGCGGAAGGCAGTAGTGCCTTCTGATTGGCTGATGGACCTGTCAATCTTGTTTAAACCAATCAGAATGGGATATAGGGGTTGGCTGATTGGCAGCCATTTCAGCCAATCTGAAGGCGCCATTTCGCATTTTCTACCGGAAGAAGCGCTAGAAGCCTCAATTGCGTCAGGGAGCTCCTCCAGGGAAAAACATGCATAAAATTATAATTTTTTCACATATGGATTTTATTGCTTATACATTCCTAAATAAAATACTATTATGTAATATTATACATTATGTAATAAAATGTACACTTTTCCAAGAAGCCAGAAAACGAACAGTCTGTCTTTCTTTGGAACTCCGCCCCCCCCCTCCTCCTGTTTACTCCAATGATTGTTGCCATATTTCCCATCTGTGACCTGGCTGCATTGGAACCTGGGTGCCATGGTCATGGATTTACACTCCCGGTGTCTCATGTTGTTTAACAGAAGAAGTGGCATTAAAATGACAAGTTTTTTTTTAGGACATGCTTTGTGACTAAACTTGTAAAGATATATCAATGCTCTTTTTGGGATTCCATATATGCAATGTTATTATAAATGGTTTGATTCTGGGAGGATATGATTCAACTACGGTAATGTTGTGGGTTATTTATTTGTTTAAACTGCTAAGGCAAAGATATTTTTGGTATCAAATGTCAATTTTCAAGTATTTCAAGTATAAATAATATGAATCACTCTCGGTGAAGCCTCCCTGTGGCAAATAACTTAGGTTATTGATGTCTCTCGTAACTCTGTTCTGATCAGACACATTCTAAGGAGCCTATGCAATGAGTCTGGTTACGCACAGAGAGCAGTCAGTCTGTGTAATTACTCAACAGTCATCAATTGTCCTTAAAAGGGGATTTACAGATTGTGATCGTACCCAATGGCTGACACCAGTGAACAGAGGTACAGTTTACAAGGGGATGATCTGATCAGTAAAGCCTTTCTGTTTCCTCATCATGCTGTCTTCCTGCATGTGATATCCAGTAGTGTCTGTGTTGTAGATTATTCCTAAGGCAATAGAATTCAGAAATATCAGCCTTCAGACAATTCCATTATGTTTTAAATCACAAGTAAGGTAAACCAGACAAATAACATGTATTTGGCTGTTGTCTTTATCGTGATTAGACTGGATTTGAATGATCATGCTATTTGGTTACGGTCAATTTCTTTAGAGCCTTATAAAACAAATATACTATTTATCTTTTTTTATAAAATGTCATACTTTTTAATAGTGCTATTTAAAATGGTAAAGTAAAATACAATAAGGGAACAAATTATAATGTATACAGAAAATAGAAGAAACCTGGTACAGTACGCAGTCAAGGCCATTGTGCTAGATTTTCATAATGAAGGCCTATGACTGAGATATTTATATATATATATATATATATATATATATATATATATATACATATACACACACACATACCGTATATACTCGAGTATAAGCTGAGTTTTTCAGCCCTTATTTTAAGGCAAAAAAGGGCCCCCTCGGCTTATACTCGAGTCACTCTCCCCCCCCCCCCCCCCCGTGTGTCTCTAACCCCCCCGTGTGTCTCTAAACCCCCCCGTGTGTCTCTAAACCCCTCCGTGTGTCTCTAAACCCCTCTGTGTGTCTCTAAACCCCTCCGTGTGTCTCTAAACCCCCCTGTGTGTCTCTAAACACCCCCGTGTGTCTCTCTACCCCCCTCCGTGTCTCTTTTCCTCCCCCCTCAATCCCGGCTTCCACCTAACCCCCCTAAATACCTCCCCCCTCTCCCCGGCACCCAGTATATGCTAATGACGTGGCGCGCATGTGACATCACATGCGCGCCGGCACCGGGTCAAGAAGCGGAGGCCGGAGCACAAGCAGGTAAGTGAGGGGAGAGGGGGGAGGTATTTAGGGGGGTTTAGGTGGAGGAGGGGGGTTGAGGGGGGTTTAGGTTGAGGAGGGAGGTTGAAGAGGGGGGTTGGGTTTGAGGGGGATTGAGGGGGGAGGTTAAGGGGGGTTGAGGTTGAGGAGGTGGGTTGGGGTTGAGGGGGTTGATGGGGATTTAGGTAGGGTTGTGGTTGAGAAGGTGGGTTGGGGTTGAGGGGGATTGAGGTTGAGAAGGGGGGTTGAGGGAGGTTGAGGAGGGAGGTTGAGGATGGGGGTTGAAGATGAGGATGGGGGGTTGAGGATTGGGGGTTGAGGATGAGGATGGGGGTTGAGGAGGAAGGTTTAGGATGGGGGGTTGAGGAGGGAGGTTGAGGATGAGGAGGGGGGTTGAGGATGAGGAGGGGGGTTGAGGATGGGGGGTTGAGGATGGGGGGTTGAGGAGAGAGGATGAGGATGGGGGGGATGAGGAGGGGGTTGAGGATGAGAATGGGGGGGTTGAGGAGGGGGTTGAGGATGAGGATGGGGGGGTTGAGGATGAGGATGGGGGGGTTGAGGATGAGGATGGGGGGGTTGAGGAGGGGGTTGAGGATGAGGATGGGGGGGTTGAGGAGGGGGTTGAGGATGAGGATGGGGGGTTGAGGAGGGAGGATGAGGATGGGGGGCTTGAGGAGGGGGTTGAGGATGGGGGGGTTAAGGGAGGTTGAGTAAGGGGTTGAGGATGGGGGGGTTAAGGGAGGTTGAGGAGGGAGGATGAGGAGGAGGGGTTGAGGAGAGAGGATGAGGATGGGGGGATGAGGAGAGAGGATGAGGATGGTGGGGTTTGAGGAGGGGGTTTGAGGAGGGAGGATGAGGAGGGAGATTGAGGAGTGGGGTTGAGGAGGGTGATAAGGGAGGGGGGGAAGAGACACAGGGAAGGGAGAGGGGAGAAGAGACACGGAGAGAGAGGGGGGCTCAAGAGGGACACAGGGGGCAGCACATTTCCCACCCTCAGCTTATACTCGAGTCACTCATTTTACCCAGTATTTTGTGGTAAAATGGGTGCCTCAGCTTATACTCGGGTCGGCTTATACTCGAGTCTATACGGTATATACTTGCAAATATATAGTATTTATTTATTTTAAATAATCTGAAAGACATAAATGAACTTTTGATGTGCCACAAGTTATTGTTTAGTTTGTTATTAGTGTAGACATTATTTCAGTCAAGTTTCAGCCCTTCCTAAATAACAGGGACATAAAAACTTTGAGCCCTATTCTATTAGACACTTGCAAATGCCTCTAACCTGTAATTTCGACTACAGGTGTTTTTTTTCTCTAAATGTATATATGTATTCTGTTGACTAAACTTTGCAATTTGCCTCCTTAAGCCTAAACTTGTAAACCCTTCGTTTTAAGTAGGATTTCAAGGGGCGTGATCATATGATCTGACAATATTTACGCAAGTCCGTAATTTACTTCTTAGACACAGCCAACAGTAAAGGAGACCGTCATCATGATGTCAGTAAAACATGGAAGTTAAATGGAGGCTACAAATTAATTTGTGCCAATAAGTAATATTTGCAGATTGGGTTCGCAGTCAAGCAATCTATCAATCTATCAATCTATAAAATGTTTTCGATCATATGTTTAAGCCCATGCACTTTTCATGATATGTATTAACCACTTGAGTCCTGGGATTTATATAAAATCGGGAAATAACATTTAAAATTAATATTTTTAATTGCATATTAGTGGGTTTGATGCTGTTGTGCAATTGATTCTAATGTTTTTCCATACCTTCCAATGCTTTTAAAGTACAGTAGGGTGTGTTTAATTGCTGCTACAGCTCTAATACGTGTTTGAAAAAGCCTTTACAAGTCCTATTTAGTACTCGTAATATTTTTGACAGAAAGTTTCAATTGCGGGTTACACTTTATTTGAGAGCTAAAGCTACGTGTCTAATAGAATATCGATTTTGTGTAACTTTAATTATTTAGAGCTTGTAATGTTCAATCTGTGCTAAAACCAATGGAGTTCTAAGGACAAATTTGCGTCGTTGGCTGGCCCGTAGTGACTGTTAGTGGAAACTCGTAATCGGATTGCGAGTAGTTAATATAATGTAATGGCAATATTAAGAGTGATTTTAAGAGTGTATAGATGTATGAATTGGACAGTAGAATAGGGCCCCTTGTAACAAATCTTTAAAGAACCGTTCAGATAGTCCTCTGTTATGCAACACCAAAACAATTATGGCAGTCAAGTATAGTCAAAAAGTTGCTTTTATTGACAATATCTGAGAATGATGATTCTGGGTTTTGAAAATTTACAAGAATTGTCAAGAATGCTATTTTATTAAATTGCTAAATACGGATATGATAAAAAGCAATCGACTAAGTGTTTAATCACTCACATGCTTCTGTTTTATATTGCTGATTATAACGTTATTCACATGATTAGAACTTCAACTAATTACAAGAGAAACTCTATTATGTGTTTTTGATCACTTATAATTGTTGAAGATCCCACTGTCACTATATTGCCATGTGTAAATAGACAATGTAAAGTTTTAAACTTTTAAAATTCTGTTCAACAATATACTTCTTTTAATACTGCATGAGGTTGATAATAGATTCTGTCTACCTATCAACAATCTATTCCTGAACTCACCCTTCTTCAACATCTTCTATACTTCACATCACGTTCATCCTTTGTGGCCAATTCCAATGCTAGTTGCTTCTGCTAGTCACTCCCTTCATCGAAAGACATTTAAACCTGTTTAAACCAAAAGGCTCATCTAGTCTGCTCATTCTACATTAAACCTTGGTTCAATATTCCTCAGGATGACATCATGTATATCCCAGAAATACTTGATTTCTAACTTCAAACCATGATCTCTTGTTCTGCATTATTGTTTTTCTGGATTTATACTTCCCTCCTATTTTTTTTATAAATTGTTTGATATCTTTGTTGTTTCTTTTCATGCCATCTCTCTCTTCTGTCCTCTAAGCTATTCATATTAATTAAATGAATGTCTTTCTTTACAGGTTTTGTGTTTTAAACCATGCACCATTTTAGGCACCCTACTTTGATATGTCTAATATATTAATATTTTTTTAGGTCTCCAGAACTGGACATATGTGAGGTCTGACTAGAATTTTTAGAGTGCAACTGGCACCTCTCTTCTCTGTTGCTATTTCCTTTTATAAAACAACCAAACATCTAATTGGCTTTTTACACAACTTTGTATTGTTCGCCTAGGTGTTAGTCACCAAGAAATGCAACACAGATCCCTGAAGCACTCTGCTAGTAATGATACCTTCTTCTGTCTTACATTAACTATGACTTTCTGATGCCTGTCATTCAGCCAGTGTCCTGTCCAGTCAACCACCTTTGCATTTAACCACAAAATATGCAGTTTAAGAATTATTTTATTGTGTAGCAGATTATCTAAAATCTGGATATGTTGTATTTACTGCTCCAATTTAGGTGGTGTTATGTCCTTCTGTTTTTTTATGCCTCCCCTTAGTTTCCTTTCTTTGCTAATAATAAACCTAAATAAACCTTTGTCTTCCCTTTTGCTGGCTGTGCAATGTTCTTTTCTGTTTGGGCCATGGCACATTTCATTATCTGCTTTTTTTGCTTGCATATATTTTTCTGTCGTCCTTTGTTTGTATCATTTTTATAGTTTTTTGCGCTAGTTTTCTAGTTTGCGTAATGTTAAATAAATAATACATTATATGTGCATTGTATAATTACTGTCAGAAGTACATTGTTGTAAGTGCTATGTAATTGAGCACAATTTGGACATCAACACGGTAAAGATGTTTTATTTGGCAATCTGCTTTCTTCAGTTGGGCTTGATAATGCTGTTATGGCCAAACTTACCCAGCAGACCTTTCAGGTTATTTTTGTTCCATTCACCAAGGCAACCAATGTCTCTAAAATCTCCTTTAGATGCAGCATTTAAAATTATGAACATAAGATCATCATATAAAAAGAAGCAGGAGCTGCTTTTATTGAAATCCATAACCGGTCCAATTGATATATATTTACATTTTAACTGATAACATTCTTAAATAGTTTGTTGGTCTTCTGAATTGTGTATAAACTACTAATACAATCATTTTTAAATATTTATTCTGCAAGGCATCGTAACACCCTAAAATCCACTTCAGTAGTTGTATAGAACCGGGGCAGCTCTTATCTTCTCTAAGGATTTTGACACCTATATCTTCTAGATATCTTGTTTTATATGTAAATGTATCCAGTTGGAGACAGTGATATCTGCTACCCTCACTTTATCAAGCCTGGAGCATAATTAACTCTATAGATGACAGTTACTGATGGCATCACAACATTCTAGCTGTAAGTTAACCCCTCATGAACTAGCCACAACTGGACATGCAGTATTAACAACTTGGCACTGTATTTATGCACATTATCTATACCATGTTATATTAATAATAGGCAGCATTGCTATCTTTGTACAATAGTAATGCTCAGTGTTACTAATCTGGTGCAGTATTAATTGGCAGTATTATTTTAACAATTGCTGAGCCCAGTCCCACAACCACAAAAGTGTTTTAAAAATCTTAATCCATCTTGGATGGATCATATGAGTCCAAAGGGGCTGGTGGTCAGGAGGATCGGGACATTTTAAAACATGCTAAAATACTTTTTGAATTTTTTAAATCTATGCATTTTCTTTGAGAGAACTTGTTTCCAAAACACCTTACAAGATTGAAAACTCGCAAACTTATAATCTAAAGGGTTTGGATGTGATAGAGAAGGGTAATAGATCCAAGATGCTAGTGATTAAGGAGATATGCTGTGCATATTAAGGCTGAATGTGATAAGCTTTTTTTTTTAAACACGTATGGTTTTAGTGAGTTTTTGAAGGTTTTGTAGCAGGAAGATGGTTTAGTGGGATGAGGCAGTTAGTCTAGTAGAGCGAGGCAAGGAGTTACATAGAGTAATGGCAGCACAAGAGAAGTCCTGAAGGCGGAAGAGAGCGGATGTTATAAGAGAGGAGGAAAGAAGAAGGTCATTGGTAAAGCGAACTGTGCGGTTATGGCATTATTTTGAGACAAGAGCAAAAGATATAAGAGGGTGCATTCTTGCTAAGGGTTTTATAAGTTAGGGTCATGATTTTAAAATGTTTTCTGGTGGCTATGGAAAGCAAAGTGGAGTGATTGAGAGAGAGGTGCTGCAAACAATGTATGTTAAGTATGGTAGATGAGTCTAACAAAGGCGAGACATGATGAGAGAATTGATTTACATTTTAGTTGTCTCTTGTGTAAAATAGTGACTTATTTTGGAGATGTTTTTAGGTGAAACTGAAAGGATTTTGTTATTGATTGAATGTGAGGAATGAAATAGAGGGCAGGTCCAGTAGAACCCCAAGACAATAGGCCTGGAAGGTGGGAGAGATGATGGCATTGTCAACTGTGAGAGATATTTGAGGAGTGAAAGATGTATTAGAGAGTGGGGAAGATTAGGAGCACAGTATTTTTTACATGTTGAGTTTGAGTTGACGAATGGACAACCAGGAGGATATGCTTGCAATATGTGCTAGAAGAGAAGGGGATAGATATGGTGCTGAAAGATAGATCTGAGTGTCATCTGCATATAGATGGAGAAGAGGGGTGGCCTAGGACTAA
Source organism: Discoglossus pictus (assembly GCA_027410445.1). Classification (NCBI taxonomy): domain Eukaryota; kingdom Metazoa; phylum Chordata; class Amphibia; order Anura; family Alytidae; genus Discoglossus; species Discoglossus pictus. The sequence goes on along the minus strand of CM050166.1, from coordinate 85,898,494 downwards.
ACCTTTGGGTATGCCAACAGACAGAGGGTGACTAGCAGAAGGGGAGACAGAGAAGGAGACCCTAAAGAGCGGAGAGTTTGGATTAGAACAGGGTGGTCAGCAGAGAGATCCGGGAGTATTAGAATAGAGAAGCCACAATTTGACTTGGCAGTGAGGAAGTCATTAGTGACTGACTGAAAACTGGAGTGGAGGAAATAAATTGGGTAAGGTGATCGTAGCTGAGTGGCTCAAGCAGTTTTGAGGCCAAGGGAAATAGGGAGATAGGGTGATAGATGCAAAAGCAGAGTGTGATGAGGATTTCTTAAGAATGGGTGTAATTATGGCATGTTTTAAAGATTATGGAAACTTGCCAGAGTTTATGGAAAGGTTGAATAGATATGTGAGAGCTGGGAAAAATGTGGTAGAGAGGGGAGGGATTAGCTGTGATGCAATAGGGTAATGTGGACAAGTTGTAAGGTGAGAGTTTGATTGTATAGTAGAGACTTCATCCTCAGTTACAAGGTCAAAGAAGTCCATAGAGGAAGTGGGATTTCTGAAGGATAAAGGCTGGGTGTTCTGGGTTTGTTGAGAGCCGGGCATGTTTGATCCTTACAAGAAAAAACTGCAGTCTGTTTTAATTGGAAGTTTCTTCCCCTCTGGAGGTATATCAGGCTGTTATTGATCGGAGCAATGTAGAGAGAGAGTATCTTCTGCTGTGAATCACAGACTTTCCCAACATAACCTCACATGCCATGCAGTGTTCCTTTGATATTTAGCAACACACACGCACTGCATTTTATCTGTTGAACACAGAGTGGGCAATATAGAGTTTATGACAATAAATATTTTAAAGGCATGATTTTATAGTTTTTCTGGTCTAAGAAAAATACTTTTAGGTAATTTTAATATAAAATGTTGTTCTGTTTTCCATTGTGAAAATCACTTGCAATTAATTCAGTGGCCCTGTAAGTAGTTATGTAACTCTTTCCAACATAGACATGATATATCATTAGGTCTTTCCCATATTCTGAAGATGCAAAATTACACAAAACAATTACATTTTGTGTATTATAGAAGTTCTGCACCAGTTGTTCTCAAACTTTCTGACTTTCCTGCTAATGTGGACAGACTGTGAGATACAGAACATTTTTTTACAAAGTTTTACTACTTGAGGTTCACTAAATTTTCATTTAGTTTTGTACTGATTTTAATATAATACATTTTAATTTCACATACATTCATTAATAGTCTAACTATGACTAATGTAGTATGTTTAAAGTGTTAGACTTCCATCATCTCTCTTCATTCCTCATGACCAGCATATAAGGTCTTAGTAACTGACAATGGTCCTAGGACCAGCATTCTGCAGTGACCAGTTCTTCATCTTTCTAGCTGTATTGAAAAGCATTACAATAATATATAAACCATGGATGGATAATAGACTCTCTGGAGTCCAAAATACTTCTATTCCTGCCTCTGTCACCTCTTAAAGGGACACCAAGGAGGCATATATACCAATTCTAGGTCAGAAATTAAAAACATCATGTAGAGATATTAAATGCAACTTTATGTAGGGATGAGTACAGCTGCTATTTATGTATCTGCCTTATAAAATGGCATGGCAAGCCTTTCTGCAAGCTTTCAGGGCAAGGAAACCCCCCTCTTTTATACAATATCTATCTTATCTTGCCCTGACATATAAACAGTAATGATTGGTTTAGGGCAAACAAATCAACTGAAAGATATATTAAATGTGTCCCTTTTAGAGAGGCCTATTTTAAGTTAATTCAAAGGTGGTTGTGCCAATACAATTATCCAAATTTGACCCAAAAACCCATTCTAAAGATTGCTGGAGAGGATGCACAGTCCCAGGAACGCAAATACATATGTGGTGGTCATGTAATAAAATCAAAGCATTTTGGGTGAAGTGTATACTTTACTTTACATTTCTACAGTGTTAGGTCAAGAGGTGAAGCTTCCTCCAGAATTTGTTCTCTTTCATATGAATTTTCAAAAATTACAATTCAGGGAATCGGGTATTGCTATACACATATTGATGATTGCAAAATGGTTAATTGTAAAAAATTGGAAAATGGGTTAAATACCCATCATTGAATGAAATTGATACGATAGTATCGAGAAATAGGGATATCGAGGTGGATTACATTGAGTCAGGAATGAAAATTAATACAAAAACAAAGGCCAAGTGGATGCTTTGGGACCAATTTAAAACTATGCCCACTTAATAACCTTGATATAGAAGCATGACGCATCTTCTAGACGTAAATCGAACCTTCCAAAGTCCAAATGTTTTGTCTTGGTATGTCTATATGTTAATATGTTTTATGCATGATAATAGTAAATAACGAGACACAAAGATATGTGTTATAAGCAATGTATATACTTTATTGAATGTACAATTGTACAAACCTTTCTGCCAGCTTTCAGGTCAAGGAAATAAAACCTTTTTTATACAATATCTATCTTCTTTTGCCCAGACATATAAACAGTAATGACATCCCCACCACAGCACAAGCCTACAGGAAATAGTTAAAAAATAAAGATTATTTTTCACTTCTAAAAATATTTTGACTACTGTAGCTCTTCAGTGTGCCTTAAATTAACCTCTGCATTTTGCAGTCATCTTATGTTGAAAATAATAAACCCTATTATGGAGGTCCGAGCTTTGTATAGTTTTTGTAAGCATCAACTTTATATTTTATTGTTTAGAGGTATCCGTATTAATTTAATTACATTGCAGTTTAAAGTCACATTGTTTTTGTTTTTTGAGTTCATGTGTCAGTTAAGTTTTTTAATACTATTTCTGTGTTTTAGACTACAAGGTGATAACCTGGTTCAGGGTGTGGAGGAGATACCACAGGAAAGCCATTCTACTGAAAAAAAAATGCCCGATGCAGCTGGTAAGTAGAATATATTTTTTGTAGGACATCTCTCAATTTATAGAACCTTCACCTTTTACGTTTAACTTTACCAGTAGCTTTCAACTTTAAGCTATTTCATTAAATTAATATTGTATTAAATTAAATTAATATTTTCTTACCACATTTTCCATGGTTGTTCATACTTTATAATTGTATTTTTTTTTGTATATAGTTGACTCACGATCAAGAAATTAACATTATATATTTTTGCTAAATAATCAGAAAGCAAATCCTTAAAAGGATGCTGTCATCCAACAATCAGGTAGTTTAGATTTTTCAAGGTTATTTATAAATGGCATGAAAAACTAGCAAAATATTGTGCTAACCAAAAAAATATATACTATTTAATATTCATCACATCTTTTGAGATTTGTATGGACTAATTAAATTCCAACTGTTACAGAGCAATTTATATTGACTCAAGCTCCTAAGTACATGGCAGAAAGCCAAAGTCGTATATCATGCATCTATATGTAGCACTTCAGGGCCTGATCTTGATCAATTAAGCAAGACCTGTAACTTACTGCTTAGACAGTTCCAAACCCTTAACTTGCAGCTTAGACAGAGCCAATAGCAAATGAGACCGTCATCATGATGTCAATAAAATATGGAGTTTAAACTACAAATTATTAGTGTTTAGAAGTACAATTTGCGATCTGACTCGCAATCCAAAAATGTTGAAATGTATAAAAATGAATAAATCTACTGGTCTATTGCATGCGGGTTACATGATATATTTTAACCCATTGATTGCCGGGATCGATATAACACAGAAATAAAACTTTAAAAAAAGTTTTGCGAGCTTGTGTCTGTTGTGCAATTAATTCTCTGCTTTCCCTGTATTTTAAAGTACAGTAGTGTGTTTATATTTGCCTTTATAGTGCTACAAACAGGTGTTTTACCCCCTTGCGAGTCCTATCTAGTACTCATAAAACATTTTGCTACATTTGCCATTTATGGGTTTGAAAGCAGTTGCAGGCTTGGGGAATTGTAGCAATTTAATAGGGATTTGTGATTTTAGCGATTGTAACATTTGCAGGCTTGAAAAATCAAAGGCTTTGCTGGGTCGGAGTTACGATTTTGGTAACCTGCAAGGATGTTCAGCCTGTAACTCGCAAATAGATTGCGAGTAGCTAAAAGGAGCTAATTTAATAGCAGTAACTTTTTCGGGCTCCTTTACGGGCTTCCATAACTACAATTTGGAGAATTTAATGAGGCTCATGTGTATGGAATGCACAATATATAACATGAAATATTGTTATTTGTTAAATGTGTCTACTAGTTTTACGTTAATCATACAATTAATCAATATAAATATTATTAGAGTTGAGTTTCATGCATATAAGATTTGGTGCCTCTGCATAGGTTTAAATGTAAGGTTATATGTCAGAGGGTTTTTTGGTTCAAGCTTGCTTTGATCATTGCTAGATGTCAGTCTGAAGAGATCTTATTTCTTCAGTGGCTGTTTGCATGAGTTATGCCATGTACCTTTTCAAGTCATTTTGCTGATCTTGTGCATGGGATTTCACTGGAGAATAATACAAGAGCAAGAGATCATTATTTGAAGAGGGTAAAGATTTAGAAACCATGTGTAAGATATTTGCATTAACTTTCAGCAGAATGGGCAGGACAGATATAGTAAAGTAATTCAAATAGATATAGTATATAGGCCTAACAATTCTTATCTCGTTTTCTATATTTATTAGGAGTGTGCAGGAGAGGCCATGATTGTTGGAGATTCTTTCTCATGTTCAGAAGCATTTAGTATATTTTAAACCCTATTTATATCAGACCGCAAAGCAGACCCTAGTTTTTAAGAATAGAATAGATAAATATCTAATATTACCCAAGATAAAATATACAAAATATTCTTTTAGTTGTATTTATTCATTACCCTGGTTGATGCAGCTCGGTGCATTAACCGTTAATAAAGCTGCTTGGCGTAACGAACGTTGCCATGAGGTACCATATTTGTTGATAGCATCTCTATGCTTTTGTTAGGCACTGCCCCATAGGTTTAAAGTTGTGTCTATGATTTTGGTTGTGCTAGTATGTTACTAAGTAGGCCATTACAGACCATTGAATATCGGTCTGTTGATATAATTTAACCAACAGTTTCTATACCCATTTCAGAGCTCTATATGAAAAACTAAACCTGTATTTATGGTTGTTTTTAAAAATATATATATTTTTTTAGATTTACAACTTCAAAGAAAGCACTTTGATAATGGTTACTTATTTATTATTTTTGTAGAGGAACTGCCAGTTCCTTAGGCCTTGTGGTCACATTGGTCCTCTTTTTGATACATGTGAGGGTTGTTTAGTAAGCATGTGGGGCCGTATGCCTTCCAGATAGGTGGTTCGCTTTGAGGACATACGTTTCTTCTCCTCCTTTCTACTTTGTATACCAGCAATGGTACAAATTGTTATTTGTGACTACGTTCAAAAGGTCTCGAATAGCAGCGTTTTTTAAAATGTTATATTAACCTTAATAAAAGTTCCATATTTATTTGTTTATACAGTATTACCCAAAATCCACAGTAACCTATAATGTTCAGTTGGAGCCTGGTGAGAGAGAAATATATTTACATAAAGGTTCACACTGAAATAATGTTTTTTAAATGGAAACTGTAAAGTTGGCGTACTTTTGATTACCTACCATCTATTTATCCTTTTACTTCCATGAAGACTAATCCGTGGTTTCCTTTTTTTTTAATACCAAATTCCATTTCTAATCTGTAGTCAATAATATGAAAAACAAAAATCTATGCTGCCATATGAATCTGTTACAGTCTGCTCCTGTCCTGTTACACGAGCCAGTAAAATGCATGGCATCATTATTCATACAAATCTAAACATGCCCTATTACAAAATCAAATACTTGTTCGTAAAACTAAATACTTGTGACAATCATTTGGTGTAACTGGAAATATTTCAATTCTGAAAGAAAAATGTTAATGAACCGATAATGTTTCATTCAAATTAAAAGCTTCACTTCTGCTACCTTAAAATATCCCAAGGCACATATTATTTTGCAACAACATTTAGACTTAACCACTGATAGTTTTGGCACTCGCCATTATCCTTCATGTTTTCATCATGATGGAATATAAAAAGTCCATTAAGGCATCACTCATCAAAATAGATTCAGTGGCAAACATGATACAAAATATATTACCCATGTAATTTAAAACCGGCTTTTAAACCTATTTGTACAGTTCTGGCACATAACGTAGAGGTTTACATATTTCAAGAGATTAATTATTCCAAAGTAATTACATGAACGTGAAACTATTATTTTTTTGTCTCTCTGGAACAGCTTCATTGCCTGGGGCAGAAACATTAATGGAAGATGATGAAGAATTTGAGAGTGCTTCTCAAGTGACAGGGCCTGTAAGTAGACAAAATTGCTATTTACTTCAGTAACCATTTGGAAAACATATTGACATGACAAAGGAAATGTGAATTTAAGAAGAAACTGACGACGTAACAGACAATATAATTGTTAATATAACTGAGAATTGCTCTTAATTGCACATTTTTCTAAACTTGTCCAATACACATTCCATAACGATGATGGCTGTGAATGTCAATATATAATTATACATATCACTGTCTACCAAATAGTGACACCCACTCTGTAAATTACCGTAACTGTTCTGCTAGTTCTGTTTAGGTAATTTGTGCACTCACTACGGTGGTATTTTAGTGGTGGGTGTTAATAAGAGGAAGACGATCTTTATTCATGTAACTGATTTCCGCTTTAAATCTTTACCTTCTCTCCTTTCATTAAATATTCTAAATTTGATAATGGACAAAATGTTTTAGGAAGTAAAAGAAAACAAATACATATCTTGATGTATTACCTATAATAATACTCCATTATCCATATTAATATGGGTGTCCAATTTAGTTCTCAATATTTAAGGTCTTCACCTGTTGAAGCAGAAAAAGCAATGAGAGCTTCTACTGCAACATAATTGCTATAATAGGTAATAAAATAAATGTTATTTTAGATGTTTTTCTTTCTAAAAATATTTAGCCAATTATAAAATCAAGTTTTTCAAAAGGGTTTAATGTAAATATGGGACTATTGTGGTCCTTTAAAGGATAACTGTAGTCATTTTTATATGGTCTTTTAAAGAACAAAACTTCATAATGTGCAAATTATTTTTTAGAAAGTAAAACAAATAAACATAGCATGTTCATTTTTTCATGTGCAACTGTTTTTTACTTCAGACTTCTATCTTAGCAGTGTGCATCCTTATATATATATTCTAAACTCAAAGACACGGCTCTCCACTCTGGCAATGTGTCAATTTTGTTTTGTCTTGTACTTAACCCTTGTTCAGCGCTATGGAATATGTTGGCACGTTACAAATAAAGATAATAATAATGTCGTGTAGTGCAGAGTTTTTCATCTCTAGGCCTCTGGTCTCTGTCTATCCTTAGTAGAGTCAGCTAAAAATACTGGGTCAGCAATTAATTAGTTGTCTAATGATAGCGAGAGACATCTGAGAAGTGTGTGGAGTGGTGCCCATTCATTGTCTTTCAATATTTATCTCACTCGTCTTTATTGAGGAAAATTTTCTTATAGCACATTTGTCTTATTTGTAAAGGACAGCTTGAAAATGCAGACAGATACACACTTCAAGTTAGTTAATGATGTGCTACTGATCTCTCTAGACACACTGGTGACATAGACAGAGATAGCATGCATTCAGATGTACAGTGGTCAAACCCCCAGCTATAAGTAGCATAGAGTCTAGCTTGGCTTTTGACTGATATCTGTTTGCAGGAACTGTAGGTAATAAGGAAGTAGAAGGGAGAGCGAAACTGGAGAGCTTCAATATTTTCCTGTTAAATAGTATTTGGTTTAGCGGTCCAGAACAATTTATCTGTATTAGAATCGTACTGTGCAAGATGATATTTAACCTTTTGAGGTGTGCGAGGATCCAGCAGTGCATGTGATTATAATGTGTTCTTGGTCCATTTTGGCAAAGCAAATATTTAAAATTGGTATTCCCTTAGTTTCCAATATTCACATAAGTTTATAGCATGTTCACAATTTCATTCACACTTCCAAGAAGCTCTGTATCCTACTCTTTCTGTCTGCCACATGTTTGCCTTTAGAACTATGTAACACTGTTTAAAAATACAATTTAGTATTACAAGGATCATTCGTAACCTAAAATATTGTATAGTATATTTAGAACAGTCCATGATATAGGTTATATATATTTTCAAACTATTTCAATATCTGGAACAGCACCTTTTGGTGGGCTTAATTTGTATAAAAGTGAAGTTTTTATGTGAAATACTATGCAATATAAATTACTAATTTGGTTTGTAAATAACACCAATACATTAACCTACAAATTATAAACAATTCCCCAAATGATCTGCTAAAAACTTGAAACAGCATTAAATGTGCAAGTAATTGTAAAATAAATAAGTAAAAATAAATGCTCTAATGTTCAAATTCAGTCTCTCTAGAAGTAATTGATTTCCAAATGGCTCCACGAGATCCTCCTCCTTTTTAAACTTCCACCATATCTGCTTCCCCTTATGTTGGTCAACCTGTGGTCATGGTTCCCTTGTTCATGGCTGCACCTGCTGCTGCCCATAGTCCTTACAAGTAGTAGTAGTTCTCCCTTCCTTGGGCTCTCACGCCAGTGGATGCTCTCCTTGTGTGTGCTTATACTAAACGTAGACTGTGTTGGCGTTTCACCTTTACGAGACTTTTTCCAAAGTTAAATTGTTTGTATTCTTACTCTAATAATTAGCTTCATAGCACAAAAACAATGTATAACAAACATATGGTTTACTAAATTAATTTAAAAGAAAATAAACCAAAGCTGGCATAGCCCAATGTAAAACAACAATGTAGTGTTTTTGGGGGGCACGTTTTAGATTAGATTTAGGTCTATTTTTTTTTTTTTTTTCGGCCCTCTATCTCCTTCAGTCCTCTTGTACCAGTCTTAATGGCTCTCTGTGGGCAAACTACTGACTGTAGTAGAGTCCTAAACTATTGAGGTAGACCAGATATTTTACAGTGGCATTCAATTGTTTTTAAACTTCATGCACATGCAGGTATATTTTTGGTGAGCAGCGATTGCCTTTTATAGCTGCAATTTCGTTCAGTCCTTTTGAAAGTACTGCCAACAAATGCAAACTACTGTATGGCCAAGGTCACCCCACACCAGTAGAAGCAGTTCAGTGGAAACGTGCTCCCACAATTGATTGTAACTGAAAATACACTAAAGGTTGAATATGTATTTTTAATTTCTAAAAACATTTTGCCAATTATCAAGTGTATTTCTTCAAAGGAGTATATTGTCAATATAGGACTAAAGTGGTGCTTTACATTACTGGAACATACCACAAGACAACTAGTTTTGGATTCTCTGTAATAAACAGTACTGTGAGGACCTGATCACCCACAGTACCCCTTCATGAGATAGTTCTATATGTGGCTTAGCATTATTTATCAAGTATTTATAAATTAAGAGTAATAATAATAATAAAAGTAATATAAGAATACTTCTTCAACATGAGCATTGGTCGTTCATTTTGTCAGTAAATAAATATTAGTGTTGCTGTAGTGCATTGATGATTGTATGACATATTATATGTTGAAATTCTTTGTATTATTTAATGTTTCCAAAGTGGCTCCTTCATAGCAGTTAGTTCTATTATCTAGATTGTTATACAATAATAAGAAATACTATAATGTGTAAAAAAATAGGTAAGTGTTCAAAGTCAGCTCTACTAAGGCACTGTGCTGCTCCATTTGGATTAGTTATATGTTTGAGTAAACTTATTTAGTTGTTTGTGTGTTATTATATTGTTATTTAGTTAATACACATGTAATAGCATCCATTATCCCATTACGTAGGGAAAGTATACTTAGTGTCATGAACTACCACTAACTGCACAATTAGCTCAAAACTTTGTAAAAGTGATTAGGATTGTTTGATGTCATGAAAAAGGAATTTGAGTTTGTATGATATTTGGATTCGTGCCACCAAAGGTAATGTGCTAATGATTCTGTAAGTGGTGCCCTTAAACAGTGTAATTTCCATTTTCCCTGGATCGATGCTTTCGCCATGTGCAAGGACATCAGTTAACGCACAGAAGACAGTGACTGTGGGAACTGCTACTTATAAGAAAAGGTTTAGTTGAACAGTTCAGCAGGGTGAGTGGGTTAATGCTAGAACAGGAATTGGTGATTAGATCTCCTGGGATTTTCTCATGGCTCTCTGTGACCTTAGACAAGTTATTTTCCTTCCGCCGTGCCTACTGCAATTAAACCATTGTGTTAGAACCAACATGAGCTCATGGAACATCCACAGATACATGTTTAAAAATTACATTCATATAGCAAATTATTATTTTAGAACTCAAGCAATAATGTATTTCTCCCTTTTAAAGGACCATTTGATAATAGGCAAAGTGTTTTAAAAAGCCAAAAAATAAACACATTTTTTTTTTAAGTTTTAGATGGAATAATTAGTTCATTGTGCTTTCTTTCCTGATCTAATAATTTTTCAAGAGGATGTGTACTTGTAAACATAGGAGCTTTCCATGGGCCTCATTCTATTATCGGCCGTAAATCGGCCGTAAGGCTGCGATTCCTTGCGGGGGTTCTGTTAACTCGCGATTCTATTATACGGCCCCGCAAGGATCTCCTTTTACGGCCGGCCGCATATCTTGGAACCGGCCGTAAGCTGTGAAATATAAAAACTCAAAAATAAATTCTAGCCTACACTGTACAGCTCTGTAAACGCTAGGGATCATATTGGGGGACATGAGGATTAAAAGTAACCCACTCTCAAGCTTGCACATCAGCCCAAACCCGAGTTCAAATTAACTGTTTATTTTCCGGCTGCGGCGTGGGTGTGTCTGAGGTGCTCCAAGCACTCTGGACTTTTTACATGGATATTTTACTGATATTAAAAATAAAATATTTTCCGGATTTGAGTATAGGATAATTATGTGCTATTTTTTCTAACACCTAAAATCCCTTTATAGTCTTCGCAAAGTGCAGGATGGCTTTATTTGAGCTATTTTATGTGCTTAATTGGTGCTAGCGAGACCTCTTTCCTGCAAGTAAGCTGCGGCTCGCTTTTAGCCTTGCAGAGAGGTTTCCCGGAGCAATTGAATTGCAAAACTCTTGCGGCCGTTTCAGATCAAAGGATTTCCTCTGGCGCAAGCGGCCGCAAGAGATAGCAAGGCACTGGCCGCAAGCCTGCCGGAGCCTCCGGCCGTAAGGGAATAGAATAGCCGAATAGCTTGCCGGTCCTTGCGGCCCCGCAACGGCTGCGGCCGCTAATAGAATGAGGCCCCATGTGTTTTGTTGAAAGCACAGGCTGTCATGGCTGCCATATTTTCCTTGTGCAGATAGGACTTTTCTCGTCTTCACACACCTCAGGAAATTGATCAGCAGAAATCTAAATGGTAGACTCCACAGCAGCATAATTGCAAGTAAAAGATAATACATTAGGGCCTGTAGTTTTATATTCTAAAAAACATCTTGCCAATTTTTCAAAAGATCATATTTCAAATAACAATATAATGTTATTTTCCGCAAAATGGAACTGAATTTATATTACCTTGTCTATTTCTTATATACACCATACGTGTAAATAAATAAACATTATACAGGCGCTTTCAAGGGTTCTCCAAGCTATAATGAAATATTGTTAATTTAGAAAATGTTGATATTTGAAAATGCTAAACTCTACTGTTTTATGTATTTTAATGTTTGTTTCATGCTCGATGGTTCTTATTACTTATAGCCTATATATTACTGTTTATCAGGTATTTTGTGTCAGATGTTTCTACTGTTACATAGAACCACATCTATATTAACTCCACAGTCACTTAATATTTCATATTTCCATAACCGCGTACCTGCTTAAAAAACTCTAACCGTATCTAAGCGCAAGAGTCTGGATTACATGCCTAAATTGTATCAAATAAAAATAGTCTGTGCAGCAACTTTTAACGCCGTTATTAATAGCGGCAATTTCCACTCTTTATTGTTATTAGATTTATTCGATTAGATTTGCAGTGTTATAAAAATACACTAACCCCATGTATCTATTTGTGGGATATTTATAGCAAAATAAAAATGTTCTGTGTTGTTCTTAATTCGGCTTTGATGTAATATAGGGATGACATTACATCCCGTGTTGCTTTTGGATGCAGTAAGTTAAGATATAATGCAAGTGCTTGACATAATGAAATGTGACAGGTTAATCTCAGGAATGTAGATGTATGAGGTGTGACACATGATCCCACATAAGTGCTACAACTAAAGCATGGGAATTTTCACAATATGGTATTTCATTTAAACCATACATTTACGAAAAGTAACATTTTTGTTTTTTTTAATTCTTATAAACATTTGAAAAGTTTCAGTTTTAATTTCAGATGATCGAAAATTGATAGTATTAAGTGTGTGCTTTCACATGACAATTTAGGGATCTATGGGGATTAGTATGTGCGTGAAAGCTTTAAGTCTGTGAATCCAAAAAACTAAATATTTTGTGAATTAAACTATTTAAATAGTCTACTATTGACAACGTGCCATCTGAAATGTTTGCATATATGTTACATTCGGTTTTACAGCGTACTGTATAATTAATATAATTTACTACTTAACTAGGATTTTAAAGATGTCATAGAAATGTTATGTTTAATGTCAGATAGGAACCACAACTGTAATGTGTTCATTTTTCTTTTCATATGTGAGCTCATATTTTTAAAGAGATGCTGTCACTCAATAGGATGTTAGTTTTATCTAGAACAACACTTTAATAGCTTTTTTTCACTACAGTAAATCATTCACGAGAAATACTGTGGCAGCTCGATATGCTAATTTGTGGCTCTGACTACTCAATACGAATGGGAAGGGGTTCTAACTAAAGGACAACATTGGGGGTTATTATTTGACCATAACAGGTGCAGACAAGCAGACTATCAGCCTTATTAAATTGCGATTCGTTAAATTTAAAAGGGCTCTATTTAAGCACACAGCATATTTTTTTTACAGAAGTTTCTAGTTAGTGAACTTCTTTCCAAAAGCAAGGTCTTTACTAACTAAACACTTCGGTAAAAAAATATGCTGTGTGCTTAAATAGAGCCCTTTTACGTTTACTGAATCGCAATTTAATAAGGCTGTGTGATACTAATCAGAACATCAATGCAGCTACTTATTATTTTGGAGTTGTTCATTTGCATAAAAATGGAACACGATTAATAGTGAATTTCTCAGGAATGATCCACTTTAGATAAGCATTGCTAATAAAATTTAAATCTGCTTTTTAATATTCTTTAAGAATAACCTTAAAAACTATTTGAAATTGGGGCAACAGAGTCCCTTTAAATGTTATGTATAATGGTTATTGTTTTAATAAATAGATATGCAGTATTTTGTGATCGAAACTCAGCTATACTTACTTTTACTAAATTCACTATTTCATTTTGATTCATCTTCGTTCTTGTATAATTATCCAATACTTCATGCAATGCATGGGCTATCATGGTATTACAAGATGATAACCATTTTCATTGGCTTGAATAGATAGGGGATAGAAAGTTGTCTACCTAACTCAGTAATATGATGAAGGATGAAGTTTATCTATTAGATTTAACATTTTAAAGTAAAAAAAAGATTCTTGATACCTTTAAAAATATATATTAAACTACTAGTTTATTTATTATTATAAACTCATAGGTTACAAATATGAAAAAAAAATATTTGCAGCAAGGTTATAATACTGTACATATTACAACTATAGTATATCATCTGTATCACATATTCTCAGATCTTGTATTGTTCTAAATACAGTGGCAGATCATATTCACCAGATATGATGGCACATAAAAAATAAACATTAATTTTAATTCAAAGATCTCTTCACTGAAGTTGTTTTTTTTTTTTTTTTGCATCAACCTTGGGTCTTGATTTCTTTATAAGAATAAAAATTATGAACAGTAAACTATTACCAAACTGAAGTATGCCTCAGTTTGGTGAAGATAGTTTTAAATAACGTGCAAGTTAAGTGGAGCAAACCATTCAGGGTAATAGCTTATATTCAATAATGGGAGAGGGTATGGCGAGGCTCAGTTTAATTGAGCAATTGTAACTTACAGTAGCCCGTAATGGAGGCCGCAAGTTATTTTGCTATTCAATTGGCATCTTTTTGCAAGCTACGAACTGGTTAAGGGTTACGGCTTTGAAATCCTTGTGGTTGTTAAAACTGAAACTTACAGCCCGTCGAAACCTTTTATCTTTCACGATCAATTAAGCGAGGCTGTAACTAACCATTTAGAAAAAATAGTAAATGAGGCCGTCATCATTACGTCAGTAAAACATGGAGGTTACACGTCAATCAATTAGCTTTTAGAGGTCCGATATGCGATCAGACTCGCAATTTAGCAATGTACATGTGGGGGGCCTGATATGTATTAACTCATTGATTCCCGAGATCGAAATAAACCCCGAAATGAAAATTAAAAAAGTAATTTTTTTATTGCAGCTTTGCAAGCTTGAGACTGATGTTCAATTAATTCTAATGCATTTCATTGCTTTCCCTGTCATTTACAGTGCATTATTGATTTTTTATTTGCATTTACGGTGATAAGGACAGGGGTTAAACCCCCTTGTGGGTCCTCTCTAGCACGCATAGGATTTTCTCCTACATTTGTCATTTACGGGTGTGAAAACATTTGCGGCCTTGGGGAATTGGAGCAATTGAACGGCGATTTGCAATTTTAACGATAATAACTCTTGCAGAATTGAAAGATCAAAGGCTTCGGGAGGCTGTAAGTACCAGGTTTAACCATCGCAAAGTTTTCAAGGCCATAACCCGTAAACCGTTTGGAGCCCGCAAAAAGACGCCAATTGAATAGCAAATTAACTTGCTCATTTACCAGGTGCTCCAGTAACTAGCAATAGCTCAATTGAATCGGGCTCTATGAGTCTAAGATGGAATTTTTATCTGTGGTCCTTTAAACTCTTGTTGATAGTGTGTTTCTTAGTATTAATTCTCAAAAATATATTCTCTTGGCCCTGGTAAATGCCATTTTCGAGAAACATATTAGCTTTTTGTGTAATTTTGCTGTGTTTCATAAAGTACCCTAGTTGGAGTAACCAACTTTATTCTATAAAAGAGGCAAATCTTCAGGAGACAAGTTACAGATCACAAACAAACACTCGCCCTGCATTCTAGATTCTTGAGAAAGTGAGAATTCTCAAATTTGGTAATCAGACCGTACATTATAGGGTTTGTAGTAGTTATAGACGAGCATTGTAAGTTTATAAGTTTTCAATCTTGTGTCGGTGTATTGCAAACAAGCTCCATGTACATTTGATTTTAAGCTCAAAAACAGGGCCTTCCATTCTTTATAAGATGTTCATTGTGTTTTTGCTATGTACTTAAACCCTGTATAGTGCTACAAAATATGTTGGTGCGTTACAAATAAAGATAATATTAACAATAATGGTAAAATTGATCCAGGGAGAAATTTGATCGCCAGTTTCTGGGGTCAGGAAGGAATTTTGCTTTTTTTCCCCTTATGAGACAATTGGCAAAGTTTAAATGTTTTTTTTTTTCTGTTTGCCTTCCTCTGGATCAATTAACAATCAATAATAAATAGTCCAAAGATCAATAGAGATCTAAAAAGGTTGAACAAGATGGACTAACTCTTTATTCATCCTCCAATATTATACTATTAATAATTATTTAACAACAAATTAATTAATAACTAATACGCATATTGCAGATCAGAGGAGATCTTAACAGGTTGAACTTGATGGACTGAAAGTCTTTTTTCAACCTTAATTACTATGGGCCTCATTCTATTACCGGCCGTAAATCGTCCGTAAGGCTGCGATTCCTTGCGGGGGTTCTGTTAACTCGCGATTCTATTATACGGCCCCGCAAGGATCTCCTCTTACGGCCGGCCGCATATCTTGAAACCGGCCGTAAGCTGTGAAATCTAAAAACGCAAAAATAAATTCAAGCCTGCACTGTACAGCTCTGTAAATGCTAGGGATCATATTGGGGGACATGAGGATTAAAAGTAACCCCCTCTCAAGCTTGCACATCAGCCCAAACCCGAGTTCAAATTAACTGTTTATTTTCTGGCTGCGGCGTGGGCGTGTCTGAGGTGCTCCAAGCACTCTGGACTTTTTACATGGATATTTTACGGATATTAAAAATAAAATATTTTACGGATTTAAGTATAGGATAATTATGTGCTATTTTTTCTAACACCTAAAATCCCTTTATAGTCTTCTCAGAGTGCAGGATGGCTTTATTTGAGCTATTTTATGTGCTTAATTGGTGCTAGCGGGACCTCTTTCCTGCAAGTAAGCTGCGGCTCGCTTTTAGCCTTGCAGAGAGGTTTCCCGGAGCAATTGAATTGCAAATAGGAATTTCTTACGGCCGAAACTCTTGCGGCCGTTTTAGATCAAAGGCTTTCCACCGGCTCGAGCGGCCGCAAGAGATAGCAAGGCACCGGCCGCAAGCCTGCCGGAGCCCCCGGCCGTAAGGGAATAGAATAGCCGAATAGCTTGCGGCCGGTCCTTGCGGCCCCGCAACGGCTGCGGCCGCTAATAGAATGAGGCCCTATGTAACTATGTAAAATAAACTATTAAGGTAAGAGCAACAAAATCAGTATCATAAGCATTTCTATGTATAAGAGTCAGAACCTGCAGATAGGAAACTGTAAGTGTCACAAAGCCAGAGGTACAGCATTCAGCAGGTACAAGTGTCTGGGTAATAGTCAAGTTAAAGAACTAGGTCATGCACACAAAGCTAACAAATATCACATATAATAGTTGTGAGCATGCGGGTTGTTGCTAACGCTGTGGGCTCGCGTAGCTCATCCCTACGACCCCCTACGACTTTAGGCCCGCAAATGCGGACCCTCGCAAGCCTCCACAAATACGAGCCGCGGGACTTAGAAAAAAATAAATGACAAGCTAGTAAAAATACGACCTTAACCCCCGACCCGCGCGCACATGAAAACATTAAAAACACAATAAATACACACAACAAATACATAAAAAGCTTACCCACAGCAAGACCCCTGCCAGTGAAGTTTAAGTCCAAATTCAAGAGTTTAGACACACGAAAATACCCTAAGCGAGAAAAAAATGGCAGCCAAAAAAAAAAACGAAAACGAGGCTACAGGACCCTAAACACGCAAAACACCACCAAGCACATACGGATTTTCCGAAAAAAAACATACGAGGTCCAAGATACACCATTAACAAGGACGTTAAATCATCCACATCCACATTAACCGCCATTTTACAACACTTACACAATGCGCAAGTACACAGCTACCCTAACGGATTTTCCTTACGCACACACACCATTTACACTACACACTGCACACATTGCTGACTCTTACACATCAGCTCCACCGCAGTGCAAACTAACATTGTATGCTGCAGGAAGATCAAAACAGATTGTCAGCTCTTCAACACAATGCTTCCTGCATATATTACTTCAAAATAGGTAAAGTATATTTATTAATTATTTAATTAGCATACAAAAAAAAATATGCACAAAAAAAAACTCACAATAAACATAAAAGCCATTCACTGTGCCACTCCCAACGACCGCCAATGCTGCTCATAGCACGCAAAGCCAATAAGCGCTAAAAATCATCACCGCCGACCAAACAATAACACCAAAACATTGAGTGCCGAAGGCGCTCAGCGCGAGGCTCGCAATGAGCGTCAAAAGATCTCAGATTACCAACAAAATTAATGTCTCCACCAAACCGCATTACCTGGCTTACTATCTTATTGCCGTAATTTTTTGACGGGCAAGTCGCTAGTGTTATAGAAGAGGCTATGTTATAGTAGTTTGAATTTGAAAAGGCTGTTTTTAAAAGATCTTGTCTTTTTTAATTAACTTACAAAAGCTTGTCCATCTCTGAGATACTATGTTAAAAAAATAATTCAGTACCCTTTTAATGAGGCAGGAAAAAAAAAAGAAGGTAAATAACTGTCAAAGTACTGCAGCTGAAGTAGATGCCTGTTGGTTAGAGCTGAAATCTGCATCAGTAAGACAGTGATAAGAAGTTAGTGTCAGAAGGCCACCTATTTATAACTGTTTGAGAGGTCTAAAATATACAGATAATACGAAATTGTGCAATACAGTAAATACAGTAAATGTCCTCTAGTTCAATAAATTGTGTAGACTGGGGTCTATATAGCCCTATAGATATATATGCAAGGGTGGACAAAGTACCTTGTCATGACTGAAGCATGCCAAGGCACCAGCTGTGCAATACCTTACAGACTGATACCCTCAGCCTTATAAGAGAGGCTTATTGTGCCAAGGGAAAGGGGCACACTGAGATGGGTTAACATTGAGGATGTTGTGATTTATGTGTTATTCCTTGTTATGGCTGTTTAATGTTGCCTGGGTACAACTAGGCCCATACTATGATACCCATGTTTATAGTTGGGGTGTGCATATGAAAATGATGGGAGTGATGGGATGCATGTCTGTGTTGTGCTTTGGGGGGCTAGCACTTACAAGGGGAATATTGTATATGTCCAATTGTAACGGAGCTGGAACACGCAGTCCAAAATCTCCGCTGGTATACGGTAAAATATCCAAGAGGCACTACAGTTTCACCATTCCCAACCTCCCATATTGGACGACACACAATTTGGGAGTCAAATGAATACTGACTTTATTTACCTTTTACAGAAATATATATACCCATCTCTTCCCACAGGCAATACACATGCCCATATATGGCCGCACAATACACATAAAGAGAACAATAGGTGGGTCACACCTCCCTGGCAACTTTGATACAATCAGACATTGATTCAATTACACTTCTTTGTTCTTATCTGAGAATGAAAACACTGTATACAATAGACTTCCTTTATCTTATGCGGAGTCGTTGTAACAGGATTATCTCCCATGCCAAGTAGCTGCAAATGTCTGGGACAATATTCTGCAGAGCATCAACCAACATACATATAGTAGGATCATATTTTAACCATAATAATCATAAAACAGGGTAAAACAGTGATGGGTTCCGCTACACCAATATTTCTTAGTAATGGACTAGTCCCTTATTAACAAGATTAGGGAGATAATTGACCCCTAGGAGTCACATGACTCCAGTATCTCTCTCTATGTATCACAAGCCTCAGACTTGTGTCTCCATGCCTATTGTATGTAATTGCCCCCTACCAAGAATACAGCAGTGGAATGGGAAAACAATGGGTGATTGTCTTAGACTGGCAGGCAGGGCTGAAAGCGTGAGCTAGAAGGTGACTGGGTGTAAGCATGGATGCACATTTGAATTGATTGGTCTTTCATTGCTAAACATGTGGTATAAATATGTCTGACGGTTTCAGTAATAACGTTGTTATACTGGTTCACATAATTAAAGTATGAATTTCGTTATTGATGCTGGGAATTCTGATTGCTGATGTAAGTTATTTTCAGAACTTAGAAAGATCTTTATGCTACACAAGACCACAGACACCTCTTAGTCTCACCTATGGGCTCAAAGTTCTCCCTGCTGTACAGAAGTAAAACAAACTAGTCACACCTGTGGGGAGAGGTTTGGGCAATAGGCTCTTATCATACCCCATTCAACATACAGGTTGTCACATACCTGAACACAGTCACTTTTATAACTGCTGTGAATACATTATAATCACTAGCATTTAATGGTTGTTTGTATGTTGTAATATATTATTTTTTCTTTAAATAAGTTTTGGATCCAAAACCAATAAGTTTGGCTTTTATTAGGCAATGGAGTCATACATTTTAAGAGCTCAAATTATCTTTGAAGTGCAATAATTATAGTTTGGCTGGCATCGTGGCTTCTATTGGCCATGCAGTTAAGCCTCTCTGTATATATTACTCATGGACCCTGAAGCTAAAATTCTTTGATTAATGTATTTTCTTTGAATTTTATATCTATACAAAAAAATGCATGCAAAACTAAATTAAATGTATCATTGTCTTTATGGTAGATAGGACAGCTTATGGGAACTATTCTAAACACACAGAAGAAATTGTGAAAAACATGCAAAATGTATTCTTGTTGCCTCTAGATTTTCAAACCAGTTTGATTAGAGTTAAGATTTTCTTAAACATCCTGACGTCTTGGAGCATTACAAGCAAAGTTCCATAACATTTAAATACAAACTTCTGTAAGTGATTTGTTAAAGTAACAGCAACTGTTTATGCAGCCTTCTTATTTATCTGCTGACTTCTATACATCTTTCTTGCAACAAAAGTTGATAAAATTGGACATGCTGTAAGCTAATATTACATTCATTATCACTATTGAAGAAAACGACAGGTTCTAAGTGAAATAAATGTTGTGTATGATATAATATTGAATTTTTGTCATGATACTGATATTATGCTTGCTTAATATACTGTATATTCTAAGACTGTTTACACCTGCTATCCGTTATCAGATCAAAAGAATAACAGAAGGTGTGCTGCAACACACTTGAGTTGTTTATCTATGTTTGTGTCTTAGTGGCTAGCAGGGATTTATCATTTACAGCATCTGATGACTCACTGTTGTAGTTTAACTTCTAAGGAGTAAATGATGGAACCCTATCTTTGAGAGTAAACTTTATGAGGTGGTGGACCGCCTAGACCTTAAAAACATTTACTCATACATTGTTTGTGGTTGTATTTATGTGGGCTTTTTTAGTGCTTTACTAAAGCTCCTAAGGAACTTACATCCTAAACCTCCTGCTTTATCTTAATAGCAGGGTAGGGCAGTTTGGGTTGAGGTTTGGATCATTTTAACTTTTCGAAAGAGGAGAAGTGATTTTCTGTTGTAGGAAAACAATGTGTTTAATGTAGTTGTTATCTAGTTAAGTGGGACTTTTAGCTGCACTGTGTATGTATGGTGTAATTTGCGATATCTTTTCAGAACCATCTTCAAAGACTGGAAACATTTTGCTGTGGACATTCTTGGCAAATACAATAGCTTTCTCTCTGTTGTTTTTTCATTGATATTTACTATAAACAGACTGATAGCGGGTACTTTGTTGTGTGTTTGTAAAAATGAGCACTTTCAAAGCCTGGGAAAAGAGAGAAAGTAATCTGTCTGTTATCCTTTGTTTATTCTGAGTAATTATGGAGACGTTGTAAAATCATTTTGGCTTGGTTTCTGTGAGACCAGATAAAACATTGAATTAAATTATACGACGGTCATTGTGAAGAAAGACTTGCAGCTTAAAACTAATACGTGCATGCTTATCACTATTTCATATAGGCTGTCACAGGCTTTGTGGTTTGAGGACCAACATGCATTACAGGACCTTAAGGTTATCTTCTTCAAAATTGAAGCAATTCTGCCTGCTATGTCTACTGCAAATTACAGGGCACTTTTTTAATTCTTGCATACGGTAATTCACATCCCTCCAAATGATTAAAACAAAAAAAGTTCCATTGGTGCAGATTATGTGTCCCACAGTGTTAACTCCACATTTTATAGTGCTTTCTACTCCAATTACTTTGAGCTAAAGATCAAACTCCTTAGTTTCATTAGCCAACTTTTACATTGCTCTGTCAAGTAGCAAAATGACTACCAGTTTCCCTCAGAAATACAGCTCTAAAAAATCTCACACACAAAGGCAAGGAATATTAATCAAAACATTTGTCCCCCTGTGATATCAACTATGTTTCTCAATAAACACATCGATCCTTTGTTCCCTTAATGTGAATCAACTCAGACAGGTCCTCCAGATTCTGCTTCTGGTGACATATTACTTACGTAACATGAGTTTTGGGGACCGATGGCCTACTAGTCTGTCAAAGTTTCCAGCAATAAGACACAAAAATATACATATCCCCTGGGTCTAAGATGGTACTTGATCAAAAACATAAGAATTTTGATTTTAATGGTCGTTCACTGGCACTTTTTGTGTTCCACTGTAATAGTGTATGGTAATGTGATATAACATATTACAAATGTACATAATTCTTCAGTACTTTGCATACATACAAAATTAGACGATTATAATGTTGTACTTGAAAAATGTATTAGCACATCTCGGTACTTTATGTTGACAAAGACATTGTAATAGGGTTGGAACTTTCATGATATTAAAGAAGTTAATCATTCCTGAGATGTGCTGTTTGTGCACCCAGGTCTTTTTACACTGAAAATGCCTCCCTGCTGTAATGTTTGTATTATATATATATATATTTATATATATAGATATATATATATATATACATACATACATACTAGCGACTTGCCCGTCAAAAAATGACGGCAATAAGATTGTAAGGCAGGTAATGGTGTTTGGTTGAGAGATTAATTTTGTTGGTGTTCCAAGATGCTTCGGCGCTCATTGCGAGGCTGTTGGTTGTTTGTGTGCTATGAGCATTGTTTTTTTTGCTAATGCTAATGAAATAATGGATAAAATAATACATGAATATACTTTACCTATTTTGAAGTAATATCTGCAGGAAGCTTTGTGCAGAAGAGCTGGCAATCTGTTTTCATGTTGCTGCAGCATACAATGTGTGTTTTCAGTGCTGTGGAGCTGCTGTGTAAGTGTGAGCAATGTGTGCAGTGTGTAGTGTAAATAGTGTGCGTGCGCGAGGAAAATCCGTTAGGGTAGCTGTGTACTTCCACATTGTGTAAGTTAGTGTTGTAAAATGGGGCCTAATGTGTTGTACGCGTCTGTGGCTGATTTGGCGTCCTTGTTCTTGGATCGCGTCCGTCTTTTTTGGAAAATCCGTAGGTGTTTGGTGGTGTTTTGAGTCTTTAGAGTCCTGTAGCCTCGTTTTCATTTTTTTCGGCTGCCATTTTTTCTCTCGCTTAGGGGATTTTCGGGTGTCTAAACTCTTCTATTTCAAGTGAAATTGAGGTGTAACTTCAGTTTGAGGTCCTGGGTGCCCCACCTTGCTGTAGGTAAGCTTTTTATGTATTTGTTGTGTGTATTTATTGTGTTTTTAATGTTTTCATGTGCGCGGGTTTCAGGCGGTAAGGTCGTATTTTTGCAAGGTTGTAATGTTTTTTTTTTCTAAGTTCCGCGTCTCGTATTTGTTTCTCGTAAGTCCGTAAATTTTGTGAGGTCCGCAGTTGCTTGCTTCGGCGCTCCATGCCAGCAACTGAGGCCCTCGCTTGCTCACAACTATATATGTGACATTATATTATTATTATTATCGTTTATTTGTAACGCGCCAACATATTCCGTAGCGCTATACATAAGTTAAGTTACAGGCAATGACAAGTTAAAGATTCATACATTGCAAAGAGTGTATGGCCCTGTCTTTGAGCTTGGAATCCAGTGTCCAAATATATATACTTGCGGTCCCCAGGTTCCGAACAAGATATGTTCCTGAGAATGTCTTCAAACCGGATTTGTATGTAACTCCCAGAATAATAATATTATTAAAAATAATAATATAATTGTTTATATTTGGTAATTATAATACAGTGTAATCTTGTAATAATATTAGTAATGATATTCCTGTGCTGTAATAAGTTACAGAAATGATTATGCTTTTTCTTTTAATTCAAAAAACAAAACATAAAAACAAACTCTTACAAAAAGCCATGGGAGCCTTGGGTTGTCTGTAAGTCAGGTTGTTTTTAATCCTGGGATCTCAGATAGATGGATGATTGGATATAGGTATATATGTGGGTATAGATAGATGGATAAAGTTTTATAGCTAGATATTGTTATCTGTAGCACAATATATTTCTGACATGTATGATTCTTATTTAGACTTTTTTGTGCAGATAGACATATTTATTTATTTTGTTGTTTGTTTTCTACTTTTTTGTCAATATTACTATATATATATATATATATTATATATAATATTACTATATTAAAAATAATTAAGTTGTTGCATTGGAAAGAATCTCAGAGTAGCCTAATCTGCAGAGATAGTATCTGAGCATTTTCAATTTCAAATGTGTTTTTACTGAAAATGATACAGCCAATTATTGACAATAGTCTCCATATTCAAAGAGATATCAGTCCATGCTTAATGGGTGGATCAGAAAGGCCGATTGATAGTTAAATAATGTGGATTTTAATGTCCTGGTACTATAAGACAATGCATTTTAAATTACATTCAGTTAAAAAAGTTCCAAGGTTGAACTGTTTACTTTAAATATTTGTATTCTATTTTGAACATTATTATACTGTAATTTACTTAAACCATACTAACAAAATCACACCATTATGGTTTTAAAACTTTACTATATGCTAATTTTAAAATTATTATGCTGTTTGATCAACTACTATCTTAGACCCAGGGGATATTTTTTTTCTGTCTTATTGCTGCAAAATACATTTAATAATTTGCCATGTAGCAATTATCCAGCGATTCATTATATCTACTTAAGTTCAAGTTGAGCAGGGAAATTAATGGAGACATAAAATTATAATTTAATTTACTGACACATGGCTAACCTTACAAGTTGGCAACCTTCTGCTACATACATTAATAAATTGACCCAACACTATCTAAATAAGCCTGCAGGATGGTGGAGTCTCAAAAACGAAGGTGTAACAGGCCATTTATAAGATGGAAAGAAACCTGACTCAGCAGGTGTTCGTTTAAATCTTAATGCCTAGCAAAACTTTATATAAAATGTGAACATTGCGATATAAGTGTAGAAATGAATAAACCAGTGTTGGCTGTTGTCACAGTTCATTAAAGACTATGCTAAGGAAATGGCGGTATTTAGATAAGGACAATATTTTTTATAAATAGACCTAGAACTTTAATGTCAGTCTTTTCATTTTTATTGCTTTTGAAACTTGATGTTATTTTGGAAACTAAGGTCTCCATTCCATTGCACCTATAGGAATTGAGTCTAGTCAAGTGCTATCACATCACACACCTAAATCTAACCTCCGAAAAATATGATCCAAATGTTCCAAATGTCCCTAATATAGTACGCCCTGAGTGCCTGTCCAATAACTATTTTCAAAACACCTCTCAAATGTCTCAACAGGTTAACTTAGAAGTCATTCCGAGTGCACCAAATTTAAAACAAAATTGCCTACAGGTTTTTGCACCAATAAAAGTCACAAAACATGGATGCTTAAATTTAGTCGCATTGAAACATTTGAGGCGTTAACACCGCCAGCCCATATGAGCTAGGGGATTCTCCCTCAATACCTTCTACCTTCTTTGAGCCTGGGTATTCCCCAGGATTCCTCCTTCATACCCACTAGTTCCTATGAGCCAGGGAAAGCCCTAACTAAAGTATAATCATGGGGGTCCTCAGAGGAGGAGCTCCATTAGGTGTAGTTATTTTATTTTTACAGTGCCAGGATTTGTAGGAGGCAGCCCATTTCCATGGGCCGAAAATAAGAATCAAGGGCTTCAATCAAGACAGAAGAGGACCGATTCTTCAATGGACATGGAAGTCCCCGCTTATCCAGGGACGAAGAGTGAGGATGAGGACATCAATAATAGGTGCTGAAAGGCATCAAACCATAGGTTATGTATTGTTTTTCCCCCCTAAAATGTGTTATTCTTTTTTAATTTTGATAGTATTTATTTATTTTGTGTTTTTATTGTACTGAGGTCTATGGAGACTCCCATGGTAACAGGTTCACATTTGGTTCCATGGGGATCAATATGGACCCCCATTTTTATAATTTAGTTAGGGATCCCCTGGCTCATAGCAGGTAGTGGGTATGAAGGGGGGATTCTGGGGCTCCTAGCAAGTAGCAGGTATAAAGGAGATCCTAGGGGATCCCCAGTCTTGTAGCAGGTATGAAGGGGGAATCCTGGGGGATCCCATAATACTGGGATTCAGATACAGAGTCTCCTGTGAGAAGACTGTGAGCACCCCTTAGGGCTTCTTTGTTCCAGGAGCTATGGAATTGCTCTGGTACATAGGTTCAAAACTCCCATAGTTACAAGTCAGTCTTCCAAGCAAATCTACGGGAAATCCATGAAACTTTCATCTACCTTTAAACACATCAGGCCATATTCAATTGCAAGGCCACAACTCACGGTATACAGACCGTATGTCTGCAGGCTTGCTGCAAGCTTGAACTCACTTTACAGGACGTTTAGGAGTCCGATATGTGATGTGATGTACAAAATAATAAAAATTAATGAAGGAAATGTTCTAGTCCATGTGGGTGGGTTGATACTCATTGATTTTCTGAGATTGATATAACACCAAAATAACACATAAAAAAATAATTTTTGATTTCAGATTTACAAGCTTGAGACTGTTGTGCAATTAATTATGTCTTTCATCGATTTCCCTGTCTTTTAAAGTGCAGTATTGATTTGTTAATTGCATTTACAGTGCTATGAACAGGGGTTTAAAACCCTTGCGAGTCTCATCTGGTACCTGTAGGAGTTTCTTCTACATTTGACATTTACAAGTCAAATGTATTTTGCAGGCTTGAGGAATTGTAGCAATTGAATAGTGATTTGCAAATGTAACTCTTGTGGTCTTGAAAGATCAAAGGCTTAGATGGGTTGTATGTTACGGTTGTAACAACCTCAGGGATTTCCAGCCTGTAACCCAAAGATCGTTTGCGGCTCGCTAAAAGACGCCAATTGAATAGCAAATTAGTTTACGGGCAACATTACTGGCTCTCGTAAGCTACAATTTCTCAATTGAATGAGGCCCATTGTGGCATATTCAGAAGGACAACATTTTTAACATAAGATTAGATAAAGACAGAATATAGCCGATCATGCAGTTTAAAAGATGTCAAATAGCTACCATTGTTTTTTATGTATCAAAGTGAAAAATTGTGATAGGAGCAGGATGAAAAAAAAAAAGAGTGTATATGGAAAACCTTTTACAGCAATGGATGATTAAACAAAAGGACAAGCCATACAAAAATATATATATTTACAGAGATAATAAAGTTTTAATGTATTTTCATTATTCCAATCTATACCAAAGGGGCATGCTCATGTGGCTTTTCAACTTTGACTGTAAGAGATATTTAATCACATGAACTAAAGAGTTAGAGCACTTTTTCATGTAATTTATATTTGAAAAAACAAAATTACACGCACCGTTATCTAACACTTCCGCTCAGGTTTTTTTTAATAACATGGTCACAATTTTCCCCATACTAGTAGCACATTGTAAATCAAGGGCTGTACATGAGATGTGCTTGAGGTGCTTAGTAAATTCCCCCTTTGGTGAAATATGTGCTATGTTTAAAAATGATTTGCTCAACTAATTGGTAGCAACTTATAAGAAAGACCACATAGAATTTACTGTCACATGATGGGGCAGAAATGACAAATGAGTGACCTTTGTCAGCTTCAGGTATTTACCCGGAGCCTTATCGGTAACTGTTTGGTTGACCTCCTAGTGAGCTTCAGTTATGTTGCACATATTGAGGGGGGTTTACTAAGCATCACAAGTGACTGAGATATGGTGAGAAGGGTTGTGATCTCAATTTTCTCCAGAGGAAATAGTACATAATACAGGAATGCACATCTGTCTGTCGGTGGAATAACTATAAAAATTATTCAACAAAAAGATGCATAATGACAAAAAACAATAAAGCTGTAAAAACATAACTTAAACCTATAAACTTCCATTTTTTATGGACAGGAAACTTACAAATACAAAAGATATAAATGTGACTTGTTCAATCATGTTATCATTTGTTTAGGTATTATAAACTAACAAGAAGATGATTGTTACTGTTACCCTGTGGTGGTGACAAATAATGAAGTGCAACTGAAACCAGTTAAAAAAAGACATTGATCCCGATTCAATAGAGCTTTCCCATGTTACTGGAACCCGTAAGTGGGGTCGCAAGTTAGTTTGCTATTCAATTTGCGTCTTTTTTTGGGCTCCAAACGGGTTACGAGTTAAGGCCTTGAAAACTTTGCAATGGTTAAACTTACCGTAACTTACAGCCTCCCGAAGCCTTTGATCTTTCACTTTTGCAAGAGTTACGATAGCTAAAATCGCTATTCAATTGTTCCAATTCCACAAACCCGCAAATGGTTTGTCACCCGTAAATGGTAAATGAAGGAGAAAATGCTGCAAGTGCTCGAGAGGACCTGCAAGGGAGTTAAACACCTATTCGTAGCACTGTAAATGCAAATAAAAAAACAATACTGCACTGTAAATAACAGGGAAAGTGATGAAAGACATTAGAATTAATTGCACAACAGTCTCAAGCTCGCAAATCGGCAGTATATAAGATTTATTTTTATGTGTCATTTCGGGGTTAAATCAATCTTGGGTATCAATGTATCAATGAGTTAAAACATATTAGGCGACCCACATGGACAAGAACAGTATTGGCATTGATTTTCATAATTCTGTATTTTGCGAGTCTGATCTCATATCGGACCCCTGAACCCAATTGATTGACATGTAACCATGTTTTACTGCCGTACTAATGACGGTCTCGTTTTCTATTGGCTGATTCGAAATGGGAGGTTATGGGCTTGCTTAATTGATCATGCTCCCGCCCTGAACTGCTACGAACCAGTGCATGGTTTACAGAGTCGGCTTTGGGCCATAACTTGCGGGCCTGAGCGTGTGTGTGTGTGTATATGTATAGGTCATGGGTCAAAACTTTCATGGGAAAGACTCCCCATAGTGGCCAAATCTGCATGATTGAGTTTCATGTTGCTATTTTTTGTGTCCCCTATTCATTTAATCTGAGGCGGTTGTTTGTCCCTCCCATCCCCCCCCCCCCCACACACACACACACAGTTTCTACACCCCTGCCAAAGAGGTCCATGCAGTCTGCCTACTATATCTACCTAAAAGTGTTTAACTAAATTAAGCCTCTGAATAGCTTGTGCTTATCATAAGTATACTTAAATTCCTTAAATGATCTCTGTAGTGCATTTACAAGTAAATATCATATGTTTGTTTGCTGGCTATAAGCTATTAGAACAGTATACAGTTTAAAATGAATAAACGCAAAAAAAAATAATCTTAGCCTTTAAACTGTCTGTTTTCTCCTTAAGCAGAGCAGCATATCCCCCGTTACCTGTGTCTATAAGGGGCGTGGCAAGCTCTGCCTGTATGATGCTGGAAGTCTGAACAGTCTAGATTCTGCTTTACACTGAGTATGTTCAGTAAATGGCACAGAGCTATGATTACTCTTGCACTGTCCCTTGGCGGAGACTATAAAGTAGCAGCAAGATTGTTAATATAGAGCTGTTACCTGTGTGTAGGCAGTAAGGGTAGAGCTAATGATGTCATGGGGAAGGGCCAGTGACATCAACCCAGCCTGCTTCCAATCTCCATGATAGTTCAGCACACAGGCAGAGCCGGTTAATGGCACAGATAGGAAGAGAAACTTTGCTTGTGGAGAAAACAGACCGTCTAAAAGCTAAGGAAAACTGTTAGCTTTCATTTATTTTCATCTGCATAGCTTTCATTTATTTTCATCTGCATACTTATTTTACTGTATTGAATTTAATGTTATGCATACCATGAATATGATTTATAAACTATGTTGCTAACTTTTCTTTACAATTTCACTAGCGTTGGTCTAGTAAACACTTTTTGTGTACAAAACTTACAAAAATCTTACAAAAAAAATGCGAATGTGAAAACCGCAATTGTCAAACCTGCGAAAGTCAAGGGGTTACTGTATATAGAAAACAACAAGCTTAACATTATTAATGGAGTTAATAATCAGAATGGCACTATACCACTTGTGTTGTCATCCTGTAGAAGCTTCCTACATTCATCACATACCGGGGGAAATTTACTAACACTTTCTAAACTGAAATAAAGTGATAAGGGCTGTTTTGCCCATAGGAAATAGTACATAATAAATCAGGACATAATGTAAGATGCACTTGAGATGTTTAGTAAATTCCCCCCACTGTTCTATATAAGGAGAAAAAGGATTCAGGTAAGGATTCTTCTCAATGATGATGAGCGCAATACATGAATAAAGAATATCTAGTTTATTATTGATGGAAACTATTTTTTATTCATTTTCTGTGGGTAGCTCATATGTAGGCTATTTACAGTATTACTAACTATGCAAAAACTTCATTCAAGGACATACTGGATTAGTGGTGAATATTTCCTTTTATTTTGCCTGGCATCTCTGTTGGAATATGTATTTCCCTAGAACTACTGCATAATTCTGTCATCACTATCCTTAACACTACATTCACACTGGTTACAACCACTTCCTTGCGCCTCAACACAGACCTTTTCAAGAACTACATGTTCAGCCTGATCTTTTTTCTCCATATTACTACCTGTATGCAAATCACTCTGAAAGTATTGTCTAATAGGAGTGGGCCAGGTGTAGCTGAATCATGTTGAAGATTCACTGTACTATTTTCAGAAGATGAAGAAGAATAGCATGTTTATTTGTATTAACACATCACAGGGGTCCCAAATATGATATCATTTAAAACTATAGTTAATATCAAGTACTTTATCAATTGAATTTGACTATATCAAATTTACATTAAAGCCTACAAGGTTTGTCTGTCAATCCGCCTTTGAACGACCCAACAAAGACGGACTTATAACTCTTGCTAATGAGAAGTTACTGCCAATAATTGCTAATTACAACATGGGATTCTGATTTTATTGTCAAGGAGTAATTTGTATAATCAGCCTATTTATTCTCTTTGATCTGATCTTGCCCAGTTTTTATCTTTTTCACATGGATTTCCTCATGTCTATATAATTGCCTGGTATTTCAGGGCTGGGTCACTCTAGTGGGTGGGATCAGACTGATATATTACAGGATATTTCTCCCTGTGAAGGGCACAAGTGAGCGAAGAGGTTGCTCTCAGAGTGGGTTATCATGTCCATAGAACTAACCTATTAAGGTTAGTTCATCCTCTGATGGAGCACCTCTGACTTTGTTGTTTTGTTTATGTCTATATATTTTGCCACACCGGAGAGGATAGATTCAGAATCCCATGGATTATTAACAGTTATAGGCAATTATCTCCCATCAGGAGGAGATATCATGTATAATTAGTGTATAATCAAAGGCTGACTGGTAAAAAACGCAAACTTCAATGAAAGTTACTATAGGAAAATTAAATTTCTAACATTCAATTGATTTAAGTCTACATATTTAAATTATACAATATTTGCAACCTCTGCTTTGTCACTTTAAAGAGGAAGTTTAACTAAAAGTTTTAGCACATGCCTTTTATTTCTACAAGACCTCAATGCTTTGTGATGTGAGCTGCTTATGAACACAGAAACATGAATGGTACAACTCAGAGATTGATTGGCACTTAAAGGGACCCTGTCTCCCCAAAATCAAGTTGTTTGTTTTACAGTTATTCTTAAAGAGCATTAAAAACTCACATTGCATTGTGTTAGCCATTTTTCATCGCTATTTGGATTATAGTTTAATTAATATATTGGACTGGAAGAATATCTAATCAGTCAATACTACAGGAAATCAAGCCAAACTGTTCACTGGAAGGTTTTATCCTATGGCTTAGGTTTAAATATTTTGGCTATATAATGAGAAGACAGGATTCTGTATAAGAAGACTCTGATGCGCAAATGAAGAAGGGGACGACAGAGGTGGAGATGGAGAGATGAGGTTATTGAAGCAAGGAACATGAGCATGAGGACAGTTGTTGACAGATGTGTCTGGCGTGCTGCAGCCCATAGGGTCACAGAGAGTTAGACATGACAGAGCAACTAAATAACAAAATACAAACAAGTGTCTCACAAATACTATTTAGCTGCTTTTGTGTGCTAATTAATATAACAGTCTGCTTGTCTGTATCTGTTGTGGCCAAAACAATGCCCCAAATGTTATCATGGCGTTATATCCTCTCCCTTTTGAAGCACTCCGTAGCAACTTGGCTGAGCAACACCTTAGCATACACGAGCCCTAAAAATCTTAGTAATGGATTACTGTGGGGATGAATGCCTAGTTGCTCTTTAAGATGTAACCAACTTGTTTGGAAGACAGTGTCCCTTTAACCTGGCTCCCCTGACCAATCAAATCATCATTCTGTCAGTGACATAACTGTGATTTAGTATGGCTGCTTCCTCTCAGCAAGCATACAGGAGTAACTGGCACACTAGACATGTTTCATAACTTTTAGATAGATAGTCATTCTATGAATGCTTTTTAATATAAAATAAAAGCAGAATTTTAAATTGCTCTTTAAACTGTAATTACATTTTGTCACTGTGGAACTAACAGAGCAGACTTCACTTCCGTTATGCTAGTAGTTATGCTAGTTCTATTACTGTTAGTAGTGATTTTTGTAACCTGATCTTAGTACTACCTGATAATTATTTCCTTCACTATTAGCCATTAAAGGAATCAAGTATATCTTAATTTTGATGATTGAATCTCTGGAAGAAACCGGATTTCAATGATAATTTCCTGTCTCATCCATCCATAGTCTGGATGCAGATAACTATTTTTGATTTGTGCAAAACATATTTTGTGAGCGCCACTCGGAACAACCTTGTTAGTAGATGATCTTGTCTGCTGATAACTTCCTGAGGCAGAAATAAATATCTCTATTTGCCTTAAAGGAGGATTTTTATTTTCTTGTTTGTGAAGTATATAACAAAATTAGCTGAATTTATGAATATTATGTCTATGAGTAGAATAATGTATATATGTGTGTGTATCTATATGTTTATGGATGGATGTGTGGGTGTTTTTTACTGTGCAATGTTAATTTAAAAACAAGACTTCAAAAATTTTTAAAGGACTAAATACCAATATATTTTTTAAACATTACAATATCAGTTATTTGATGTAATCAAATAATAATTCAATGTTGATGATAAGATAGAATATTATTAATATATTTATTTTATTTTATTATGATTGGGTAGCCCCTTCTTCTTTCCCAATACCCTGTTCCCATCACAACTGCACTTTGCTTTTCACATCTGCAACATGTTTTTCAGGCCTTTATGAATAATACAGAGGTGGGACCACAGTGAGAAACTCTCTTTCCACTAACTACACAAAATAGATTTGTGGAAAACTGTATCAACTGTATCTTCAGTTTAGTGGTTTGGAAAAAGCACAAAGCACATTTGAAAAGCTTTCAACAGAAATAGGAAATGTGTGTCTTAGACATACCAGCTGTACTAATACTGTCTACTAATACAAAATCAAAGTAGGTTGTAAATTCTAAAGCTTTCTCCTTCCTGATGGGCAGTGTCCCTTATAAATATGTGGCTAGTCATGTTCCTATTTGTTAACGAAATTTAGTCAAGGGTGTGTGAACTGTGAAATTCAGTGAGGACATTTATTTTTATACATGTTTTATCTAGATTCCTTTTGTTTTGTTTTGTTTTATATTTTTCCAGTTTTTAATTACCATCAATGTTCCTCAAGATTTTTTCCATTGTTAAGTGCTTGGATTTTATGATAGGTCACTGTTTTTGGCAGCTTGTATGCATTTTCATATAAGCCAGTTTGCTTTCTTTATGAGATGCATGCCAGGGCTAAATATACTAGAATCAAAGTTCTTTCGATTTCAAGCCAACATTTTGTAGAACACTTTCATATCACAAAAACTTGTTTTGCAATTTATATCAATGGACCGTTCAACAAATAAATTTCTGTAGCACATTGTGTTAAAACATCAAAACCCCATATAAAACTTCCGCTATAAGAATAATTTTTATCATAAAACTATTTGTGTACAACAATTTTCAGCTGTTATGGAATGACTCTACTCTACAAGATGTGTATTTTTTCAGATTTGAAGAGCTACTTAAATAAACTGATTTGAGAGAGTTTTACACAGTTCTACTTGGCAATCTGGTCCAATGAGTGATGAATGATGCTGCATTAAAAGGATTACTTTGTCAGTCTGTCTTTCTGTCTATTAATATACAAAGATATCTCAGGGAAGTAATATTCACTCCTGCACATTACTATATTTCTTTTCACACAGATTATGACTCATGCTCAATTACGATCTCTTCAAAAGTACAAAAAGAGAATGGAGAGTGACACTGCCCAACTGTTGCTGGCTTATATAACAATGTATACAGCTGTATCAGGCATTAATATTGTGCTAAAAGTGGACAAATAAATCTTGCTATTCATATTTAAACTACAAGTATATATTTTCACAATAGGGACATTATTCGTATAATCCTTCTCAAATATTTCTGAAACTAGTACTACCTAAATACTAGCAAATGACTTAACAGTATGTTTCACTATTTAAATCGAAAACCATTGTGGTGATCTGCTTTCTTCAGTTGGGCTTGATAAGGCTGTTATGGCCAAACCTACCCAGCAGACATTTCAGGTTCTTTTGATCACTACATTGACAGCTGATGTTTCTAAAATGCCCTTACTCTTTATGCAGCATTTAAAAATATGAACTCAGACTCCGCATTAGAAACATCAGGAATTGCGTTTATTGCTGTGGAAACTTCAGAACAGGTCTAATAGATGTATATTTAAACTTGAACTGATAACATTCTGTAACAGTTGGTGTGTCTTCTGGATTTTGTATAAAATACTATTGACAAGGTTTCAACTGCAAGGCATCATAACATCCACCTAATTATTATCTTCTCTAGGAATGCTGACATATACAGATATCTTCTAGATAGGTTTCCTCCCCTTTTATTAGGAGCCTACACACACTTTGGTTTCCTCCCCTTTGATTAGGAGCATATACACACTTCAATAATTGTACGTGATCAGGGCAGCCATTTTCTCTGACACATATATATTCCAGATATCTTTTTCCATATACTGTATATATTAACTAGCCACTTGCCCGCCAACAAATTACGGCAATAAAATTTTAAGCCTTGGTAATGCTGTTTGCCACCGAATGTGAGGTTATGGCCCCGATGGGCAGCTTCGCCGCTCATCGCGAGCCCCGGGCTGACCTCCTTCGGTGTTCATCGCGTGGCTCACAATGAGCACCTTCAGCGTTCATTGCAAGCAACAACTTGTGCTCATTGTGAGCCGAAGATGCTCATCGCGTGTAATTTATAGGCCCCCCTGTGTACTTTATAGGCCTCGCAGTTGAGCACCCTTGACACTCATTGCTAGCCTCTCTCCTTATGTTACTTCCTTGTGTTAAGTGTCACTGGCTTGAGTTAAATGTTACTGCCTAGCATTAAGTCTTAGTGCTTAGGGCCGGTATTTATGTCCTTCGGCCACCTTTTCCATCCTTTGTCTGCGTTTTCCATCATTCGGCTTAGTTTTCGGTTTAATTTTTTTCGCCCAATGTTTTCGATCAAATTCTTTTCAAAATATGCCTTTAAATTAACTTGCAACCTCACTCACAGGCTCCCTGGCACTCCCCCCTGAGCTGTGTGTGAGTGTGTAAGTAAATTTGGGGCGTACTTGTGTGTTTTTGTAGATTGGCGGTTTGGCCGTTAAAATCGTATTTTTGCATAATTTCTCCAGCGCCGCTAAGTTGCAGTGAGCGCCTTCTGCACTCCTTTTTATGTAAGTCTTGCGTGTCTCTGGATGAGTGGCTGTAGTGCTCATGTCCACCAGCGCAATGAGCATCCTTTGTTGCTCATTGCCTAAGTCCTGCGGGTTGCAGGGATGAGCGCCTGTGGCGCTCATCTCCACCAGCTCAATGAGCACCTTCGGCACTCGTTGCCTAAGTGCTACATGTTACCAACAACTTTTGGCAAGCCTGCACTGCTCACAACTATATATGTGATCCTATCTTTACTATGTATTCTGATACACCTTTCAGATATCTTATTCCATATATATTAATCTTCTCAGAGTCACTTAAAGCTGTTACCTTCCTTTCCTTCTGTCAGAGACATCACAGACTGCATTCAGTGCAGACTTTACCTCAGAGACACCATTACATGACTGACTGATTATATAACTCTCTCAACTGTAAATTACTGGCTACCTCATAACATTCTAACTGACAGTTAACTCCTTATCACCTGGACACAATTAAACATACAGTAATTAACATAGTATAGCATACCATACAGCCTGGACACAATTAAACATACAGTAATTAACATAGTATAGCATACCATACAGCAATTAACATACATATGGCAATCAGCTTAATATAACATTAATTAACTATAAAACAGATTTAGCCCAGTCCCACAACCTTTTCTTCCAAATAATGAGTTTTGCTATTTTATGTATCTGCAGGCAGTTGATAGGCAGACTAGCAGACGTGTGATGCATTGTGACATATATGACTAGACTGAGAAACCTATGCTAGTATTAAGCTGACATTCACTGTGTACGCATTGCATTAGCTTGGGTTCTGTTTTGTCCAGTGATTAGATTACTGTGCAACCATGTTGTGATTGTTACTCTGTCATTATGCCAAGGATGTGTTTAAATCCTCCAAATTTGCCCTCTATTATACAGCTAGTTCCTCACAGTGAGGATGTGTCTGTACCATAGCCTCCAAAAGACTTAACTGTAGCCGATGCAAATGAAGTAAGCCAAATAAAATTGGAACATCTGTGGTTATTTGAAAGTCATTGCACTGTTACTTGATGTGCAGCTCGGCTATACTAATTTGTGTTGCTTCTTGTGTAAGACAGTTGAAATTGAAAACATCTTCACATAAAGAAGAACTGGTCAGGGCATCAGTCACTTACTCCTGGAAAGAAAAATATTTTACACCCCCACTGGTCAATCTTGAAAACATATTTTAATCTTTTTATAAACGTTGTTAAGGCCATGGATAAAATTAGTGTTTGTTTAGTTTATTTGAAGAATTTCCCTAGTATAAGCAATGCTAATATTAAAAAAGGCATAATAGTGGGCCCTGAAATAGATTTGATTTGACCCAAGACCATGTTAAGTCATATATATTAAGTTTTATAGAATGCGATCATCTTCATTTCAAATGTTTTTTTATTCCACATGTATTTGAAATTACCCCTGGGTATTTTGATTTTCAGGTCATGATTCTGAGTAAAATGGTGTCCAACTGGGGTACAATAACTGTTTTCATTTTGCTAGATAATAGAAAGTCTTTTTAGATTCATCTCTAAATGCAAATGTTGTCCGGTTTCCCTAATTTCCACACAGTACATAATATTATGTAAACCATATACTAGTAAACCAAGTATCAGGACTGCTGTAGTCTCATATTTACATTCAACTACAGATAAAATATTTTTTTAAATATCTAACACTATGGAACCAGAAAGATTTGATATGAGCCAGACAGGCTGTTTCTGAGAGGAAAGAAGCTCTTCATAGAAATACTTTGTAAAAACTTTGTAAAAATATTTAGGAGCTAGAAGTACACATTTTAGAAGCTCTAGCTTTGAGGCTACCACAAAATGTACACCCCTTTTTATAATTTTATATATGTCCATTTTTTACTTTATTGAAACTGTTTTAACTTTTATATAAATTACACAGTTATTCTCAAAATCTCATAATTTAACTAAAACTAGACTTGTGCATGCATTTCTCACTTGTGCATTGCCTTTGTTTTTGTAAGCATTTGTGTTGAGCTGGACATATTTCCCAGAAAAGATAATGTTAATGTTGTAATCTTTTATTAATATAACAAAGAGAAAATATGGTAATTGAAATTGTCTAACATACCAAATGGCTGAAATATTTTATTTGTACAGATTGTACAAGCTAAATTTGCCAATATTTATCTCCCTTGGTGTGATTGTGACTTCAAGAGTTCATTCAAAGTACAATACTATATTTTTGTTGTATGTTGAACAAGAGAAATACATCAGGGACGCAATAAATTGTTGATTCCATTTGTTGAATTTTTGGATATAGACTTTGTATCAATAATGTAGGATCTATAAGGCATCTTTTGTTACAATCAATGGAAATCCACACCTCAAATGCAAACTGACATGTCAAATCTACATAGCTTTGTAAGTCCCTGCTTGAAGAGTCCTGCCAAAATTTGACCTGAACTCATCCAGCCCCATCATATAAAATAAATTATGGCCAGGGGTTAAGTGTTGGAGAACTCCTGGAGATCTTTTCCATTCCTACTGGCCTATGTAAGAGGGTATGACATCACTAAGAAGTGTTCTTCCACGCTTTGCCCTTCAGTATATACAGGATATCTATTGTTACTGCCATTTAGTAGTGTTCCATTAAGGATGGATGTTTGCACTGTTGATACCCAAATTGAAACTATATGTCACTAGCTAATTGCCCGTCAAAAAATGACGGTCATAAAATTGTAAGGCAGGTAATGCTATTTGGCACACAATGTAAGGCGTTTGGTCATCTGAGTACCTTCGGCGCTCATTGCGAGCCTCGCGCTGAGCACCTTTGCGCCTTCATGCCTCTCCCCTCATGTACTTTTGATCGTCTGAGCACCTTCGGTGCTCATTGCAAGCCCCGCACTGAGCGCCGTCGGTGCTCACTGTGAGCCTCTCTCCTTGTGTACTTTTGCTCCTCTGAGCACCCTCGAAGCTCATTGTGAGGCCCGCGCTGAGCGCCTTCAGTGCTTATTGCAAACCTCTCCCCTGCTCTTTTTATTTTTTATATAAATATATTTTTTTAATACTAATTAATTAATTAATTAATTAAATAATAAATTAATATACTTTACCTATTTGTAATTAATATATCCAGCAATCAATATCCTGAAGAGCTAACAATCTCTTTAGATTTTCCTTCAGCATACAATGCACATTTGTACTGTTGCTGACGAGGTGTAAGTGTCAGCAATCTGGCAAGTGTGCAGTATAAATAGGCTGCGTGCGCGAGTGAAATAATTAGGTCTGTCTGATTCTTATATTCACAGTTATTCTGTGTGTTAAATCACACTATTATTATTCATAAAACTATTAGTTATGATTATGATAATAATTACTCATATCTCAGACTCTGAGATATTGTTTCCCACGGATACAATAAATATATTCAAGAGGCTCTATAGATTAATGGTTACAATATTTATTAGAAATACAATTATTACATTACATTAACAATGCATGACCTATGATAATACTATGAACAACACATCCCTTAATATCTTAGCAGAAAGTCGTTTTACCATTATAATGTACTGGCTATGGTGTAGTGTATTATGTCCATGTGTGTGTGTATACATTACCAGCCCCAGAGAGTCACAGGAAAAAAGAGAAAGAGAGTGAGTGTACTTGCTGATCTCCTTATATTTAGTATTAGAAGGCCACACCCATACTCATGTTCTTTGGCTCTTACTGGTCAGTTTAGGCTTACATGTCTACACAAAGCCACCTGACTGGTCAGTTGCACACACCAGTTCTTCTAGCCACATGGTATACTGGATGTTTCCGGTTCTCAAAGTTGCACACCCATGCGTTACCATAAAAGGTCTTTATTTCCCTATTTCTGAGCAAGGCGTGTTGCAACATTCCCCCCTGTTGGCAATGAAAGACATCTGTACCTTTTCATTCCAATAGAAGCTTAAGAAAAATGAGTATAAGAGTGAGTATCGGATTCAACTATAAAATCTCTATATCCCGCTATGTGTGTGAGTTTCTGCTATTTTACGAGAGCTGTTTTCATATGTATACCATAATATAGATGATATATACGTGCTATCATGGATTTCAGATAGCAACACATGCATATTTGAACAATAATACATAATATAGACACAATTAAAATGACTATGAATGGGTGTAACATAACATTTCCCAAAGCAGAACCCCATGATGAGTGTTTTGAAAATGAATTGACTAATTTCTGCCACCAGGTTGCACTTGACAGATCAGAAAATTTATGTTCAATTCTCTGGAGTTCTTGTTGTTGATGGTGAAAATTTACGTGTACCCTTTCCCCAAAATGTTGTAGGTGTTTGAGCAGTATCTGATCATCTTTAAGTTGCATTCCCCATTTCTGCCAAGGTGTGTTGTCTGATACAATTGGTACAATCAGAGGAGACCCCAGGGTTTTATTGTAGGTTAATACTTGTGGCACTGTGAGATTAAACTGCTGTGAACTTATTCTCACCGGATAGTCTATGACACAGTAAATTCCCTGAGTAATCTGTTCCCTAGATATACAATGTTTGAACCATATGTGTACCTCATCCCTTGGTTTCAATGACACAAAACACACCTTTCCCTGTCCCAAGGGGAATATCATATCTTGGGGTTTAACCTTTTCTACAAATCCTTGGCAGTAGGAATGGTTATGCCAGCATGAATCCAATACTGTTCTAACCTGATTTGGTAGACATAAGATTTTGTTGGGGAATCTCATACAACCTTCCACATCTACTTGTTCTATGGTGGTACCATTTACTATGAAGTTGGGAAACTCTAACTCATGATGTAAAACATGCGATTCTGTTACTGGAGTTCCCAATGATGTCATATGGTAGATGTTTTGGTATGTTCCCCTTGTCGGTACTAATGAATTGGCTCTGCATATGTTTCCCTTGCAACCCAGCCAACTGTTCACCCATAATTCTTTGTGGTCAAGAGCAAACCTGTTAATTTCAGCTTGCTGCCAACCTCCCAAAGGGGTATGGTTATTATCCATAGCTTGCGCAAGGATCTTAAAATCCGTTGATAGCTCAGTTTGCATGGAAAGACATACAAAATTCCAAGACACTTCCCTTGACCTCCCAATTACTCCTACCAATATTTCCTGAATATGCTGTATAGCAGGACCCTGTATATCTATCACTGCTTTTGTCAGTCCCTCTACAAGTGTGTTAATGGTTTGTTGTGCGTGTAACCCTTTGGAATTTAATAAACCCTCAGACTGCAATGTTGTAGTCAAACTTGAAATATCTATAGTATTTACAACCCCTAGACCAGTTCCTACACCTCCCAAAACTATATCCACAATATCCCTCTTACTTCTTTTGGTACCCATTACCCATCTAATTAAGGACCTTTCCATAGTTGCTGTAATTGTGGAACAATTTTGAAAGTGTCTAGAAACTAGCCAATCTGTCAACCTTATCTTCCATGAAATCAGCTGGAATGTAGCATCCCTCAATATTGGTGTGGGGTTCATAGCACTAATTTGAAATGGGCCACTGGAAAGTATTTTCTTACCCTCACACATGGGATTTTCCACATAGTTATCCACCCTTGGTGGAGCAAGGGTAGTAGAATAGGTCATAGGAGAGGCTACTGTTGTAGGTTCCCTGCCCTCATCTATTGTTAATGATACAATAACTTCTCCACCCCGGTTGGATCCCACTACTTCCCATTTTACTCCTTCTTTAGTCATGTTCTCCGTGATTACTTTTGTAATGCTATACCCTTGCTGATTCATGGACATAATAGGGTTTTGAAAACTAACGGAAAGCCTAATGCCTTCACCTGTCAGACCTATTGTCCATTTTCCCCAGTTTGTCCATTCACATTCCCAATTCCTTTTATTACCCAAATTGTCCCTCCAAAATCCACTAATGTTATTATGTCTTTTTGTTGCAAAAATGTCCACAATCCCACCCCCACTTAGAGTCAGTTCATCCAAGCATGGTTCTTCTAAATTGTCACTGCTCCATATCTTTATCCATGCCTTGATCATCTGTGTAGGACTCGATCTTTTTTGCCTTGTGGAAGAGGTAGCTTGTGGTCCATCAATGTCCTGATTTTTACACATGAATAACATTGTCCATAAAATCCCCAAAAACAAATGCATCTCCATTTCCCTTGTTGACTTCTCGTTGGCAAATCTGGAAAAGATCAAACAAGTATCAATTCTTAGAAGTAACATCTCCATCTGGGACTTCTGTCCCTTTGTACAATTTACATTGGTCCACATGGACCCATTTGTGACCAGGCTGCCTTCTGGTTTTTCTGGGGTTTGATCTTATTACCTTAAGCACTGTAGTACCTATTGTATCTAGAATTTCATAGGGACCCTCCCAATTTGCATCCCATGGAGAATTTTTATTAAAGTTTTTAATCATGATCATTCCCCCCTTTTCAAACGAAGTTTGAATTTTAGATGACACTTTACAATCAGTTGGGGCCATATTAGAGGCAGCAAAATGTAGCAGTAATCTTAACTGCTCCTGAATTTGGGAGAGATATTGGTCTCTTGACACAGCTTCTCTCAGGGGAGTGGACAATTGAGGTTCACCTGGATGGCCTAGAGCCATCTGTCTCCCTGTCATGAGCTCATAGGGAGAACATTTAGTAGCAGTGGCAGGTGTAGCTCTAATAGCCATTAGAACTGCTGGTAAGTGTGTAACCCAAGAATTACCATATTGTGTCAGCATTTTTGCTAACCTAGACTTAATGGTACGATTCAACACATTTTGAAAAGATATCCACAATGGTTAGGGTATATCTGAGACCCCCCTTTGATAGTGGAAGTGGGCCTATAAAATCAAATCTGAATAACTTTCCAGGGGCCCTCAGCTACTGGTACCCTCTGGAGAAAGAGTGAGTTTACTGTGTAATCTGCCTCTGTAAATGCTTGGGACTCAAAAAAACAAGTTTGGTGGCTCTGTAGTACTAGTATAAAAAACAAAAATCAACCCATCCTGAATAGAGTACCCACTAGGGAGATCTTGCTGGTTCTGTAACAAAACAGAAAGATTAGTCTACTCTCTCAGTATTCCACAGTCATTGTATGTTGGGCCCACATGTCAGGTAAATCCATTACCAATTACCGCAAAACAGAGTGGCTACCAGTATCCGGCCATAGCTTTCTGAAGGAACTGATACAATGGATGCCAATGGACCCAGGGAAGACTCATCTAACCTAACAGTTACTTCCCTCTAATACCCTTCCACAATACATTGTTACACAGATAAAATCATACATTCTGCTCTAATAATAACATCACACAATAAAGTACATTCTGCATTCCTGCTTCTGCCAAATTGGAATCTCCTCTGTCCACTCATGTCCTAATGTCAATAACTGTTGGGATGGGAAAAGCATGGGACTGGAATCCCCCAAGTCCCACAAAAGAAAGGTGTGTTTTGCCCCATATGGGGGACTTAATGGCAAATTTGTTAAAGTCACTGAATCACCTGTGTCAATGAGTAATCTTGTGTGATGGCCCGCAATCACACCATTAACACAGGGGCATCAAGAATGATTCCTAAATGTACTACAAATAGGAACCATGTCTCCCAGGGCCGGTGTTAGTTAGTCAGATAAGGATATCAGAGAGGGATTATTTTCATACTGCCTCTCCTGATTCCTCACCATCCCCCCTGTCATCATCCTTAAAGCTTCCTGTGCTGGCCCATACAAATTATTCTTAGGCCCAGTCTTGGGAGCATACTCCTGTCCTGTTGGATCTGGAGGTTTATGCCTGTCCTGTCTAAAGGAAAACTTCTGATCCTGCCTATCCTTTGTAGGCCCTGAAGTATTTGAGTATGCCTGATCATGCCTATGTTTTGGAGGATCTGATGTATGTGCCTGCCATCCCTCCCT
Source organism: Discoglossus pictus (assembly GCA_027410445.1). Lineage (NCBI taxonomy): Eukaryota > Metazoa > Chordata > Amphibia > Anura > Alytidae > Discoglossus > Discoglossus pictus. Next base: position 85,855,231 of record CM050166.1, on the reverse strand, counting down.
TTGTCTATGCTCCCCCATCCTCAGCCTGCAATCTCTGAATCTATGTCCAGGCTTATTACAGTAATTACAAATCCCTCTGAAGAAAATTTCCAAGGAATTACGTCTTCCTTCATTCATAGTCACAATTGCAATTTTACGTGGCCCTGTGACTCCTTGCCTTAGTATGTTTTGCCGTGCCTTACCAATAATACACAACACAGCCTCCATGGTGTCTTTCTCTTCTGCCATTATTTGTATGCTAGGGTCCAAATAAGTAAATTTTCTTACTAGATACTGTAACATATCTGATGGGGTCTGGTCTGGGGGCACTCTATGCGTGAGTCTGTACACTTGCTCAAATTTAGAAGCAAACACCCATGGGTCATCCTGTACAGTTACTCTCATCTCAGCAAGGGAATGGCTATCTAAGTCTCTGTTCCCTGTGACTAACCTATATACAGCTCTCAGCCTGTCCCTTTCTGTACCCCATTTGTGTTCTTTGAACCAATCTCTATTGCTATCATTTGGACCACTAACTGGGGCCTCTAATCTAGATGCTAGAGCTCCTGGAAGCCACAATTTTAACATAACACATGCCTCTTTAGGAGAAAGCATGTACTGTTTCACAGATGACTCAAAGCTAGACATATTGGACAATACATCTATCTTTTCATCATAATGTGGGAATAGTGGTTTAAACTTTATTAACTGTTTCACCATTTTATCTCGGTCTTGTTGCCTGATTATTGCAGATGCCTGTGATGTTACAGAATTCCTCTCTCTATTTCTCTCACATGGTGTTGAATGTGAAGCATCTGGTACTTGACTTAAACTTAGTGGGTGGGATCTTATTATGTGAGGGGTTAAGTTTGGTATAGTTCTACTAACATCAGAACTATCCCTTACATAATTTCTTTCTCTTACTTGTTGCTCTACTTCTACAAGATGTAATCCACCCTCTTCCTCTGATGTACAAGCTGGCTCATTATTATCAATTACAGCAATGGGTTGCTTCTGTGCAGATAAACAGTCTCTGAGTGAGGCTACTAACTGCCCCCTCGCCTCATAATTGTCCTCTAAAGTATCCACATACTCTGCACTTATGCCACATTTTGGACAACAGTCTGTTTCTTGACTAGTCTCTGTAACTGCTGCAACTGGAATACTTCCCATTATAGCCATATTCATCTGGTTCTTAATACACATTAACAATTTCATACAGTTCCGTAACTTATTTCTCTCTTTGGTTAAACACCATTTTTTCTTATCAATTTGCTTATTTTGCTTTTCACACTGTAACCATAAATCATGTATTCTGCTAAGCATACTTTCATTTTTATCAATTACTGGTTCAAAATCGCTACATTCAGCATATTTAGCAATGATCTCCATTACTTACACTTTGATGTGTCTTCAGCACGGTCCCTAATCAAAGAAGGTGTGCACCCCAAAATTGATGTCTCCGCCTGGATAACAATGGATCCACAGAAATGACGTCCGTCTTACTTCAATTGCGTCTCACTCTGTTGCCCCTTGGATCCCAAAAACCAAGAACGTCGTGACCAACGACTTTCTTCGTGGAAAACGCTCGAAATATCACAATTCTCATAGGTTCAATTTTTCGTCCGCTAAGTTCACTTGTAACTTCAAAGAGACATTTTGGATTAAATCCCCCCCAAATGCAAGTGAATGTACACGGTAAGAAAAATTAGGTAGGCTCGCCAGTGAAATAATTAGGTCTGTCTGATTCTTATATTCACAGTTATTCTGTGTGTTAAATCACACTATTATTATCCATAAAAATATTAGTTATGATTATGATAATAATTACTCATATCTCAGACTCTGAGATATTGTTTCCCACGGATACAATAAATATATTCAAGAGGCTCTATAGATTAATGGTTACAATATTTATTAGAAATACAATTATTACATTACATTAACAATGCATGACCTATGATAATACTATGAACAACACATCCCTTAATATCTTCGCAGAAAGTCGTTTTACCATTATAATGTACTGGCTATGGTGTAGTGTATTATGTCCATGTGTGTGTGTATACATTACCAGCCCCAGAGAGTCACAGGAAGAAAGAGAAAGAGAGTGAGTGTACTTGCTGATCTCCTTATATTTAGTATTAGAAGGCCACACCCATACTCATGTTCTTTGGCTCTTACTGGTCAGTTTAGGCTTACATGTCTACACAAAGCCACCTGACTGGTCAGTTGCACACACCAGTTCTTCTAGCCACATGGTATACTGGATGTTTCCGGTTCTCAAAGTTGCACACCCATGCGTTACCATATAAGGTCTTTATTTCCCTATTTCTGAGCAAGGCGTGTTGCAACAGTGAGGTCAAACGGTTTGTTTAGTTGTGTGAAGCGTAATGGTAATGTTATTAGTTGCAAGTTAGTGTTGTAAAATGGCGGCAATTGTGTATGTGTTACGTGGGTCTGGAGCATTATCCGTGTTTCCTAATAGTGTATTTTGTACCTTGCACGTTCCTGGGTAAAAGTGTTATGTGCCTGTCGGTGTTTAGCGTGGTTAGGGGTTGTGTTAATGTTAATTTATTTATTTTTACATTTTATTTGTGTGTTTGTTGTTTTTGGATGTGCACGGTTCGCTCTCGGATTTTGTTTTACTAAGTTTGTCTTTACAGACTTATGTGCCTGGCGGTGTTTTGCGTGGTTAGGGGTCGTGTAGCCTTGTTTTCTCTTTTTCAGCCACCATTTTTCTTGTTTCTTAGGTGATTTTCCAGTGGCAAAACTCCTGGTTGTCCCCCAGTGCTTTGTGTGATTTTAATTTTTTTCTTTGTGTATTTGTTGTTTTTGTATGTGCGCGGTTCGGCCGATAAGTTCGTATTTTTTGTGACCTTGTATTTTTTTTTTTATTCTCTAAGTGCCGCAGGTCGTATTTTTTTTATTTTTTTTTTATGTCGCTCTTTCCTTTTTGCAAAGTGTTACGGGACGTCATTTTTCCACTGGATTTTTTTGAATAGTGTAATTGTAATTTCCTGCTGATCTGTAGTCCTGCGGGTCAAAAGGATGAGCGCCTATATCGCTCATCTCCACCAGCAACTGTGGCCCTCGCTTTGCGAGCCCGCAGGCGTTAGCAACAACCCATATTGTTTACAACTATATATGTGATTGGGCAATAGTGGCGGGAAACAAAGATCAACTCCTTTGGCTTCAAAATGTGGTAGTTTTGTAGTGCCAGTCTCTCTTAAAGGGCCACTGTAGTCCAAAAAATATATATCATGAATTTCAAAGATAACGTTTTAAAATCAAAAAGTTTTTTATGGTCTATTTTGTATAATTATTACATTAAAGTGAGATAGGGCTGGAATTGTTTTCTCCTCTGTCAAACTAAAAACGCTGATAGTAGGCTCTCTGGGTATATTTCCACTTTCTCTTAAGTTTCTTTCAGTTCACTTCCAAAGACTAAGGCAAATCAAACACATTGCATTTTTATCTATTTCTTTGTTGTATACTATTTTTATACTAATATAATTTATTTTTCCAACAAAAAAAGCTGTTGTGAAGTAGGGAACATGATCTTTTATAGTTTTAAAAGTTAGTTATGTTCTGAAATATAGTAGTCCTTTAATACGAAATCATTCTTAGAGCTATATAAGAGAATCGTTTATCACAGAACAGCATTTTTTACATTTCTTTTGTATTTAATAAAAAAAAATCATACTAGCCCCAAATACTTTTTGTGCTATGGATCTGCATTTTCTGTTATGTGGCTTTGAGATGAGTGTTTAAATTACAGTATCTTCTCTGATCAAGATGTCCAAGATTTGGAGCAAGTTAAATTATATGTAGCATACAGATAAGTACATAAACTATAATTATGTAAAACCCCTTCCTAACCATGCTTTGGCTGGCTCCATAGTCTAATCTGCCTACTAAGTAATCAAACATGATGCCAAATATGTCGACATGCCTCAAACTTAAAGGTCAAACATGGGCTGTGGTAATTAGTTGTGGAAGGTAAGTCAATGTCCATCCTTCACCCGAATGTTGGCATACAATTTTTAGGTGTTAGGGTTAACCTGTCACCCTGATTTCTGGAAGTTATATATATATATATACTAGCGACTTGCCCGACAAAAAATGACAGTCAATAAAATTTGAAGCCATGCAGTGCTGTTTGGCACACAATGTCAAGCTTTTCATACTGTAACGACCTTCAGCACTCATTGCGAGACTCGCGATGAGCGCCTTCTGCGATCATTGCCAGCCTCTCCTCGCGTGTCCTTTGGCTCCTGTCTATTTTTTTTAAAATACTAATTAATGAATTCATTGAGTAATAAATTAATATAGTTTACCTTTTTCTAATTAATATATGTACTAATCAGTAGCCTGAAGAGGTAACAATCTCATTTTATTATCCTGCAGCATATAATGTCCAGTGGCACTGTTGCTGGCCTGAGGAGATAGTGTCATGAATGTTGTAACAGTGCATTAGAAATAGGCTGTGTGCGCGAGGGCAAACCGTTGGTTTATTTGTGTAAATCGCTACTTTAGATGCGCAATGTTGTTAGTGGCAAGTTAGGATTGTAAAATAGCGTTGTTTGTCTATGTGCTACGCGGTTCGCAAGCATTTGCAGTCCTTTGTAATAGTGTATTTTGTACCTTGTACGTTCCTGGGTGAAAGTGGTACGCGGTTGGTGGTGTTTTGCGCGGTCCAGGGTCGTGTAGCCTCTTTTTCATTTTTTTTGCCCGCCATTTTTTTTTTTTGCTTAGCTGATTTTCGAGTGGCGAAACTCTGCAAAATCGACTTAAATTCGCATTCCATCTCACTCCCAGACGTCCTGGCTGTTGCCCCGTGCTGTGTGTGATGTTTTTGTTGTTTTTGATTTTTTGTGTGTTTCGTGTTTTTGCTTTGCTCGGTTTGGTTGTTAACTTTGTATTTTTTGTATATCATATATATATATATATTTTTTAAGTCCTGCGTGTTTCATTGCTTCGTGAGGCTCGCAGGCAATGAGTGCTCATCGCTCAAATGCTGCAAGTTTTAGTGCCTCAATGGCTTGCCAAAGGCGCTCATTGCCTAAGTGCTGCAAGTTAACGTCTCGCTTTGCGAGACGAGCAAGCGATAAACACCTTTGGCGCTCAAAGCCTAAGTTGTACGCACCATGCAAAGCTTGACGACATCTTGTAGTTCAACAATATAATATGTGTTATATATATATATATATATATATATATATATATATATATATATATAGTGGATCTAGTAAAAAGACAAGATTATATATATATATATATATATATATATATATATATAAATATAATCTTGTCTTTTTACTAGATTCACAAAGGTCCTAAAGTATTTGTGAAATTAAGTCAAGGCTTGGAATTAATATACAGTAGACTCTCCCTTAACCGGAACTCAAGCAGCAAATACAAATTTAAATTTACAGGGCTCAACAAGTGCCAATTCAATGTTACCTGGAAGCAGACAGGCATGAGTAACTGAGCCAGTGCAGTTTTGGTGTTACATTTCCTGAGTTCAGCCACCGCACCATCCAGCCAAATGTATCTGTGTGTAAGTGAGGAGTGAAAGCTGCTGCTGCTAGAACTGCCCTCACTGGCACATATACTTAGCAGAGCATCCTATGTGCAGCTTATCTTGGCCTCTTTTAGTAGTAGCTCTCAAACAACCAGAAAATACTTTTATCCAGCTACCAATCCCCAGAGACTACTGTATATTTGTAGATTCATTGAGAAGTATTTTAATACATTTTCATTCAGAACACTACATTATGACACGCAATGGGCCTCCTGGACCAGTAGAGTTATACAATAACAAAAATGAGAGATTTGGAAAATGAAGAGGTTATTACATAGTTACATAGTTACATGGGGCCTCATTCTATTAGCGGCCGCAGCCGTTGCGGGGCCGCAAGGACCATCCGCAAGCTATTTCGGCTATTCTATTCCCTTCCGGCCGGGGGCTCCGGCAGGCTTGCGGCCGGCGCCTTGCTATCCCTTGCGGCCGCTCGCGCCGGAGGAAAGCCTTTGATCTAAAACGTCCGCAAGAGTTTCGGCCGCAAGAAAGCCCCGGTTGCTATTCAATTGCTCCGGGAACCCTCTCTGCAAGGCTAAAAGCAAGCCGCAGCTTACTTGCAGCAAACAGGTCCCGCTAGCACCAATTAAGCACGAAATATAGCCCAAATAAAGCCATCCTGCACTTTGAGAAGACTATAAAGTGATTTTAGGTGTTAGCAAAAATAGCACAAATTTCACCTATACTCAAATCCGTAAAATAATTTTTTTTAATATATGTCAAATTCACATGTAAAAAGTCCAGAGTGCTTGGAGCACCTCAGACCTGGCCACGCTGCGGCCGGAAAATAAACAGTTAATGTAAACTCGGGCTGATGTGCAAGCTTGAGAGTGGGTTACTATTAATCCTCATGTCCCCCAATATGATCCCTAGCATTTACAGAGCTGTACAGTGCTGTCTTGAATTTATTTTTGGCTTTAAAAATTTTGGAGCTTACGGCCGGTTCCAAGATATGCGGCCGGCCGTAAGAGGAGATCCTTGCGGGGCCGTATATTTGAATTACGAGGTAACAGAACCCCCGCAAGGAATCGCAGCCTTACTGCCGATTTACAGCCGATAATAGAATGAGGCCCATAGTATTTAAGGTTGAAAAAAGACTTTCAGTCCATCAAGTTCAACCTTTTAAGATCTCCTCTGATCTGCAATATGCGGATTAACTATTAATTCATTAGTTGTTAATTAATTATTAATCAATAATTTAATGTTTTTTTTTATTTATTTTTTTTATTATTATTAATTAGTCCAAAGGAAGGCAAAAAAAAAAAAAACAAGCGAGACTTAGCCAATTGTCTCAAGGGGAAATGTAAAAAATTTGGATCATTACTGCTTCTCTAATTATCCATGATAACCCTGAATACCCTTTTTAATTAGAAATAAATCTAGTCCCCTTTTAAAGTTATCTATCGAATCCGCTGTCACCACTTCCTCTGGTAGAGAATTCCACAGATTAACCACCCTTACTGTGAAGAACCCTTTTCTTTCTTTGAGGTGGAATCTTTTTACTTCTAACCTCAAGGGATGTCCTCTTGTCAGTTAAAAAACCTCTTGGCACAAAAAGCTCCCCCGACAAATCTTTATACTGACCATCTCCTTTTAGACGCCTTTTTTCTAGAGAAAATAAGTTTAATTTGGTTAGTCTTTCTTCATAACTTAGCCCCTCCATTCCCCTTATTAGTTTTGTTGCCCTTCTCTGTACCTTTTCCAGCTCTAAAATGTCCTTTTTATGAAGTGGTGCCCAAAATTGTACTCCATATTCCAAATGAGGGCGTACTAGAGATTTGTATAGTGGCAGAATTATATTTGCTTCCCTGGCTTCTATACCCTTCTTAATACATGCTAATATTTTATTTGCCTTTGCAGTTGCTGCTTGGCTTTGAGCACTGTTACCTAGGTGGTTGTCCACCTAGGTATATATTAGTATATATGTTGCGTGTTAAGTTTTATTTTAAGTTATTTTAAGCATTTTGAAGATATATAATGAATGAGTTGAAGCAATGGAAATACTGACTGTCCCTGTTTTAGGGAAATTGAGACATAGGTTTCAGATGTCAACTATTCATTATTATTAGGTAATTGTTAGACTAAAGAGGGGAGTGTAAAAATTAATTTTATTACAGGATGAAAGGTAAATGGTTTAGAGCGGGAGTGGACAAGTTCGGTCCTGGAGGGCCACATACATGCCTGGATTTGATGATATCCCTGCTATGCACAGAGGAGTCAATCACTTCTTCAGTCATCCTGATTGACTCACCTGTGCACAGAAAGGATATGTTCAAATCCAGGCATGTGTAAGTGGCCCTCCAGGACCGAACTTACCCACCCCTGGTTTCGAGAGATAGGGATTAGTTTGATATATGCTGTCCTGAATAAATTATTTTTTAGTGTGTATGTAAAGATTTTGAGGTTTGAAAAGATTTTGATGGGGTGTAGATGTGAGTTCCAGAGGAGGAAGAGCATCGAGATAATGTTTTTATGTGAAAAGAGAGGTGGCTATAAGAAGAAAGACCAATTTAGACTATTGACTAACATGGGCATAGGACACCAAAAAAATCTGGGGGGGGGGGATAATTCAACTCTACTCCCAGGACAGGAAGCATAGGGGGGATCTACAGCAGGTGCACCCAGTGCAAATTTCCTGTGGCTGTGCTCTGGGGGGCCCATTGCTGCAGTGGCCCTCAAAAGCTTTTCTTTAATTTCTTTGTTTAAATTCTTAATATCTTTGCCCCACCCAATATAATTACAAATTATATATATATATATATATATATATATATATATATATATATATATATACACATACGTATACACACACACCGGCCAAATCTGGTAATGTATGATTAAGTTTAATTTTGCTATTCTTTGTATCCCCAATTGATTTAATGCACAGGGGAATTTGTCCCCCTATCCCCCCAGTTCCTTTGCAACTGGTGACAAAGAGCTGCCATAGCAATGTGAAAAGCTAGTACATAATCACAAAACACGGATAGTATAACTGAAAATCTTGTATAGCACAAGCAACACATTATATAGATTTTAAAAAACATTTAATCTTACTAATATCACATATAATCATGTTCACAATTTATTAAATAGAGGAAAATGGAACACAGTTATGTTTTCATATATTTAAAAGAGAATGCTTTAACTTTTATAAGTAATACCTGATGAAACTTCATTGAAACCAACAGGAAGCACTCAGAGCATGCATACCTCAGCACCAGATCTATCCCCCTCTCTTCTAGCACACGTCTCCGACTCTAGTATATCCTCTTGGATGTCCGCCCACCATCTGAAACTCAACATGTCTAAGACTGAACTCTTAATCTTCCCACCCTCTACTACAGCTTCAATTCCTCACATCTCTCTCTCTGTCAACAACGACATCATCACTCCCACCTCCCAAGCCCGTTGTCTCTGGGTTCTACTGGACCCTGCCCTCTCTTTCATCCCACACATACAGTCTCTAACCAAATCCTGTCTTTTCCATCTAAAAAGCATATCCAAAATACGCCATTACCTTACACATACATCTCTGCGCTCATCTCCAAATACTCGCCCACACGCCCTCTTCATTCTGCTAACGACCTTCTTCTTTCTACCACTCTTGTCCCCTCCTCTCACTCCCGCCTCCAGGACTTTTCTCGTGCTGCGCCTATTTTCTGGAACTCCTTAAATCCTTCAAAACTTCAATAAAAATACACCTCTTTAAAGAAGCCTATAACCTTACTACCTAACATGCTCAGCACTACTCTCTCCCTACTGTACCACATACACACTTCAAGCTTTAGATTGTAAGTCTGCGAGTTTCAATCCTGCGCGGTGCTTTAGGGAAAGCGCTATGGACACCGGATTCCAAGCTCAAAGACAGGGCCCTCCATTCATCGCAATGTGTGAATCTTGAACTTGTCATTGCCTGTAACTTAATTTATGTATAGCGCTATGGAATATGTAGGCGGGTTTTTTATGGCGTGTGTTATAAATGTACTATGTTGTATACCAGATATTTTCCCTAAATTAGATAATCCTTGAGATATTTATCATTGTTTCTGTACTACACCATAAGATACATTTTGGAATAGTGTTCTTGGATAGTGTAGCAGAATAGCAGATGTAGACATTTTTTAGCAAATAAGGACACTGTGCCTCAAGAAAAAATACTGAACCAAGCATTATTATGCAATGCATCACAGTGCTTATCATAAGAATACTTTAGTTTTAGAGCCAAAATGTATTTTTTATGTGCTTTACAAAGAACTTAACTTCTATCAGCAAGTTTTCAAATGTTAAATTCACCTGTATATGTAATTCTCTCTATGACTGCTGTTCTGTGTGTTCTGCTTCTTGTATGATCAGTAACATATGTTTTTTTACAGAATTCTTAAACAAATATAAAACTCAATTATCTAGAACCTCATCTGTTTAAGTATTTTCTCCTTTGCCTTTATGTACATGACTCCTACATATCAATGGCAACTCTGAGGAATGGGTGATTCTAGTTAGAATGCCATCAAAATAACTTCACAAAGGTGTTTATGATAAGCATCTTCATTTTTTTTTTTTTTTTTTTAGTTTCTGATCTGAAAAATTGAGATTTGCTTGTGGTTTGCTATCTGTTTGAGGAAGTCTGGCACATTTGTAGCAGAAGAAGATGGTGCAGGAATGCAGTAGTCAGGGGTGTAGGAGCCAGAATAATTCTGTTGTGGGGGGGTACAGCTCATTTTATACACAAGCCATAAAACTGTTTATTTATACATACATTCAAACATAGACAAACCTTGGGGGGGGGGGGGCTAGTGTGTTTTAGGAGGATATTTAAAAATATCTGTTAGAGACACTGGGTTTATTTTATTTTAGGTGTTTAGGTGCTAGTTTCCCTTTAAAAGTGCTTAGAACAGTAGGTACTTAATAGGAAACAACAAGGCTCCAAAAAAAGCTTGCATGTAATTATTTATTTTCCTATTTCAATTTTAAACGTGTTTGTAAAAGTACATTCTCTCACTTTTTGAACTTTTTTAGCGTCAACCAGTCTGGGATTCAGAAGCCTTGTCTGCCAGAAGTGGAGGATCTCAGAACCAAAAGCTCCTGAAAGAAGCTTTAACCGCAAAGGAACTGCAGAGCATGGAAAAGCATCTTGCTGGTATGTGCTTAAGAGTGCTCTTTTCTGTATCATAGGTGGATGGGAAAAACACAAATCGACAGAAAGCAAAATATAGCAACCAGCTGCAGTTTATCAAGAATGTTATTCATTTCTCATATTAGCAGTTATGCTATTAGTGCTCTAAACAGAAATACGCTTTAACTCTAAACTAAATACGCCTTAACTTATGCTGAAATGGTACTGTATCATTGCAAAAATTTTACTGGTGTAAAGTCTCTACTACAATAAGCTGTGCAGGCGTATTTAGGAAATGGATTGAGACCACAGTGCCTGGTAATATTTGTCCATGTACATGTCCTCAGTTAGTAGCATAGAAATACTCGTAAAATAATATGTATTTTATAAGTTCGCTGGTCAAATATCACTATTCACAAACATACTTTCTATTGCATAAAAGAGACCAAGCTTGTAACTGAGCATTTAACACTGCATGCCGTAAGGCTGCTGATATCCAAGGGAAAGTATTTTAGCACAAGTCTTTTCTCAGACCTGTCCCTGTCTAGACACAGTCTTGTGTATTACCCTTTAGCACTGCCTCCAAGCCAGAGCAGTTCCCACCTCTTTGATCACCTCATGGTGGTGACAAGCAGCTTGGGCGGGAAGCTGAAGGCTGAAAGTAAGTATAATACTGAATATTCATTTTTTAAACTATTGAATCTTATTAAGGATCAATGCATAAATGAATCATCTATATTATGCTTTAAAGTGGACCTTTAACAAAACCTCATCATTAACATTTTGCTGAGTTATATCATACACTTTTACTCCAACTGTTCCAGTGCATTATAGAACAAATTTGTTAACCATCTAGTAGGGAACGGGTTTAGTTGAGTCTAGGACCTCTTTTTTTAACTCACAACCATCATCAGAAAACTCAGGGCCCAGTACATATGTAAAAGCTATGGTTCCCAAACTCTCTCTCTCGTATATTAATATAGCATATAATATACATGATGTACATAGCAACAATGTTAATTGCAGATGCATTATACAGTAATACACTCATGGGTGCACAACCACGCACATTAAATGGTATGTAATGAAAGAAGGCCACTGCAAGCAACCACCACTGAAATATAAACACATGGGGCCTCATTCTATTATCGGCCGTAGGAGATGCGGGGCCGCAAGGACCGGCCGCAAGCTATTTGCCTATTCTATTCCCTTCCGGCCGGGGATTCCGGCAGGCTTGCGGCCGGCGCCTTGCTATCCCTTGCGGCGCACGCGCCGGAGGAAAGCCTTTGATCTTAAACGGCCGCAAGAGTTTCGGCCGTAAGAAAATCCTGGTTGCTATTCAATTGCTCTGGGAACCCTCTCTGCAAGGCTAAAACCGAGCCGCAGCTTACTTGCAGCAAAAAGGTCCCGCAGGCACACCTTTTAAGCACATTTTAAAGCCATAATAAAGCCATCCTGCACTCTTATGAGACTATAAAGTGATTGTAGGTGTTAGCATTCATAGCACAACATTCCCCTACACTCAAATCCGTAAATACACTTTTTTTTTAAATTTATGTCACATATCCATGTAAAAAGTCCAGAGGGCTTGGAGCACCTCAGACCCGCCCACGCTGCGGCCGGAAAATAAACAGTTAATGTAATCTCGGATTTGGGCTGATGTGCAAGCTTGAGAGGGGGGTCCCAATAATCCTCATGTCCCCCATAATGATCCCTAGCATTTACAGAGCTTTACAGTGCCGTCTTGAATTTATTTTTGCATTTAAAGATTTCTGAGCTTACGGCCGATTGCAAGATATACGGGCAGCCGTAAGGGGATATCCTTGCGGCGCCATATAATTGAATTGCAAGGTAACGGGAGCCCCGCAAGGAATCGCAGCGATGCGGACGATTTACGGCCGATAATAGAATGAGGGCCATGGTGAGATGCACTTGAATTATTCATATCTTAACACATATGTGTGTGATACATTTTAGAAATTAAAACAAGCATCCTGTATACATAGTATCAATAATATACAATTATTAATGCTAAATAAAATCAGGATTATTTTTTATGACAAAGTGGTATGGTGAAAAAATATAAGTAGCCTCAGTTAGATATCAGATGAAAATCTCCAAATACACACCCATTATATGCGCCTCTCGGGATTAATTACAACCACATGAAACAAAAAATGAGATTTCAGGGCTCTGTTTTTAATGGGGACCAAATATCCGTAAAGTATGTACACCCCTGATGGTAGGTAGTGGCCCTGCATGGATTAAGTTGTCCCATTAGTGAAGATACAACTCCATAATTTACTTTCTGTACTATAACATGGATCTTTACTTTTCAAAACCCAATGCTTCTAGGATCTGAGAGTAAAATAAAAATTACATTTCAACAAACAGATATCTCCCTAAATATAGTTCCTCATTAATAGACTGACAAGGGTTAAACATTTCCAAATATAGTATTCCTTTCCTTGCATCTCAGAATATGCCAGTTGAAATATACTGGACCTCTTGGCTCTCACAATTAAACAAAATTGATTCATTGGACTACTGCTTTAAGTTGAGTTCATATATTTGTCTTTATGATGACATCATTTCATGAGCTTAGGTGCAATTTAATATTTTACAATATAATGCTCATGTGAAAACTGCTTTACTTTTCAGATTTACTGTTGCTCTTATATTCTGCACTTTGGTCTTAACACTGAAGTAGCTCATAAGTCCCTTTGGATATGCAACACTAGCCTCGCCCTTATTATTTCCTCACGCAATGAGTCCTAGTGTGTAATAAAATACCTCTTTTGGAACAAAACCATTATTTAAAAAAACTGTATACATTTGTTATACAGTTTAACTGTTGTCGAAGAATATTCTTTTTTTTAAATAAAAATATGTAGCATAAACTTTGAATACTGTACATAAATCATAGGAAACATAAATATACAAGAAAGTAAACACTACCAGAAATAAAGGGAAAAATGCAATATTTGCTACAAGTGTATAACAATGAAATCTATTTTACACATCTACGTGAAGTGTGCTAGCAAAAATGAACATGGGATTGTGCCGTACAACAATGCCATGTGACTATAGATTGGTATCCAAAAGGTTCATTATATTCATTAATGCCTAAAAACTAGACAATCTTACAACAATATCACGAACACAATGCTCCCGAGGATTAACCATTTTCATTTAACAGACCTCCATATAGGTTGGATGCTGTAATGAGTATAGACAAAGATCATAGGTGCTTGAGTTTGTGAGAGTTTCTAAAAAACACCTTGTGATCTCAAAATAGGTAAAAAATTATCATCTGGATTTAATACAATGGAAGTATAAAGGAACGGTGAGTTGTGGTTATAAAAATGTCTCCAAACACTGGCTACATCAGAGATTTCCTTGGATTACCCCTTAAACTTAGTGACTACAAGTTGATGAGTCTCAGTATAAACGTTTATTCTTCTATAGTAGTTAATAACTGAGTTGTCCGGTTTTCAGGCCATAGAGTCGCACAATTGAGCTCATCGCAAGGGATTGCAGCTCGACGGCCATAAGCTGCCGGAGGCCGCAAATAGAATAGCTAAGTTGCTTGCTGCCTCCACTTGCGGTTACTTATTTAAAAAACGTAGGATAAGAATGCGGCCACAAGTGAGTAAAGTTTAACTAGATATCTTGATATTGTGCTTTATATATGAAATTGGTTTGCAAACTCTAAATTCATTGGGTTCATATATGTAATGTTTTCCTCTACCCAAATTATTTCCTATTAGCACTGTATATATTTGCACCAGTTTAACAGTTTACTTATATGTGAGTATAAGGAAATTAACAAGGCTTTCAAAAGGGCTATTAGACTGGCTAATAAAGAAAATGAAAAGCTAGTTGCAAAGTAGAGTAAGACTAACCCTAAAATATTTTTTAAATATATTAAATGGAAGAAGAACAGGAAGGAAGCTATAGGAACATTACAATGTGAAACAGGCTGTCTGACAATTAGTGAAAAGGCACAGGAACTAAATAGGTTCTTTTCTTCAGGACCAGTGGTTGGGACACGGTAACATAATGGGGCTACACTAGCTTCATCAAATAGAGGAATGGACAACTAAATGGCAGATGAGATTTAATACAAATAAATGTAAAGTTATGCATTTAGGGAGGAAAAATAGATATGCAATTTATAAAATTTGAAAGGCATTTGGGAGTGCTTGTGGACAACCACCTAGGTAACAGTGCTCAATGCCAAGCAGCAGCTGCAAAGGCAAGTAAAATATTAGCATGTATTAGGAAGGGTATAGAAGCAAGGGAAGCAAATATAATTCTGCCACTATACAGATCCATAGTACGCCCTCATTTGGAATATGAAGTACAATTTTGGGCACTGCTTCATTAGAGCTGTAAAAAGTACAGAGGGCAACAAAACTAATAAGGGGAATGGAGGGGCTAAGTTACGAAGAAACAACTAACCAAATTAAACTTATTTACTCTACAAAAAAGGCGCCTAAGAAGGGATATAATTACCTTATATAAATATATCCAGGGTCAATATAGGGATTTGTCAAGTGTACTTTAGAGCCAAGACCTTTTCAACCGGCAGGAAGATGCCACCTTAAAGCAAGAAAAGGGTTCTTCACAGTAAGGGTGGTTAAATTGTGAAATTCTCTACCAGAGGAGGTGGTGACAGCAGATTCAATAGATAACTTTAAAAAGGGGTTGGATATATTTTTGAATAAATATGGCATTCAGGGTTAAGCTAGATAACTAGCAAAGGAATATTGATCTTGGGAGGAATCCGATCACCAGTACCTGGGTCAGGAAGGAATTTTACTTTTTTTCCCTTAAGAGACAATTGGCAATGTTTCAATGTTTCTTTTTTGCTGTTTGCCTTCCTATGGATTAATATCGAATTAACAATTTGCAATTAACAATCATTAACAGGTAATAAATAATCCACATATTCTAATGATCAGAAGAGATCTAAAAACATTTAACTTGATGGATCTTTATTCAACCTCAATACTATGTAACTATGTAACCCAGTTTGCTTAATTGGGATATCTATGGCAAGTGGTAAAGCAAAGGTAATTAAGCAGTTTATGTCAAAGAAGTTTATCAGAAATATATAAGAAAAGTGATGCTGAATACCCAAAAAGTGAGGTCAGAAGCACAAGTACAGACTTGTATGGCACATATCCTACACAGAGCCATTACTATGGGAAGGCACTATATCAGAATAACAGCACAGTATTTGGGTACTAGCTATCTTTACAATATATAATTATTATTATTAATATCACATATATAGTTGTGAGCAGGCAAGCCTGCTCAAGCCATTGCTCACGCTTGCGGGCTCGCGTAGCCGCAGGCGCTCCTTGCCAGCAACTGCGACCCTCGCAAACTTTACATGCAACGCAAACAACATACGAGACATGTTACCACTCATTACGACCTCGCAAAAATCGGCCGCAACCCGCGGACAGGAAAAAATGAAAAACACAATAAATACACACAACACATACATAAAAAGCTTACCTACAGCAAGAGGGAGCATCCAGGACCTCAACAAATGAAGTTACACCTTAATTTAACTCAAAATAAAAGAGTTTAGACACTCAAAAATTCTCTAAGCGAGAGAAAAAATGGCCGCCGAACAAAACGAAAACGAGGCTACAGCACTCTAAACACGCAAAACACCACAAAACACCTACGGATATTCCGCTACAGACGCATACCACACATTTGCCGACATTTTAATGCGGAAGTACACAACTACTCTAACGGATTTGCCTTGCGCATGCACACTATTACACTGCACACATTTGTCACGCTTACACAGCAGCTCCACACCACTAATACTACAGGAACATCAAAACAGATTGTCAGCTCTTCAACAGAATGCTTCCTGCATATATTACTTCAAAATAGGTAAAGTAGATTAATTTATTAATGTTTTTTTTTTTTTTCATTATTATACACCAAACAGCATTAGCTCACTTACAATTTCATTGCCGTCATTCTTTGACGGGCAATTCACTAGTTATGTTTATATATGTGTGTGTTTATAGAGTGATGTGAAAAGGAAAGTATGCACCCTTAAGATGCCTCTATCTTGTCTTCACCAAGTCCTAAAAGTAGATCAGTCTTAACATATTGTATTTTATTATTTATTAAACAAAAAAACATCTAAGACTGATTTTCCTTGTGTGAAAAAGTAAGCAAATTCTGGTCAGTATTGTATAGAATTATTTATAGCACCAATAATGTGAGGTAAATACTTTAGTAGGTGCAAATAATTTGAATGTCTTTCATCACATTCCCCGTATTTTAAAGTTCAGTATCGTATTTTTATTGGCTTTTATAGTGTTAAGAACAGATTTTTAACCCCCTGGCGAGTCCTCTCTAGTACTCGTAGCATATTTTGCTACATTCGCAATTTACGGGTTTGAAGGCAAATTGCAGGTTTGGGCAATTGTTGCAATTAAATCTCGATTTTAGAGATTGTAACATTTGAGGGCTTGAAAGATCAAAGGCTTACCTGGGTCGGAGTTACGATTTTGACAAATTCAGGGATTTTCAGCCTGTAACCCATTGGGTAGATTAAAATCATTTTAAACTTTTTATATTTGTATATTGTCTTTCTCTGCAACTAGTGATGGTTTTTGATGATTTTTTGTTTACTAAATAATGACAATCAAAGCTAAATAAATATAAAATATGTGTGTGATATATTTTACATGAGGTTTAGGAGGTTAGGTATATCTTCACATATATAATTAGTAGTCAGGTATTTGCCACATTTTTCCATGATATGCAGTACTATGTTGAGTTTTCTTTGCTTAGTTTCCTTTCTTAATCTCTACATTTTCATTTTCCACCCTTTCCGTATGAATGACACTGGCATACAGTACTTTCAATACAACAGCTAAACATTCTCATTGTTTTCTCATGCCTAAAGCACTTAATGACATTTTATCAAGATATTGTATCTGTACACAAGCATAAAGCTCCGGAGAAAGATGAGGAATGTTAATCTTTTAATGTGTTGTACATTTATACATTTAGGAATGTTTATTTAAACCAACATTTATTTAGATTTGTAACTGCTACTTATTGACTCAATTTCTGTTCCTGACATGTAAAATAATAGTTTACAGTGACTTTGCCCAGGCATGTACATTTTGTTAGCCCAAATAATAAAAAATAATAATTATCATGTACTTAAATTATACTTAGAAAACTAAATATTTTTTTATTCCTTAATTCTCATTTATAATGAGCACCTGTTTAAGTGCAGTATTCAAATAATTACACATATTTTCTACTTAAACTGAACTGACATATTGTTCTGGTTTGTTCTGTAACTCTAATTATTAAATGCTGGCATATTAAGCTGATTTCCATTGCATTTCACAGTGTCCTGTGGAACAACCGTTATTCTGCTTAGTAGATTTATATATAAAGGTCACAATAGCTGATATTGATTTTGCTAAAAGCTTCTTGTAAGAATAATGTTTTACCAAGGTAAAATAAATGCATAAGTTAATTAGCAGCTTTTTGGTTACAATATAAATAGCTTAAATAACTTAAAGGGATATGGAAGTGAGCTGGATTAAGGGTGCATCTGATAGAGGAGAATTAGTATTGTATATAAACATTTGTTTGCATGGAGAGAAAAAAAAACGAAATAAGCACTTAAACACTTACCTTGAAGTTAGCAAAATATTTTTTAATTTCTGTCAGTTGAAACTTAGGGTTAACACCCTCCAAACCCAGGCTAAACTACACAATTTATACAATTTGAAAAAAAAATTGGCCAATAAGGAGGAAGTAAAGACTGAAACATTTGTATCACAATCTGACATTTGCTGTCTGTTTTTTTTTTCTCTCTGCCAGTCTCTTTATGGGCAAATTAAGCTCAAACCATCATTTTCTTTAGAGGTCACACACTGTACCCTGCAGGGTACACTTTAGGTAAGCTTCCTATGGGTGTGCACATCCAGATATCAGTATCTAGCATATAAATATGTAAGTACCTTCAACTTTTAAATATAATACATATTTTCTACTAATCAGTAGCTGTGTATTAGGAAACATTTGAAACCCAACTCACTTACATATCCCTTTAACTAATTCCTGTAATGTAAATATGGGTTTGCCTGCTATTAGAGTAGTTCTTATAACATTGTGCATCCTTCAATATAATATGAGGAACCTCAGACTCAAGGAGCAGTTTCTGTAAAGAACCTATGGTAAAGCAAGCCTTTTGCTGTTTGCAATGCTATATTTTCCATAATCTTGATGATCACTCATTATCCTCCATTCCCACGGCTTATTGCATATCCACTGGTTGTATTTTAGTGCCTCTTGGCATCCTTGCTGTATTCAGTACATGGTGAAGTGCATTGCATTACTATTGAATATTACAAGTCCAGAGCATATTTCCAAAGTTAGTATATGATGCAGTCCTTGTTTTTAATTATAACAGAAATTACAAACTAACATTTACAGAACATCGTATCAGCTGTAATTCAATTACCTTAAACAACACCACTATCATAAATGTTTACTTTTATTACTTCACTGAAAATGTTGATGATCCCATACATTTTGCAGCAGTAAGCTTTGGGATCTATAAAACAACAACTGAAAAGCATATTTGAATTCTATTCTTAAATCTAAAACTAGAACAACCCTTAGAAGAATTGGTTAAATCATTAAATCTTATTATAAAATATTCGAATGTAATTATATATGTTAAGGGTAAAATCAACCCTACACTTTTTTTCTCAAACAATATTAAAAGAAAAGGGCATTCAGGGTTATCCTGGATAATTAGAGAGGGAGTATTGATCCAGGGAGGAGTCCGATCGCCAGTATCTGGGGTCTGGAAGGAATTTTATATTTTTTCCCCTTTTGAGACAATTGGCAACATTTCACTGGGGTTTTTTTCTGTTTGCCTTCCTCTGGATCAATTATCAACAATTAATCTGCTGGACTAAAAGTCTTTTTTTCAACCTCAATTACTATGTAACTATGGAAGTATCATAAAGAAATAAATCTCTGAAGCCTGGAACTCTAAGGATGGATATCTATGACTAAAAACATTGATTACTTACTAATTAGTGAAAATAATTTGTAATGTATTGAAGTACGGTATATGATCCTAAAACAGATCTGATTTCCAAAATCTTCTTTTTTTTGCCATGACTAGTTCAGAAAAGGGACAAGAAAAATGAACAGAACAATATTAAATAGGGTGAAAAAATTATCAATAGAAAATATATTTTTGAGAATACAAAAATAATAATGTACATTAAAATATTAGTTATAGTATAGACTGGGGTATAAACAATGTTATAAAGAACCAGCGTTTTGTATAGGTTGCAATTAAAGATAGCTCTTGTAGGTCATTTTTGATCACTTAGGATATCAATTAAATGAATTCTGAATTTAAGTTATAATGTAAATGATAAAACTCTAATAAGAATTAATTAAAATTATAATTTAGTTTAGAATTTTATTTTAAGTACAGGGTATAGCCTATTTACTGGTCTTCAAAAACAAGCACTCCAAACATAGGAGATGGAGGATAATAAAGTTTTTTTTTTTTTTGCGTGTTTAATTTTATTATCCCTATATATATCTCTCTTCGTGCACCCTCTCCATGTTCCTGCTCTGTGAGCCCTTCAGTTTCTTTCTGCACTGTCTTTCTCTCTGTGCGCCCTTCTAAGCACACCTACCACAGTGTATCTGACAACTTATTTTCTGTATTTTCAAATGTTGTTTCTTCAGGTTGACATAATGCATACAGCGAGAAGTGTTTAAATGAACCATGTTGCTTTCTTTGGGCCTCATTCTATTATCGGCCGCAGCCGCTGCGGGGCCGCAAGGACCGGCCGCAAGCTTTCCGGCTATTCTATTCCCCTCCGGCCGGGGGTTCCGGCAGGCTTGCGGCCGGCGCCTTGTTATCTCTTGCGGCCGATCGCGCCGGAGGAAAGCCTTTGATCTAAAACGTCCGCAAGGAAATCGGCCGTAAGAAAAGCCCGGTTGCTATTCTATTGCTCCGGGAACCCTGTCTGCAAGGCTAAAAACGAGCCGCAGCTTACTTGCAGCAAACAGGTCCCGCTAGCACCAATTAAGCACATAAAATAGCTCAAATAAAGCCATCCTGCACTTTGCGGAGTCTATAAAGTGATATTCGGTGTTAGCAAAAATAGCACATAATTACCCTATACTCAAATCCGTAAAATATATATTTTTTAATATACGTAAAATATACATGTAAAAAGTCCATAGGGCTTGGAGCACCTCAGACCCGCCCACGCCGCAGCCGGAAAATAAACAGTTAATTTGAACTCGGGTTTGGGCTGATGTGCAAGCTTGAGAGTGGGTTACTTTTAATCCTCATGTCCCCCAATATGATCCCTAGCATTTACAGAGCTGTACAGTGCAGGCTTGAATTTATTTTTGAGTTTTTAGATTTCAGAGCTTACGGCCGGTTTCAAGATATGCGGTCGGCCGTAAGGGGAGATCCTTGCGGGGCCGTATAATAGAATCGCGAGTTAACAGAACCCCCGCAAGGAATCTCAGCCTTACAGCCGATTTACAGCCGATAATAGAATGAGGCCCGTTGTATTTAACTTTAGAATCATTTGATCACTTGTGCTTTCAGTTCAACATATATGTTATAGGACTTCTAAATAACACATTAAGATTTCAAAGGTTACATGCCTACCTCAAATATACAGTATATATACATATTGTTTAATGTGATTAAGGAGTAAGGTTACATGGTAATAATATTGAGACATATTTTAAATTATGTGTTTGTATTTTCATCCTAATTTGTTTTTCATGGGTTGATAACTCAGCCAACAATTGCACTTTTAATAGTACAGTATTATGGAAACATAACTTTGTCAATATAATATTTTTAGCATTTTTATTTAGAAGAAGGAATGGTAACATTTAATCCTTTCATCAGCTTTGGTAGTTTAAGTTTATTGTCATATGCTGTCAATTAGTGGCTGTTGAGACAGACTAAAATAATATGCAAATTGTACTGCAAAAATCTAACTGTAAGAGTTTGAATTGCTACTTCAAAAGGTTAAATTCATGAAGCGTCTAGCCAAACCTCAGAGGCTTTGAGGCACAGACTACAAAAAGTATTTAGAAAAGGACATAGATTAAACAAATAGCATGCAAAGTTTGTTACAGTAATCAATTTAAAACATGTTCAGTTGACAGAAGTTGTCATTATGCACAAGCTAAGAAAATATATATTTACAATGTTTTTGTTGTTCCAGATATTGAAAAGGATTTGGCGCTCATGGCCGAAGCTAGTATGTCTCGGAGTCCAAGCAACCAACCTGGTGGTGCAGTTACAAGCTCTCATCAAGGGTCTTTTCATGGATCTCAAGTGCAGAACCCAAGACCACAAGTGCCAAATCAAACCACAAAAAACTTACAACTTCAACTTCAAGGAAACAAGTCACCACCTCAAGCAAACAGTAGAACACAGAGTTCAAATCTATCGAACAGTAGGCCACAAACTCCTAACTCACAGGTAAACAAACTTCAAACACCTCTCACTCCCTTGGGAAGACCTGGCACTCCAAACAGCTTATTATCCCGGCCCCATACCCCTGGCAACCAGGCAGCTGAAGATGGAATCATTTGTGGCCAAAGGAACAGAGTAACTGTAAAAAGCCAACTTGGGTGGACTACCAGCATGCCATCAGGAATTTCTACACAACTAGGTCCAGAGACTGCAGGAAATCCCTCTCAAAGAAATAGTGTTGCTGAGGTAAGAAATTACTTTTACTACCCAAGCCACTATCCTGTAAGTTTTGAGATTTAGATATTTGTTCTTATTACCACATCCTATGGTTTGCTACTATATCTTTCCACAAAGAAATAGCAAGTTAAAGAGAAACAAAGACTCTATATTTACAGTCAATAAACACTAAGGGCCTCATTCTATTATCGGCCGTAGGAGATGCGGGTCCGCAAGGACCGTCCGCAAGCTATTTGCCTATTCTATTCCCTTCCGGCCGGGGATTCCGGCAGGCTTGCCGCCGGCGCCTTGTTATCCCTTGCGGCCGCACGCGCCGGAGGAAAGCCTTTGATCTTAAACGGCCGCAAGAAAATCCTGGTTGCTATTCAATTGCTCCGGGAACCCTCTCTGCAAGGCTAAAACCAAGACGCAGCTTACTTGCAGCAAAAAGGTCCCGCAGGCACACAATTAAGCACATTATAAAGCCATCCTGCACTCTGAGGAGACTATAAAGTGATTGTAGGTATTAGCAAAAATAGCACAACATTCCCCTACACTCAAATCCGTAAATAAATTTTATTTGAATTTATATCAAATATCCATGGAAAAAGTCCAGAGGGCTTTGAGCACCTCAGACCCGCCCACGCTGCGGCCGGAAAATAAACAGTTAATGTAATCTCGGTTTTGGGCTGATGTGCAAGCATGAGAGGGGGTTGCTATTAATCCTCATGTCCCCCATTATGATCCCTAGCATTTACAGAGCTTTACAGTGCCGTCTTGAATTTTTTTTTGCTTTTAAAGATTTCTGAGCTTACAGCCGGTTGCAAGATATACGGCCGGCCGTAAGGGGAGATCCTTGCGGGGCCGTATAATTGAATTGCAAGGTAATGGGAGCCCCGCAAGGAATCGCAGCTTTGCGGCCGATTTACGGCCGATAATAGAATGAGGGCCTAAGAAAGAGGCCTAAAACTGATATTTTATTGGTATTTTTTAAATTGAAATTTAAAATAATTGCTATCACCACAGTAAACAGTCTCTTATTTAAGTTCAAAAGTAGCACAATACAGTAGTGTCAGACACAATAAAGTAATATAAATGTATAAAATGCACTTATCTTTGAATAGGTGTGTCTAATTTGTCCAATTTAAGCAGATGGTACAATAACCATCATACACAGCGACTTTTAAATACTTAATGCAGTGTTCACATTCGCTTCATACAACAATATAATACCACTAAGCCACAGTTAATGGAACCTGTCGCAATTTATGTTATTAAAGCTATCCTCATACCTTGCTTTCCCTGGCAATACCCTTGACAAATCCATTTTTCGGTGAACGTGTGTCCGGTGCTAGCCACCATAGTTCCAGCTCTCTGTCCGTTTGATCCATGCCTAGTTTTATTCCCTTCGATATTTAGTTATATTAGAACAGGAAACATGAATTAGGAGCATGTGAAATGGCTAACCCACATTGAAATACTTATTTATTTCTCCTAACTAATTAAAAATAAAACAAAAATAGTAAACCAGATATATTTAAAAAATATAATATCTTCTACAATTCTCCAACATTTTGCAAATAGTGTAATTTAGTTTACATGTTTCTTTTTTAATCTACTTTCCATTTAATTGATCCATGGCGCTCTACATGCAAATGGGATATTGCACTACACTAGCAGGTATATAGCTAGGTAGTCATATAAATGTGTATATATACACATTTATATGAAGCAGCCGTGAATGTCCAGTAATCTAGTAATTTAGTAATTAATCTATATGTATATATAGATTAATAATGAGTATTGCAGTATATTTTGATATCTTATATATAAGGCCTTATTTTTATTGACAAGCTTTTGAGAGGTTCAACCTCTCTTTATCTAGTCTGAAGTAATACTGACATGAGATGGAACCCTCCGTTTCAATACAAATAACAGATGCAGAGAGGGAGTGGAGACAGCATCTGACATCATCACGTAAATGCATATAGGGGAAATCAACACAACATAGTAAAGGAAACATATATACACATATAACAATATATACATGAAAAAACAGAGCACTGTAGTGATATCTTTCCTGTTGGACAAACATCTCACTAAGAGTGACAAGTCTGTTATGGTAATGTCCTCCTTTAGTTAATATATTGCTATGTATATCAACATATTGTTAGGTATTGATAGAAATGTAGATAAGTAGATGCAAATACATACATATTAATGCATAGATATATAGGTAGATATAGACAGATAGGTAGATATATGTTCATAGATTGATATATAGACAAATAAATGTGTGTATGTAGGAAGAAAGGGAGATGGAGGTAAGTAATCGACTAGATTGAATGGATAGCCTAATGTAATGAAGGTTGATGTGGCATACTACTTTAATTTATTCAAATGTTCACTTAATATATACAACAAACTTAATGAAGTAGACTAAAAAAGATTAAGAAAGAGAAACCTTTTTTCACCCTGGGGCTGCTGTCCAGCTGTGTTGAAATGTCAAGCCAACATCATTTAGTTTGCATTGACACACAGCCCTTCGGGGGTGCAGCTCTCGGTGTTTCTGTACAATCTGAGTGATGGCTGTGCTGACATTTTAGCACAGCTGGATAGTAACACTTGTCACACTTAAAGTGATTGGATTACCGAGGCATTTACACCTGGCCAATCATTCTTGACTGAAATAATGTGTGTAACATTGTATTGGGCAGACCTGCCTATGGTGGTAGCTCTACATTGGAAAGTTGTTTTCCAGAAGTAAAAGATAAAGCAATGGTAGCTGAGCTACCTGTATGTTGCTATTCAAATACTGTAATTTTACATTGTTTCTACATACTTCAGTGAAAAGTATATTTGATTGAAACAAAAAGACAGAACATTAGAAACAGGTTGTATAGATCAGGGGTTAAATAAAAGAAAGGAGGGGCGGTTATACTACTAGAGGAAGTAAATTGTTCCAATAATCACAGAAAAAGATACGTCAGACTAGATTGAATACACTCTTAATCAGGTAAATAAATATAAATAAATATATGTCAATGGAACTAGAGCTATGGCCAGCAGTGTATCTATGTGTGAACTGTAATGGGTCTGCAAAATTACAAATGACATATGCCTGTTTAATCCATATTAATTATCAGGTATACATCATAACAAGCAAAATAGGCTAGGGATTAAGTCCATGAGAATAAATGACATATGCCAATTGGTATATACTGATCATCATGTATAGATCGCAGAGAACACAGTACAACACTATACAATTCATAAAAGTCACCAAAATCAATTTCTAAGTTAACAGGTCTATGTATCGTATCATGGAGAGGTAAAATAGACGCATCAGGAGATGTATGTAATTTAGCTTGGTGGCCCTATATAACTTGAGTGTAATGGAGGTTCATTGGGACCCACTACTTACTCCCTGAACCTGAGTAATAGTTAATTTCTACTCTATTCTGTCTGGGACTAAACCCACTGAAGTTTTACACCTCTTTTGTTGGGCGTGGTTACACTCAGGAAATTAAGGACACGGTCGCCTGTAACCCAGATCTGACACGGGTTTTTCACAGCAAGCTTCCACAGAGATCAGGGGTTCTCAAACTTGTGGAATGCAAAAGCTCCCAAATTGAACCCAAATTGATCCGAGAAACACTAGGACTGTGATAGTCAATAGGGACCCCCAGTGCATTATTTCATTTATCATATACCTCAACTTAAGCTTCAAAATATTTAAATAAGCTATCAAGTAAATGTTTTTATTTTGCTAAATCCATTTTACTATTTAAACTTCCTTCCTATACATACATGAATGTAATTAGGGACCCCCAGGGTGATGGGTTCATTATGGATATGGGTGTGTGTGTGTTAGGACTAGTGTAGTGTGTTCACGTTTGTTAATTGGTAACATTTAGCCTTATTCTATTAGAAGCTCACAAATGCCTCAAACTCATAAATTTGGCTGAGGGTGTTTTTTCTCTAAATGTTTGGATGTATTATATTGACTCAAGCCTGCAATTTACCTCCTTAAGCCTAAACTTGTGAACCCTGCCTTTTTAAGAAGGATTTCAGAAGGCGTGATGATCTGACAATATTTAAGCAAGTAAAATAATTTTTAGACACAGCCAATAGAAAATGAGACCATCATCATGATTTTAGTAAAACATAGAAATTAAACGTAATCTGCAATCGGAGGCTACAAATTAATTAGTGCCAAAAAGTAATATTTGCCAATTGTTCTTGTATTCAAGGCAATCAAAGCAATGTAGTACTCTATAAAATGCATTAGATCATCTGTTTT
This sequence comes from Discoglossus pictus, assembly GCA_027410445.1. Taxonomy (NCBI): domain Eukaryota; kingdom Metazoa; phylum Chordata; class Amphibia; order Anura; family Alytidae; genus Discoglossus; species Discoglossus pictus. The sequence goes on along the minus strand of CM050166.1, from coordinate 85,828,479 downwards.
AGTCCATGCAGGTTTCATAATATGCATGAATCCCTTGAGTCCCGATATCGATATTACTCAGAAATAACATTTAAAAATAATATTTTTTTATTGCATATTTGTGGGTTTGAGACTGTTGTGCAATTAATTGTAATGTGTTTCCATGTCATCCCATGCTTTTTAAGTAAAATAATGTGTTGTAGCTTTAATAAGTGTTTGTGTTTGAAAAAGCCCTTGCGCGTCCTATTTAGTACTTTTTTTTTTATAGAAAAATAATGTGCTGGGGGTGATGTAGACACCCCGAGCAACTGAGATTTGCATATTGGATATCTTATTTTTAATGAAATAGCCAATATGCAGCACATGTGCATGCTGATTGGATAAAGGAAAGGAAAGTGTCTTCCCACAGTAGGGCAGACTACTGGTGCTAACTGAACATGCCTGCACAATCCCCAGGCAAAAAAGAAACATTATATAAGTTATGCTAATTGTCCCTGGGAATTTCAGGGGGTGCCAACATTGAGAGAAAACAGTTTGCAAAAGCAAGAAATTCAGCGAACTTCAGGCTAACGGTTTAACTGTTTATTATGTTTTAATTCTCCTCTATCAGATGCATTAATAACCCACCTAACTTTCATATACCTTTAAGTGTGTATACATTTTTTAATTGGGCAAAAGAATAGGAGCCATTGTGTAGTATTGCTGTGGAGGCTACTGAAATCAGACTCCGAGTCTCCTATTGGTATTCTCAAATTGAGCAACAGGCAAAACCCCTTGGTATGCGTAAGTACAAGTAAAATAATTTTGAGGGAAAGATGTGATGGCTCTGCAAATTTCCATAGCTATGAGTCAGCCTTAAGGGATCTCTTAAGGGAGCAATTGGATAGAAACCTTGGTCAAGTTGGTACCAGGGTGGCTCAGCTAGTTTCAAGATCACGGCCAAACAATTTGCTAGCCCCTGCTGTAGAATATGAGCTTCAACAACTTGAAGAGATGAAAAATATGATTTTAATATTTAATTTAATTTTACTATGTCTGAATTTTGATGAATTAGAATAAATGTTAGAAAATTAATTTAAGAATGCAATGAGAAACCAATAAATAAATAAATTGGTAATTATTCATCCGCAGCTAACTTTTCCCCTGATCTTGTGATGATAAATATTGGAGGGGCATTTAGTGCAGCTATACAATTTTTATTCCATTATAGGTCCACATTTTTCACAAGGGTTAAGTAGTGATATCAGTAAAAACACATTTATTTTAATTTATTCTAGGATTCATTTTTGTTTGTGAGAACATGCTTGTTTTCCAACCATCTTTGAACCTGAGGTCCTGCTATCATTTTCATTCTGTAGCAAAGCTTGAAATACGTGTCGGTGTAAACGTCTATTTACGGCACACCTTTACTGGATAATTTACTGGTGCTTCACTTTACGCCACAGTCCGCTGTATTTCTACTTATAAGGATGTAGTAGAGGTAGCTGCTGTATAACACAGCTTTTATGCAAAGCCAAGGTTGGATTAAAAAAAAGCTGAGTATCCTATCCATGCACAGCTGTTTCATGCTTACTGGTCATCATTAACATGAAGCGGGATCTCTGCTTGTGTTGTGGACTTTGAGTAGGTAGTTCACCACAACAATAATTTATATATGGTGGGTAAAAGAGCGATAGAAGCGCTCCAACGTACAGTAGTACAGTAAATAAATAGTACATTTGTGTTCACATTTGAATGTCTAAAACAAGTTAAAAAACCTGCATCCTGCTCAGAATTCTGAAAAATACAGTTATTACACTGCATTCTGGGAAACATAATAACATATAAACACATTTATATATATGAAGCTATGAATACATTAAACACATCTATTTCATTTCAAATAATATAAATAATGAAAGTATAATATATTTTTACAAATATCTAAATATATATTTGACTCTTAGCCGCAGTTACGGCACGTGTTCTAACTCATTTTCTATTGGTTCCAAGAGCTGCTTCTCATTCGTAAAGCTTGGTTCGGGTACGTCCTACACTAAAATCTCTTGCGCATTAGGCTGGATTTACAGATTTGGACTGAGTGCTCTAATGTGTGGCAGCTAAAGAGTAACATGAACGTGTAACAGTGGAAGAAAGCTTCTACAGCCAATTTACAGCTATATCACAATTTACATCGCCTGATTAACATAGGTCACAAATTTGGTAATGCATAGGTAAGGAGATTAATGAGGCTGATTCTTTGAAGTCAAATTATGTCTTAAATCTAAATTATAATATACTTGTTGTTAAATGTGGTGTTCAGTGATACAAAGCAGAACATTTTCCCTTTAAGGGCTACTGAAATACCATATTTATAGTAAGCTTTTTTATTACATATTATTTGAGAATAAAGAACCGTTTCCTTTAATTGATTCCGACATTCAGATTGGGGCAAAACAGACTTTACAACTAAAATAGTTTTTATACCAAAATCAATTAAGAGATGTGTTTAAATGTTAATATTTATGGCATGTATTGTCTCTTAGGGTTATATAAGGAGGTTTGTTATAATTACATGAAAACAGCATTTAATCATTTCATGATGTAGTGACAGAACGGTTTACTTATTCATTTTTAGGAAGAATCTTTTGAACAACTTCAGGGTTCTCGTCAACCATGGATTCTCCCAAGTGACACAGACAGTGAAATTGACACAGAGAAAGAAAAGCGTAAGTATTCCTAATAATGTGATGCTGATAAGTAACGAGTGAAAAAGCTGTCAGATAACCACTTTACTGCTATTTCTTATCTAACAATGTAAATCTACTAGAGCTTTGGTAAAGAGACCTTCTTTACTTGGCTAGCATTTCACGACAACATTACATTAAAAAATAATATATTAATTATGCTGCAAGGTCTCAAATATAGATAGATAGGGTATTGTATTTCCACTAGGGGTAAATACACAATGGGTAGCGCTGGTCAAACCTTTAGTTATAGGCAGTATAGGCAGTGGCGTAGCTAGACCATTTGCCACCTGGGGCTACCACTGAGTTTGCCTCCCCCCCCCCCCCCCCCACCATCGCCTCTCTCTCTCTCTCTCTCTCTCTCTCTCTCTCTCTCACACACACATACTCTGCTCTCTCACACATACTCTGCTCTCTCTCTCTCTCACACATACTCTGCTCTATCTCTCTCTCACACATACTCTGCTCTCTCTCTCACACATACTCTGCTCTCTCTCTCTCTCACACATACTCTATCTCTCTCACACACACTCTATCTCTCTCACACACACACACACACTCTATCTCTCTCTCACACACACACACACTCTATTTCTCTCTCTCACACACACACTCTATCTCTCTCTCTCACACACACTCTCTTTCACACACTCTCTCTCTTTCACACACACATGCTCTACTCTCTTTCACACACACATGCTCTACTCTCTTTCACACACACACACTCTCTCTCTCTTTCACACAAACACACTCTCTCTCTCTCCCACACAAACACACTCTTTCACACACATACTCTGCTCTCTCTCTCTCTCACACATACTCTGCTCTCTCTCTCTCTCTCACACATACTCTGCTCTCTCTCTCTCTCACACATACTCTGCTCTCTCTTTCACACATACTCTGCTCTCTCTCTCTCTCACACATACTCTGCTCTCTCTCTCTCTCTCTCACATTCTCTCTCTCTCACACATACTCTATCTCTCTCTCTCACACATACTCTATCTCTCTCTCACACACACACTCTATCTCTCTCTCTCTCACACACTCTATCTCTCTCTCTCACACACTCTATCTCTCTCTCTCACACACTCTATCTCTCTCTCTCACACACACTCTCTTTCACACACTCTCTCCTCTCTTTCACACAAACACACACACTCTCTCTCTCTTTCACACAAACACACACACTCTCTCTCTCTCCCACACAAACACACTCTCTTTCACACTCTCTCTCTTTCTCACACACACACACACACACACACACACTCTCTCGCTTTCACACACTCACACACACAATCTCTCTCTCTCTTATACACACTCTCTCTATTTCTCTCTCTTATACACACTCCTCACGTCCCGGTCTGGTGGCTCCACCTCTTCCCTGTAGGCAGAGGAGAGAGCTGGGATCTGTGCAGGCAGAACCGAAAGCAGGGGGGTGGAGAGGCACAGGGGAGAGCAGGGGACCAGCGAGGTGGCATGGGGGAAGGGGCAGGAGGACCATCACAACTTCCTGTGCGATCTGGCTCCTCCTATTCTTAGAGTAGCGCAGCCCTGACTGAACACATGGCTGTGTTGCCGCCCCTAGCAACCTGATACCCCTGGCGACCCCTGTCAGTTACGCCACTGAGTATAGGTGATGTCCCTAGACCAAAATATGTAACAGTCAAACTGAATACGAGAATAGAATACATGAAATCTTACTTATGGTCCATAAAGTCTGAAATCAATAAGCAGGAGTCCAGTGTTTTTCCTAGACTGACCTTCTTGCAGATGTTTGCAGCTCCCACGTGGGACATGTAGTGTTCGTCAAAGCGAATGTACAACTGGAAAAAACAAAAAGCTGGGGGATATATATATATATATATATATATATATATATATATATATATATATATACACAATTTATAATTATTTAAGACCTTGGAGCATAATTAATTGTTTTACTATTTTCAGGTGATTGCGTTTGAAACTGGTTGTGGGATTTTGGGCATGTGTAACATTATCCTGGAGATAACCTCAACACATGCACAGAATCCCACAAACAGTTGCTTAGAATATTTTCTAGCTTCCAGGGACTCTATTATTACTTTTGCAGTGCAGTGGGGAACCATGACTGAATTAATTTGGGAACATGTGCCTTAACACATGTTAAGTGCAAAACTGTTTGCTAAACCTGTCTCGCATCAGGTACTCTATATACATTAAATGTGTTTTAATTGTTTATATAAAAACAACTTATAAACATTATTTTTCAGTGATTGCTGAAGAACCTACAAATTGGCAGAAAATTTGAGCATGTAAAATTTGAAACCTACCATTAATATATGTTATAAAATACCTTCCTTCCTGCACTTAAAATGTGTTCAGAGAACACATATTAAAACAGTATTCACAAAGGTATTGTTCAGATAATATAAGCTCTACGGGACCAAAATAGAAAGTTTCATGCAACACATTGAAAACAAATAAAACAAATACAATGTCATAAAGTCAAGCTTTGTAAAACCCTCTAAATAAAAGATTAACATTTTACTTCAAATTCCCATGCTTGCCACTGTTGCACAAAGGATAATGGTCATGATGGATGGTTTGATATATTGGCAGCCTCATGAAATTCGGGCTTTGCGTTAAAACGTAGTCCGTAACATTGATAATTAGAACTTACGGCTATTAAATTAACAAATGCAGGACGGCCGAACGGACGTGAACGTTGAACTTTGCAGCCCACAAATCCTTTGATTTGTCAAGCCCGTAACCTCTGCAGATCCAATCATGTTATTAAATTGCAACAAAGTCACCCGCGAGCTAGCCCGTAACACGCAAATGGAGCCCAAAGCCCAACGTGTGCTGGAAAGGACTCGCAAGGGAGGTAAAGACCAATACGTAGCCCCGTAAATACAAATAAAAACACACTACTGTACTTTATATAAAAGGGAAAGTGATGTTAGGTCTTAGAATCAATAGCCCAACATTCTCAAGCCCGCAAATCAACCCCAAAAATACTTTACTTCATGTTTACATTTTGTGTTATATTGATCCCGGCAACCAATGTGTTAATACATATACTGTAACTCGCATGTAATAGAATATCATATTACGACTTTATTAATATTGCATTATTCTGTAATGTGGGCCGATCGCAAACTGTAATTGGAGCCTGTCGGACTTTGAAATCTAACCTCCCCTTTTAAAGTGACATAACGCAGACGATCGCTTTTTTCATTGGCTCCATCCATAACTACGCTTTACACTAACTGATCGGCCGCACAGCCGCAAATCCAATGTTCTAGGAACAAGCTACGATTTGCGTCTCAATCCCATAGCTCGCAGCCCATTCTAATTTCATAGCACCGTAACTCTGCCAAATTTCAAGCCTGCAGCCGTTGCAAGCTTCACGTTGGAGTTACGGGCTTCTAATTTAATAGGGCTGTTAGTATATTGACAATTGTTTTCTTACAGTTCTTTCTCATGTTGATAAAAGCAACACAGAAAATCTATAATGGCAAAGAGGAAAACAAAATACTTAATACAAAATTCTTAATAAAGTACATAAAATAAACATAAAACTGCATTTTTATTTCAGACTTTTAACATGTTTATTCCGTATTTCATTGTCTGTTCCTCCCTCTCCCCAAAGCCATTTGTTGGCAGGAATTTAAGGTGAAGCCATCAAAGTGTTGTCCGTAGCCTGTTATATGTTTTGTGTCTTGCTAACTGGATAGCGGCACAAAAAGCACTTAAGATTCTATTTTGCCAAAGATCTGCAGGCAGAGGAAACATTATGAATAAAACTGTACTGTACTTTGAAGTACAAAATAAGATGTAGGGCTTCATTTAGTATAAAATGGTTTATAATAATAATAAGCACCTGTATATCATAATATTATTTTGTATGATGATCCATGTAAATGACTAATGTAGTATTATCAAATATTCACTGGCATTCTACTCTAGCAAAATCAAATGGTGGACTTTATTTAAATCAGTGTTTCAGCTCTTTATATTGGCCATTATTAAGATTAATCTTACAATGTTCATTTAAGTGCTATGTATGTATTTATTTACAATACACATTTAAAAAAACATCTGCCCATAGAACTGATCATTCCCTCCTGTTTTCAACAGGTATGTGCACAAACAAATTGCTAAGCCACAGTGAGTTTCCCATTTTTTCTTCTGACTTTCACTCATACCTCCTTGGATCTATTACCGTTCCTTAACAGTCTTGAAACTAATTGTGACAGTATAGGACAATTAGTACCTAAAAAGGCTTAAAAGTTGCTGATCCAGCCTCATATACCCGTGTTCCTTGATCAAGGTAGATGAGAGTACCAAACCTTGGCGGGTCAGGGTACAGATTAATGCTCTCTTCCTTCTATATAGTCTATATCCAGAACATAGATGGTTCATTTATTATATCACCAGAGGGCCTCCTGGTCAGTTATCTCTTAACATACAAAGTTGTAGTGTGTTAATCCCAAATACCATATTGTACACATCACTCCACCAATTTGTGCAAGATAAGCTTCACTTCAATACAAGCATAGCATTGTACGTAGTCCCATGAGAATTGCAGCTCCCCAGATTAAAAAAACATTGGGACCCATTGGTTTTGAGAACACACATGATGGTTAGTCTGTGCAGTTAAGTTGCACCCAAGGTGCAAGTTTAACTTTCCCAAAAAGAGGAGGTATCCCAGAATAAGCCAGATAGTAAAAATGTCATCTTGGCAGTAGAGGAGACATAACAAGCTGGCTCTGTAACAGGGTCCCTGATGCCATAACCTGTCTGGAAAAAGGGTGCCTGTATTTTTTACGACCCTTATAAGAGTGGTTGTCCACCTGTATTTCCTATTAATATATATACTTTAACTTAATTGTGATAATGGTTTTATTCTGTATTATGTAAACAAATTTAAAGGCATATCTAAGTTTCCTGGATTATGAATGCATCTGATAGAGGAAAATCAGCAGTGTATGCAAACATTTTTTGGCATGAAAAAAATACCAAAATAAACATTTACAAACTCACCCTGATGTTTGCTAAATCTTTTCAGTTTGCAAGCTAAGGATTTTGTTAGTTAACACCCCTGAAAATCCCCACTAAGATTAGCATAAAATTCATACTTTGTTTTGACCAATCAGGAGAAAGCAAAGGTTAGCTGAAACATTTGTATTATGCTCTGGGGCTCCTGTGTTGCAAAGCACCCTGAGATATGTAGTCTCTTTCTCTCTCTATCTTTGTGCTCTGATTCAGCTGTGAGCTCAGACCCCACCCAACCATGTGGTTATTTCCTGCAGCAAGTACTTCCTTTCAAAGGTCAATCTCTGTACCTGACTACTTTCCTGTGTGTACTTGGTTATGTAAGCTTCCTGTGGGTGTGCAAAGCTGGATTTTACTTTCCTGCCTATAACTTTGTAAGTACACTGAACTTATCTATATAACGCATATTGTTATGATAATCACTGCCTGTTTCGTACCAAACATTTGAAACCCAGGAAACGTATATATTGCTTTAACAGCATTGAGCTGAATAAAACCATATACTCATATCTGAATTGTAGTCTTTTGATTAACCTTGTCAGTATCCAGACATATTTGTAATAATCTGCTACAGATCATCATTTGTACTAAAATGTGGGATTCAAATATTTTTAGTATTGTTACAGGTGGTACATAAAAACCTGGAAATTTCTAAAATCAGATTTAATGTAATTATTTTATAATAGCCAGCACCTGGTATCAGAATGTGTGCAATGTCACTGTACCAAAACTTCAAAGACATACTTTCTAGAAAATTGTACCCGTTAATTTTTGTTGAGGATTTTCTGATGTTTCCTGGTAGATGTAGCAAGTGATATACAAATAATCTTTTAACTGAAAACAATGTTTGCATTTGAGAAAGTGTACTGAACATATGATTTAGTGTCCTAAATGCTAGATATTTCAAATTTATGAGTTGTAGATTACAAGTGGCACAATAAATCTAGCAGAACCCAGCACCTGTTTTCTGACTTTGAGTTTCATAAATTATAAGAGAAATCATATTTATTACATACTTTTATGTTAGGATAATAACAAGTCAGTTGAAATTCTACAGCTGCAGAAAGTCATTTATATAAAAGTATATTAAACATCATGTTGGAATATGCTTTACTTAATTGTGTACACCCACTTTATTTCTTGAAACTTTGGTACTGGGTCACACTACATTAGAATTGGTTATACAGCCAGCAAATATGGAAGGAATTTATATAGTACAAACATATGTAAAAATCAGACACGTAAACATTACCCTTTATCTCTAAAGGTTTTCTGACTTATAATACAAATATTGCAATTAGGGCCATTACAGGCATATTTAGGCTTTGGGCTGCCCTGGATCCTTTTAGATTTGTTTGCCACTCATGCTCCAATTAGTACTCCTTAACCTTTGCTATGTACTCGTCCTAAAAGAAGAGATAAGTACATAATTGTTTTATCATGGGAGTAATATTTTGATAAATTCCTTTTTGATGCATTCTCTAAAGTAACTTTTGAAAAAGTAATTCCTTAAAAGCAGAGACAGAAAACCTATAAAAAACTGGCTATACATTGTTCTAGTCATTATTTTCTAAAGAAAATCAACCCTGATATTTTCAGCATTCTTTTTGCTGTATTATTATATGGAAATGTCAGGCACATACTAATTGGCACATCTGATGTGGTAATTAGTAATACCATCTGCTTGTTTGTTTCTGGAGCAGTAAAAAAAAAAAAGTACCTTATTAAGCACTCTGAGCGACAAACTGACATAGGGAACCATATATTGGCATAAACTGGCCCCACAAGAAATGCTAAATATCTCTTGATTGAGCTACTGTAGAGAAAACTGCTAGTAGGATATATAGTTAATTTTCAATGCTCTTTAAGATGAAAACAACTTTTTGCAGAGGAAATATCCCTTTAAGGCTTACAGTTAATACACTCTGATGTTGGATATAATCATCTTACCAAGTACAACTCCTATATTTTATAACTGGTAGGTGAAAAAAAATGTTTCTCAATAAAAATTGAAGATCGAAATGTTAAAATATAATTCTTCCACAGCCTTTATTATAAAATAGCATTATTGTATCCTGACATACAATTGTATGATGGTAATCAAGAAAAACGCCACACAGTAAGAATAATATGTAGATATCTTAATTTTCAGTAGAGAGAAAACAATAGTTATCCATAAACTTTTTTTTAACCAATATTTATATTAACCCCATCAAATAGTTTTTGACAGTTTTAGGAAATATCTCAGTGAGAAAAAGAGGATTTTGATTTCTCTGGGTAGTTAGCTTGTCTAACGTGTCTCAATTTTCTGTATTTTTTCGTCATAACAAAAATTTGGATTTCAGACTTATCCTAAGGGAAATTCACAAAACTAATCACATTTGAAACCTATTGACTTGCCAAGGAAGTCTTTCAATTATGTGTTAGTAAAATAAACCATAAAGAAATAAAATACTTAAAAACGGGATGTAATCTGTCACTCTAAATTATGCAACCCGTGTATTCATGCATTAGATATTGTTACTTTTTTTTTTTTAATCTTCCTTTTGTGATTGTATTTTTTAACATTTCCAAAAACCCTTAGCAGCATTTCTTTTTAATTGTCATTGCTTGTTATCATGGGCATCAATTATAATAAGTTACAAAATATGCAGTTTTGACTAGTATTTCATTACGTTGTATTTAAAAAAAAAGTTTTTTAAATAAAACAGTTCAAGGAAACTCTTTGCCATATACATTGAACTTGACGTCTCCTTCTCAATGTTGTTTACTGGTAAAGGGCCATTATTGTCTCATTTTATTTTTTGTTTATGGGTAAAAAAAAATAGAAAGCAAAAAATAAATACAGTAATGTAATTATTATAGTTACATTGTAACTGAGGTTACAACTGAGGTCCATCCATCTCTGTTAAAAATTCAACCTGGCTCCTAAGAAATCTAGCTCACTCCTATAACTCTGATACAACCTTTTTGAAACTAGAAACTAGTAGAAACTCCCCTGATCCAATAATTGAGAACTATGAAATATGTTGGTATTTTCTGCGTGGTGTCCAATAAGATACATTACTTCCAAGAGCTTGTCTATTTTCTCTCCCTCAAATTTTACCTTCTCCACCATTCCCTTTCTAATGGTCTTTCTGTTTGTTTCCCAGTTTCCATTCTCCTTCTCCCTATATTACATTATTTTATTCTTTATTTTTAACATTATTCTTCTTGACCGTTTTCTGCTAGTTAATAGTATTGGTGAATGGAGAGGTTTGGGCAAGTTGCATCCAATCCAACTCTCAGGTCTACCTACCCATTTGAGAGTGGGGAAATGTAACCAGTAAAAGACCCATCATGATCCTCCATTCATCATAATCCCCCTGATTCTCACTACCTATTCCAAGTAAAGAATGACTTACAAGGAAATAAGTTGCAGTGCAAATAACCATTCTGCAGTTCATATCATAAGGGAAAGAGTAAATCTTGCAATATATGGCTGTAATTAGGAATACAAAGAGTAAAAGAATATAAAATGTGGAGTGTATATTAGAGTAGACAAGTGCATCTGGAGTCCGATGTGTAGGCTAAGAAAACAACTGATTGTGTAAGATTTTTATTTCCTGTAAATGTATATCCTGCAACAACAAAAGTAATCCTTAATGTGGCTTTTTCTTCAATCCTGGAAATTCCTATGCTGGGAAATTAAACATACAAGTGAAAGATTTCCTATGAGGCATTACATATTATAACCCTGGCCTTTCAGAAGACCTTAACGATGTGTACAAATATTGGCAAGTGCTGTTCAACCCCAACTCCTTTCCAGCAACTTCCTTCTCTGCCTTGAAAATATAGTCAGTTCTCACAGAATGAGTAAATCTGTCTAAAGCCAGTTCACAATTAATTTGTTCTTAATTTGAGTATTTGTTCATTGAGTCAGTTCAAGTTCTGACCATATAGAGAGTTAAATATTTTTTGTTTATCTTACTTAAATATCTATCTATCTAATAGTATTTGTTGAATTTATAAATGCTAATTGTATAGATTGTACACTACAGTTTGTCTGGACCACCTTTAACACTAAAAACTATACCCTTTTGTATGGCCCCAAAGTCTGCAAGTTTACCAGTTTAATTCTTAATTGTCTGTTTGGCAGGCATCTCTTCTTCACTGTTCTCCATTTTTGATTATTCGATTTTGTCAACATCAACTATTTAAAACAAATGTTTTGAGTTCCATCTTAAAATCTGGGTCCTGGGTTGGTTTGTGGTGCTGTGTCATTCTTAAGGGCGGGTTCGGGATGCAACAGAATTGCAGCTAAAGAGAAGTGATGAGGCATGGGACATGGTTAAATGATTTGCTAATAAATAAATAAATAAATAAAATCCAAGAATTTTCATTTTCATTACCTCTACATCCCCATTTCCTTCACCTTTCTCATTAATCCCCATTCCTTTCTTTTCTTTCCCATTTCTTGAACTTCAACAACAAATACTATACAGTGCATGATCCATACATCTTAGAAAAAAAAGAAGTTCTATTCAATCCAGTTCAAATCTCAGTATTGATATCTGTGCCTTATTACCACTTAATCTCCTCATATAATATAAACAATACATTTATATGTTAATATATTTGATACACTAAAAATACAGTTGCTTAAAACTGAAAATATTTAGAGGTCCAGAGTAGAAGTCGCACCCATTCTTAGCAAAGGTATTCTTGTCGCTAAATATTTTGGCTACAATCAATTTGCTTTGACTAAAACATATGAATAATCATTTTTGTCTCATTTCCACACATAACATTTTAATAATTTAAAATTGTATTCACACCAAGTGTAATATTTAGGCTGCCACTTTTCCCCTCGGGATTGGGCCAGTTCTGCCCTGGCAGTGTTTATATCTATTCCATTTATTCATGAAGAATTGCTTTAAACGCTTGGCATTCCCCAGAGCTCATGTATGGGAAAGTAAAACTTACAAAGTAAACATGTCATTTGTCTCGGAAATATAATGCTCCCCCTTCAGTTGTGGTCAGGAATCCTGGAGGGCTCCTATTCCCACACACTTTACATATAAGTGGTTATAGCTACTGTGCTTAATGCTCTCTAATTTCATAGTACACTGTGAAGTGCAAAAAGTATGTTTTAACATATTAATCCTATTACCAACACAGTGGGTATTCTTAGAGAATGAAAGACAATATCTGTATACAAATAAATAGGCAACATTACTACAATAAGACACACTTTTTTGTTCCCTGCAAAAGAATACACTTACTTAAGAACACTGGATTTTATGGTGCGTCTTATAATGGAGGTCAGATGAAGTTTTTAGTGTTTTGTAAAAGTTTATAAAAACACGTGAACCTCTTAAACTTTAGAGCAGATAATACTGCACATACTCCAAACTAGAATGCTGATTGATGGGAGTGAAATTATACTACAAATACCATAGCTAATGTTCTTAAGCATGTAGTGATAGGAATGTTAGATTTATGCTTTAAGGCACATGATTTTATAACTGCCTTATCTAAATTATGTTTGTGTAATGTTATAATGTACTATGCATGTTTGGTTCAATTCCATCGAGTCTGGTGGTTGTTTTCATATCGGAGATGCCTTGTTTTTTCTCATAGCATTTTCCAATACAGTGCTGTCCATTTTGGTGGGCTAGATTTATATTGGGTAGTGAGATGGCAGATTTAAAATAATAATTAAAAACATTTATATCATATATATAGTTGTCATACTGCGAGTTTGTGTGTAACGCTCACAAAGTTGCGGGTTTGCGCATGCGCGTAGAGCATGCAGGGGCAATTAGCAGCAAAGCCATTCGTTGCGAGGCCCGTAATGGGCATGGAAGGCGCTCATTGCGAGGCCCGCAATTGGCGCAGAAGGGAGACCATGGAGAGTGGGCAAAGACAAATAGGGTTGGGAGAGGGGGGAAGAAACACAGGGGTGGAAGAAGGGGGCAAAGAGACACATGGCAGGGAGAGGGGGCAAAGAGACACAGGGGAAGGGAGAGGGATGGAAGAGACACAGGAGAGGGAGAGGGAGGGAAGAAACACTAGAAAAAGAAAAATAAAATATTATCCTGTCATTTGTGCTGAAGGCGCTCACTGCAACGGAGAAGGAGGAAAGGAGAGAGAGAAGCTGCGCATAGTGTGGCTCGCATTGCCTGGCTTTACCGCGCATGGCGAGGCTGCAATGTGCCGCAAACAGCATTACGAGGCTTGCAAATATTATACCGTCATTTTTGACGGGCAAGTGGCTAGTCTAAATTATAAATATACAAATGTAAATGTTTATATGTTTTTTTTTTTTATCAAATCACTAAACGTTTGTTAATTTATAAATGGTCCTCACATGTTAAGTTTCAGAGGAGATTCTCTCTGGTAGTCCACAGAAAGAAGCTGACAGGCTGTACTAAACCATAAGCTTGTAAAGGGACACTGCAAGTTGTAAACATATACACATAATAAATATGACAATTTAATACCAAATATGGCAACATCCTCTGTAATAGCAAAAGGAAGAATACATTTCTGTTGCTCTTGAATGTATGTCATGTGTATATGTTCCCAGTTGTTTGTTGGTAACTTGGAATATACCCAAGGGTTAAGGGGGTTCAAGCTGTGGACTACTTGCCCTCTTTGTCTAGAGTTTCAGCAACACCACATTGATGAAAGCCATAGATGCTAAAATGTACAAACCATAAATAGGTCATAATATATAAATATATATATTTAGTAATGTATATTATGCAAAATAAAATGGAATGAAACCAAACCACAAGACACAGGAAGAATATACCAATTAAAATATTTATTACATAAAAAGTGCACACTTAAAAAAGTATAAAAGTATTTAAAATATGGTATGTAAATACAATGTCACTAGAGTGATTATCACCTAATAAAATACAAAAGGATCTCTCAGTACAAATCAAATTAGAAAAAAAATAATCAAGGCCAATGACGTAGGGAAAAAAATAATATATTTGACAAATTATTTGCAAATGCTTCATCAGACATGGTGATTGGATTTTAAATTTCAATTAATTTGAAATAATTGCTTGATTAATGTTGGAATAAATCATTCATGAGGGTATACATTTTATAATAACATCCATGGACACTTTTCTGTGGTCTTCCAATTATAGTTTTGAGATTCTGGCTCAGTCAAAGCGATCACAACCTCTAAATGAACAAAAGCTCATTCTAAGATCGGTAATGATTCAAAAACCTTGGACTGTCTTTACAAGACTATGGAAACTTGGGAAAGTGGCCGCAGGCCAGGTCAGCAAAAGTATTGTAAAATATGTGTTCCTGCTTTTATTTTAAAGGAAGCCACCTGGTTTCTTCCTGCCAAAGATACCACTAACACCAGCTTATATTATTTCTACAGATAAATTAATCTTTGACTGCAGATGAGGAATCACTCTTTTGTTTATTCTATGATAGTAGACTTTTTAAAATGGTGTAAAAGAAAAAAATGCTGATAAGGTTAATAGCAGTACAAAGTTTGAGCATGTAAAAAAAATGTTGTGCTATAACATCGAGTTCTCTAATGTTCAAAGGATTATGGACTTTAAGGGCTAGTGTATTTTAGTTTACCATTGAATATACATGTGCAAACAGCAGCAGAGCAAAGCAAATTTAAAAATACAGTTCACCTCATGAATGGCCACTGCTGTAGCTCCCCCACTTCTCTCATTATCCTGAGCATTACTGCAAGGAAGTGAAAAATGTCAGTTGTAATACCATAATCAAACCCTTACAAAGACAGCCTAATCAATGGTATCACAGGTAAAATCTTTGACTTCATTGCAGTAGTGCCCAGGATAACGATAAAGGCTTGGGGGCTACAGCAGTGGCCATTCATGAGATAAACTGTAGTTTGAAATTATATTTTCTGGCTAAAGATTTGCTTTGCTGCTGTTTGCACATATATTTTAATGTTAATTAATCGTGAACTACGAAATAGGTTTAAAATGAAAAGTGCATGTACTGTCCCGCTTAAGGACCACTGTGACCCCAACAGGGTGTTACTTCAATATTAAAGGACATTATAACTGTCTGTTCTAGATATTTTCTGTATAATAAATCATCCCTGAGATACTCAGCATTGATTTAGGGCTCTTGCTTGGTAATTTTTAGTTCAGTATGCTAATTTGAGGTTCAGAGTGCTTTATAAGGGTTGTGGAGAGGATCTTACTATATGATAACCTTAGTGGCATTGTTTTTGCATCATTAGCAAATCAAATCAGCTAATTTGTATTTTAGAATGCTCATTTACATAAGAATAGGGCAGAAAAAAACTAATTATATCAGGATTGGCACATTTTAGAATCAAATGGCTAGTTGAATGTCTAATTAGTTTTTCATGTTGTTTAATAATATCTTTAAAAAGGCAACTTGATTTATTATTGTGTTTATCTAAATGCTACTTCTCAATCTGAATCATTAGTGAGAACAATTAATCTTCTATATTTACTTTTAAAATATTCTTGCTGAACAGAAGCTATTATTTTAGTGATCATCAATAAACCTGCACCCATAGATCATGCAGACCTACAGCCTTATTACATTGTGATTCTGCCAATTGAATAGGGCTCTATATAAGCACAGAGCATATTATTTTACAGAAGTTTTTAGTTAGTGAACTTCTCTCCAAAAGCAAGGTCTTCACTAACTAAAAACTTCTGTAAAAAACATATGCCTATTCAATTGGCCAAATCGCAATTTAATAAGGCTGCAAGTCTGGTCTAACATATAGGTGAACTATAGCAGGTAACAAGGAAGCCAGACTTTATGTGGTTCCAGATTAATCAGGCTTGATTTTAGGTATCTAATTAAAAAAAATATATATACATATAGTAGACTATTATCATTATTATTATTAGCCTTTATTTGTGAAGCTAACATATTCCATAGTGCAATACAGGGCAAAACAGTTCTAACACATTGCAAAAGAATGGAGAGCCCTGTCTTTGAGCTCAAAATTAAACAAACATAGTGTTTTCCCTAAAGCACCTTAATACTTGTAAATTTGCCAATTTATAATCTAAATGGTTTGGGTGTGATACAGGGAGGGCAATAGATGCAAGCTTCTTTAAACAGATGAGTTTTTAGTAAGGTTTGGAAGCAGGAAGATAGTCGAGAGGAGTGAAGCAAGGCGTTCCAAATAATAGGGGTAGCATGTGAAAAGTACTGAAGGTGGGAGTGAGAGGAGGTGATAAGGGAGGAGGAAAGAAGAAGACCATTAGATGAGAGAAGAGGGTGGAAGGGGGATTATATTGAGACAAGAGCAGAGATATAAGAGGTGCACTGTTGTTAAGGGTTTTTTACGCTAGGGTCATGATTTTAAATTTTATTCTGGAGGCTATGGGAAGCCAGTGGAGTGCCTGACAGAGAGGTACTGCAGACAATGTATATCATTTATATTTTCTCATCTGCCACCTATTCCTAATTTGACTTTCTTTTGTGTTATACAAATCCTTCACACCTGATAGGTTAGCAACACCTACTAACAAATATACTGTACATGACATATATTGCTACCAACCCTCATTTACCCAGCCTGATTAACCTTCCAGTGCGAAGTCACTGCACACCCTTAACTCTTATAAAAACTTTGGCCCAGCTAAGCAACAATTATCTGCTAGATTTCCAACTTTAACCAAATGTAATATGACAGTCTTTTTGAAGTTATTCCCATTAGTACTTTGTTTAAAGCTCTTTGTACCTTAGATTGTTTGTATGGTACCACATGTACAATGTTATGTAATATGTAGGGGTGTTCGAAATGAACAAAAAGAGTAGAGGTGCTCATCTGAGGACGAACAACACCTAAGTAGGTTTGTTCCATAGGTCGGGTTACCTACTCAGAGAGCAACCTCTTTTGTTCACTTGTGCCCTTCACAGGGAAAATATCCTATAGTATATCAATCTGGTCTCACTCAAAAGAATGATCCAGCATCAAAATAATTCTGCCCTGAACAGGAGAAACCGCAAACCCCAGACGTACGTTTCAGCCTCTGTGGGCCGCTGCAGTTAGGTGTAGCTGTACTTCCTGAGGTACAGTGAGAAAGGAGACCACGTATGGATCCCCTATTGTCTTACAAATAAATGGCTATATATATATATATATATATATATATAAATATATATATATATATGTTTAATTGAATTTTTTTTAAATGGTTTCATATCATTTATACTACTGATTCAGATTCATTAATTTTTTACTTAAATACTTGCAGTATTCAACTTTCTAGTTTACGATCATTGTTCTCTTGTCTGATAAATTAGTTGAGACAGCTGATTAATTCAGTAATAAATAATACTAAATATTTATGTTTACATTTTTAATTGTGAATGGGATTTTTTTAACAGGTAAGATTAGTTAAGACTAGTGAATATAGCAGGAAAATCTGCATTACTATATAATGGATTAATCAAGTCAAGTTTGGTGGTAAAATGGGGAAAGAGAGTCATAACTATAATTGCACTATTTTTAACTTTTTGATGTTATATATAACATTCCTGTGAAGTAAAGCTATAGCACTATATATTTATATTTATTCATATATATATATTATATATCAACTATTGAATCTACTATATTTTGATATCATTCTCAATCTTTGTAACTGTTTTCTTTTTCTCCTAGGTTTGTGATGCCATTGGAAATATTAAACAATGAACAATGAAAAACCAATGAATTATATTTGAAGCGAAGAATTTTTTTCAACTTGGTGTGCAATCAATAAAAAAAATAATTATTTTTGTATTGTGTTTAATATTTCTAATCAATTGATTAAGCGTAATTAAGTAAACACAATGGTGATTTCAATGAGAGTTTCTGTATGACAATATACCTTCACAATTTAATGATTGATCCAAATATATAGATTAATGAAATTCAATACATCTAAACGATGATAATAATAATAATAATAATAATAATAATAATAATAATAATAGTAATACATCTATCCATAAATTGTACTAATTTTGAAAGAAAAGTTCTAATATTCCTAACTTGGAAAAAGGTTAGAGCCAAGCAGAAAATATTACTATAGTACCAGGTGTGTAATCTTCAGACATTCCATCACTACTTAAAGACATTCCATCATTTTTTATGAATAGAAAGTTCAACTGGTAATGAACAACCAAGTACGATTGTAGCTTTTATCAGTACAACATATCTCTAGTGCTACCAATTTAATAGTAAGTTGCCGTGGTTATCTCTCTCTTCAGTGAATTGGGAAACAAATTATACTTTTTTTGCACACCTATGGTTCACTGGTTATCTCAGATGCTTCACTTACTTTGAAACTCTATACTGCATTGGATTGAATTTGGAATTTTTCATTGACGTATGCAATGGTTACTTTTATATTTTCTGCTGTTGCATTTTTCACTGCATTTGACATTTGGATGCCTTACAATATGCACAACGATGTCAAATATATGGCATTGTAGTCTGTAATGGAATGATCAAGCATGTTTATACAAATACTGTAATAGAATGTTCTGCACATCTTAGTTGTCTAGTAATCAGAAATTAGCTCTGTAAATTGATACAACATACCACTGAAATATCAAATTTATATGTAATTGAATGAGTTTTGAATGTCTGCTAAGTAATATGGTACACCCTTTTATTTTCCACATCTATCATGACCCGCAAGATAGGGGTCAATCTGTGATCAGTGTTGAATTGGATTAATATTCAACTGGCACATTTACAGCACAGAAAAAGCATAACATGTAGCCATTGTATAGAAAATTGAGCAAATCCATGTCTAAACTAGAAAAAGTGACATTAAAAACTTTTGTCTCTTTATTTTCTTCTCCCATAACATTTTTTTTTTGTATTCTGTACCTGTGTTTTTATGCTACTTTATCGGGGTAACAATACTCAGACAAGAGACCACTGGAACAAAGGCATCAATTAAAAGCTTTGACAGGAACAAAACTCACAATCTGAATTTATTAACCTTTAAACATATTTTACTTACATCATTATTGCTTAATGTATTCCTTTAAATTTTGTAACTTTCCATATCTCTGCATGTTGAGTAATGTTTGAGTTTTTAACATGTTTTTAAAAAAAAATTATGATATATATAGATGTTCCATGGCTACAAGTGTTTTTAAATGGACGAATGAAACACAAATTGTGATGGGTTAAAATGTATTCTCGGTGCCTGGACTTTTTAGGCTAAGTAAACAACTTCTTATCCCCTTTCTATTCAAGTAAATGTTACATGTCACAATGAAATATCACTGCAGAAAATAATTATTATCCCATATTACTATTACATATGGTAATACCACTTTAATACCTTTGCTAGACTAGCTGGCAGTGAAATGTTCTGTTGCATATTGAAAAATTATAAAAAAATTACACCAGGTCAATAATTAATTTGTTAGAACTCAGTGTTTACCATTCATTCCCATGAATGTAAATACATTAAAGATCAAAATCACAATAATATGCATGCAATGTATTTTGCAGGAAAAGCCACAGATAATAAAATATATTATTATTCCACACTGATCCAATTATGATTGTTTCTTTCACTATTAAACATTTACATTTATTAATGTAGGTTCAAATTCATACATCATTTTAATTAGTGAGTGCATAGCATAGTGCCCAGCCGTATGTATTTTTCATATTTACCCACCATTAGAAAGAGAGCAGAGGTCCCAAATATAGCATTTGTTTCCATTTTTAATAATCTGTAGCAAAAATAGTTTATCAGATGAATGTTATTAAATACAATTGTATTTTTCTATAGTAATCTGAAGTTTACTATTTGTACCTGTCAAATAACTTTCTAATCCATCCACCATGCATATATTAATATTCCCTTTTATGGGTGATTATCATCCCTGATGGTCTAACTTTTTTATTTTCAGCCTAATGTATGTCAAATTGATAAGAATGTGCCATTGCAGGCCTCAGGGAGTAATTAGCCTAAATTATGGTCTGCATGTGCTCATTCTAAGATATTTCATGTGTCTTTAGATTTCAAAGAATTCACTATAGTGAATAACTAAAGTTTGAAGTCATACCATATTTGGAACATACACTGTGTCCATTTAAATGGTGTGGTGTTCACCCTAATAATAAACTTAATCACTAAATGAATGACTTGCTTGCCTAATATGACAAATCTTTTAGTAACAAGTTTACTTTCTGTTTACAAGATTTTTGTTGGTTGCTTTCTTAAGCCCCTATTAATTTCCTTGTAGCTAAAGTACTTTTCATAAAGGGTTTTGTACATCCAATTCTGTTTTTGTTTCTACCTTTTTTACACTATAAACATGTTTACATTTCCATTTTATCAGTCGGTGTAATTTAAACTATGTGCATTATTTGCCTTAATTCACTTTTCTACTTTTTAAAATATGTACTGTTGAAAGCAAAAATGGAAAAAAACTGATATGTTTTTCATTGCATTGTTTGTATAGACTGGTACAGGCACAATTGAATTAGTCATTGTAGTGTGTTATTTATAGAAGACAATTTGTCGTTGAGGTGTTTGAGGATGCTTCGAGAACCTCTCCATACTTATTTTATGCTTTGTGGTATATGATGTAAGATTTATTTCTCTCTTAAGAGTTTTCCAACACCTCATCCTTTAATACATATAAACATTTATCCTGAAACTATGTATTATTATCTAAATCTTAAATAACATAAATATGATCTCACTTAGTTTAGACCAGTGGTGAGCAACTCAGACCTATGAGGGCCTCCAACAGTCTAGGACATCTCTTTGCTAGAGCACAGTTGGGCCAATTACAATAAGTTAAATAGAGTAATTGGCATGTGCTGAAGCAGCAATGACTTGAATGCAGAAGGAGAGACATACAGAAATTCTGGACTGTTGCTAGACATCGTAGGACCAGTTTGACCACTACACTTGGTTTACATTGTATGATACTTTTACAAAGCATGAGTTGTAAAAGTAGACCTGAGGGACATGACGGTCCCATGCATTGTTTGAATAGTACACATGACATTGTTTAAATTGAATTTTAAATTATTGGCATCTATAAAACAGTCTTTATAAAATACTCTTTATTATGTTAAAGCGGGGCTTGTTTGTACCACTGTATGCTTTATATTTTGTGAATTATTGCCTGAATGTAGACCAAGGAAATATATACAATAATTAATTCAGAATTTCTGGGGTTATAGCCTATATAACATGGTTTGATTTATATAAGAGGCATTTAGTATTTCTAATCAAGTATTAAAAAGACTGACAAGTGCAAAAATGATTTTGGACATTTTTATTGTAAAGCATGTTTTGAGCTTGCTTCTATGATTTCCAAAGTGTGAATGCTTTTACTAATGCTATTTTATTATATGAATGTACGTATTACTGCTACCACAATAAAATTGTTTGGAAATAATTTGTATATAAGCATCTATTCATTTCTAACAATCATTTTTTAAATCAGAATGCTAGCCCTATAATTAACACCAATTATAAGCAAAAGACAATGGGTGAGACTGATTGCTTGGAGTTTCAATGTATTGACTAAGAAACCTTTTTCCAATTGGTTAAAGGTTTGCAATGACTAAGGATCTGATCACATTAGATTCATAAAAACACTCATTAGGCAGCTTTTGCCTTGCTAATGTTTTTGCAAGTGAGTTTGCAGTGCAGTTACATTGTACTCATACTGTGAGTACTTTTTTCTAGGGGTGTTGTTTATTTTGCCCAGTTACACCTTCCAGTCACCTTCCTAACATGTACACGTAAGAGACTACGAGTATGAAAAACAGTAATCCTCATATCCGCACCACCCCTTACTAATGTGAACACACGAAGCACTAGCAGTATTCCTCCCACAGCAGTATTACAAATTAATGAGGGTGGTTTGTTACCCCCTCCACCTATGCCTCTCATCTCATTCACTGTAAAATATATAGTCTGTTGACGGCGTTGGAGGGGTATTGTATACATTTACCAGCTATTTTTTATTACAACTTTAATGATTTCATGATATGAATATTAGTTCTTTTTTTATTTCTTTGTATTTTTTTTTTTTTTTACATGTAACATTTTTTATTATTTTCTCTTAATTTATTTTTAAGTGTGTAGTGTTCTTTTACTTTTATGGAATGTTAGATTTGGCTAGAAGACTAGTTTGAAGGAACACGAAGAAGGGAACGGCAGAGGCGGAGATGGATAGAAAAGGTTGTTGAAGCAATGAGCATGCGCTTGATGGAGGGCAGTGGCTGAAGGGTGTGCCTGGCATGCTGTGGTCCATAGGGTCACGGAGAGTTGGACACAACTGAACTACTGAACCACAACAAAAAACTGTTAGGGACAATGGGTTAAGGTTAGATACTCAGGGGAGGGGGGGTCCATAGAGAGACCCATTGTAGGGGGTTCTATCCATGGAGGTCCATAAGGACCCTCTTGGGGATTAGGTGACCCACATACAGATAGTGTTTGGACCCTTTGTGGTCTGGGTTAGGCACTATGAAGGTATTTAGGGACACTGTGGGGTGTTAGAGCTTCATTAGTGTTTGGGTAGTTGGAGTTGATGACCTATCCTAACTTACACATGCTTTTAGAAGATATTTAGGGGTTAAGCGCCCTTCACCACAAAGCCAAGGGGTGTGAGAAAAGGGGGCCTAATAGCTCCCCACTTGTTGAAAAGGTCCAAGAGGAACAAAAAAACTTATGTATTGCAGTAGGTGAGGAGGATAATAATGAAGGACTTGAGACCACTCGCAATGGCTTATGGGACCTTGGTGAGTTATCTGACCATCCATAATTTTTTTAGCCTCAGTTGGTGCTCTCAAATCTTTGCAAACACTCACTTTTGCTTAGCGAGGCAGAGGCGGAGCAACCACCAGTGCAGATGGTGTCGTCTTCTATGGCCCCCGCGAACCTCCCGTGGGTCCCCTGTGGCTCCTTGTGCCACAAAACAGCTTAGCCAAGCTTTCTGACACACAGTGGCTTTAAAACTCAGGTAGTTGTAATACACACCCCAAAAAACTATTCAAAATTCTGCAACCACCAAGTTAACTTAAGATGTAATTTTTTATAAAGTTCTTAAGAGCACGGAAACGGAACGGATTAAACATATTCTAAATAATTTCAAAGTGTATATAAAAATACATATGAGTGGAGAAAATATTGTTAAAACACATACATTCCTGTACATTCCGTTTAGTTAGCATTTTAATGTAATGCATTGACGAGAATCAGATGGTATGATCAAGCATCCAGTCAGTCCCCCTCATATATTCAAGCTGATCCCCAAAGCAAGAGAAAAGGCTTTTCCTTTTAAAGTGGCCAACACCTCTCACATCACTTTCTTAGTTTTGCTAAATAAATGCAGCCTTAACTGTTGGATAGTCATGAATCATAAAGAAGAATTGGCTCCTATACATTTGGATATTTTAGAGTAGCAAGCACTCCCAGATACCACATAATATTGTTTATTCACTGAAAACGGAAAGGGAATAGGAATGTGTTACCACCTACATGCCATGCTGCAGCGCTGTTTTAACCACTTCATAAATTGCTAATATAATTCCCTCTTTTTATTATAATAGAATTCAACGAGTGGAAAAAATGTATCACTCTGTCTAAATGATAATCCAATGATAATACAAATAATTAAGAGTGTTGACTATATTATATTGAGGTTGTTTTAATTAATATTTCCTTGTCCTATACTGGGAAAAAAATCATTGAAAAAAAAAAAAAAAAATAGTTTATATTTATACCATTATCAATTAGCTTCTTTCTTCTCTCAAATTTTATGATGCATGTCTTATTTTAAGTCACATTTTAGTTTTTAAAAGGGATTATTTTTTTGCTTTTTTAGATAATCTAAGGTTCAACAAAGAACATTAAAAGTAAGCTGTTATGGTACAAGTATCTTGACTGTAGATCAACTCATTCACAATGTACTGTAATGTGATAGCGGCCTTTTGTCTAGGACGACTTGCCAGAGTACGTTTACAAATTTTATCTGACATCAAGACATTCCGTAACACAGCCTTAATTCATTTTTCATGGGTATTGTTATGAACAGGACACTACAATTGGGAAATGTTTCTATTCTTACACTTCTTTTAGAATTCAGTAGAATTGTTCAGTGAAAACAAAGCCTCCCTGGACACTGCAAATGTAATCTGACTCTTGTAAGAAAGGTATTACATATACATGTACCTGTATAGTTGATTTTATTGGCAGTAGAAATGCATTAACTGTAACATTCAATTTGATGCTGAAATAAGAACTACAAAGTGTATGGAGGAGAAAAAACTCTGACTGAAACAAGTTGATGGCTTATAAAAAAAAAACACCTCTTAGCTAATCTAGTCTGCCCTATATTCATTCCTGTGCTATAAAAAGTCAAATTTTAACTTGTCATGTGCCAGATTTAATATTCAGAATATGCCTGTAATGATATAGGAATCACAAGGTTGTGGAGACCAGCAGCCAAGGTCAGCAATAATCCAGTTCAGCAACTTGTAGGTGAAACAGGAACAAGCTTTATTGAAGTGATCAGGAACCACACAATAATCTGGCAAGGTACATTGACAGGAAGTGCCTCATATAGGCCAAGGACCAGACACCTGACCAGGCACAGCTGAAGAGACTTAGGCACTGATACAATTGCTAGCAAAGTCAAGGTTATCAGATCGCAATGAAATTCACAAAGGCAGGCTGGCGCAGTGGTAGGGAAGAGGTATAGCAGCCTGGGGACCAGGGTTCAAAACCCAGCAGAGTCAATTCCTCACATTACCCCCGCCTCTATAGGTGCAGCCTCTGGATGCCCTATTACCCGGTTTAGCAGGGTACGGCACATGAAAGGACCGAAGGAGATCAGGAGCGTGAATATTGTCCACTGGTTCCCACGAACTCTCCTCCTCACCATAGCCTTTCCAGCGGACCAGATACTGAAGCTTGTTGAGGAAGATCCTGGAGTCCAGAATTTTCTCCACCTCGTATTCATCCTCACCATCCCTGAGGACTGGAGGTGGGGCAGGCAGGGCTCGGCCAGGGAAAGTGTTGTCATGGAAAGGTTTCAGCAGTGCAACGGGAAACACCGGATGTATTCTCATGGAATCTGGAAGTTGAAAAAGAAAAGTGACAGCATTGATCTGAGCGATGATCTCAAAAGGTCCCATGAACCTCTGACCCAATTTATGAGAAGGAACCTTAAGCTTAAGATTCCTTGTTGACAGCCAAACCTTGTCACCAACATGATAAACTGGGGTCTCCATTCTATGCCTATCAGCAGCTCTCTTGTAACATTCCTGAGCCTTCGAAAGAGTCTCCTTCAACAGGTCTTGGGAATCTCGTAAGGTGGTTAGCCGATCAGTGACTTCAGGAATGGAAGTAGTAATTGGGAGACTCACTAGAAAGGTTGGATGGTAACCATAGTTGGCAAAAAATGGGCTCAAAGAAGTGGAGCAGTGTTGGGCATTGTTATAGGCAAACTCCGCCGTGGGTAGAAAATCCAGCCAGTCATCCTGCAGGTAACTAATATAGCACCGCAAATATTGCTCCAAAGTCTGGTTGGTTCGCTCCGTCTGTAGATTACTTTGTGAATGAAAAGCTGACAACAGATTTACATTAATACCTAGATTAGAACAAAAATGTTTCCAAAAACGAGATAAACTGCACTCCCCTGTCAGAAACTACTTCATCGGGCACTCCATGCAAGCAAAATATTTCCCGAATAACCAGGTCAGCCGTCTGTTTAGCTGAAGGGAGACCACGAGCTGGTATGAAATGACCTATCTTAGTTAACCTGTCCACAACAACAAGAATGGTAGTGTGTTCCTTAAAGGGAGGTAGTTCCACAATAAAGTCCATGGATATAGATCCCCAGGGACGATGAGGAATCGGAAGAGGCTGAAGCAAGCCAACAGGGGATGAGCAAGGAGTCTTATGTCTGGCACATACATCACAAGAGGACACATACTTCTTAACATCCTCATGATACTTCGGCCACCAAAAGGATCGGGCAAGTAGCTCTTGTGTCTTTCGGATTCCTGGATGACCTGCTGGTTTTGAGTCATGGTAGAGACGTAAACGGTCCAGTCGCACTGACTCCGGAGCAAACGGACGTTGTTGAGAAATCCAAAACGCATTAACCATCGTCATATGGAGATCACGAGGAGGATCACGAAGAACTGGGTCTTCAGCGTAGCCATTTTTAATGCGAGACATCAGATCAGAAGGAAATGTAACTCCTATAAATATATCCTCCGGCAAGATGGTGGTCTTGGTTACGGTAGTATGGAGGGGGTCAGCTATTCTAGACAAGGCATCCGCCTTACCATTCTTGGAGCCAGGACGGTATGTAACCAAAAAATTAAACCTCGAGAAGAATAGGGAACAGCTTGCTTGTCTGGCTGACAGTCTCTTAGCTGATCAAATACATTCCAGAATTTTGTGATCTGTGAGGACAGTAATTGGATGGGTGGCTCCCTCCAAGAGATGTCTCCATTCGGTGAAGGCAGCTTTTATAGCTAATAGTTCTTTATTCCCTATGTCATAGTTTCTTTCTGCTGGCACCATCTGGCGGGAATAGAAGGCGCACGGATGTAACAGCATCTTGGGTCCAGTCCTTTGAGACAGTATAGCATCAACAGCTGAATCAGAAGCATCAACTTCGACAATAAATGGTAATTCCGGCTGAGGATGTACCAGGATGGGGGCAGATGTAAACAGAGTCTTTAATCGGGAAAATGCGGTATCAGCCTTATCGGACCACTGAAATGGAGTCCCTTTACGTGTAAGTTCAGTGATCGGTGTAATAACGGCAGAGAAATTCTTAATGAAACGCCTGTAAAAATTGGCAAACCCCACAAATCTCTGAATATCTTTTTCATTCTTGGGGATGGGTCAGTCCAGCACAGCTTTAATTTTACTTGCGTCCATACTTAAACCTTTGGGAGTTATTACATACCCCAAGAATTGAATTTCTGTTTGTTCAAACTCACATTTTTCCAGTTTAATGTATAGGTGGTGGGTACGAAGGCGCTCCAGAACCATACGGACCTGTTTTCTGTGGTTTTCAAGATTATCAGAGAATATTAGGATATCATCCAAATATGCCACAACAAACTAATCCAGGAGATCTCGTAGTACATCATTGATAAGATGCTGGAAAGTTGCAGGGGCATTACACAGCCCAAATGGCATTACTAGATATTCGTAATGCCTGTACCTGGTTCTGAAAGCTGTTTTCCATTCATCATTTGGTCTTATGCGAACTAGATTATATGCACCCCGAAGATCAAGCTTCGTAAATATTTTAGCTGAGCGAAGTCTCTCCAAAAGTTCAGGAATGAGAGGCAAGGGGTAGCGGTTTTTAACAGTGATGTTACTAATGTCCCTGTAATCAACGCATGGCCGTAGGCTGCCATCTTTCTTTTCTACTAAGAATATAGGAGCTCCTGCTGGAGAAGTAGATGGTCGAATAAAGCCTTTGGCAAGATTTTGTAAGTATTCACAAAGAGCTTTCAATTCAGGCTCAGAAAGGGAATATATACGGCCAAATGGGATAGCAGCTCCAGGCAACAGCTCTATTGGGCATAAGGCCTGTGGGGTGGAAGCTGATCAGCATTCTTCTTATCACAGACATCTGCAAAATCCCGATATTGTAGAGGAAGCTTAGTCAAGTTTGTAGCAACCATTTCATTAATTGTTGTGGCAACAGGTGTTACCTTAGAGGGTTGACAATTCATTAAGCAGTGTTCTGAAGGAAAGGACAAAGTTCTGATCTTCCAATCAATCTGTGGGTTATGCAGAGCAAGCCAAGGCACCCCAAAAATCACTGGAAACTGTGTTGAGGAAATTAGGTGGAAAGATATAGCCTCATGGTAATTCACTTCCAGAGTCAACTTTAAGGGCACAGTCTCACGTGTAACCGGGCCTGACGTAAGTGGAGAACCGTCTACTGTCTCCATGAACACAGGTGAATAATTAGGGATAGACTGAATTTTATTTCCTGCAGCAAATTTAATGTCCATAAAGTTTCCGCCTGCTCCAGAATCTATCAGAGCTGTAGTTTAAATTTTACGATCACCACATTGCAACGTGATAGGCACAACAAAATGAGGATGTTGAGTCAACATACCCTCTTCACCATGAGCCAGAGAAAACAAGGGTTGTGTGACAGAATCCAGTTGATCTGATATCTCGGATTGGTGTCGAATCTGTGCACCCTCAGCAGCCATAGCTATTGTTCTTTTGGATTTGCTAGGGCAATTGATGGCATAGTGCCCTGCACTACCACAATACAGGCATAAACTGTGAGTGCGTCGCCACTGTTTTTCTTCATTGGATAATGGCCCTCTTACTAGATTTACCTGCATAGCCTCTGTCTCAGCGTCTGTAGGTGTTTGTGGGGTCGGAGTAGAAATTCTTGAATAGGAAACTAGTAGCACTTGGTCTAAAAGAGCCCTGTCTTTCCAATCTTCTTTCAGACAGTCTCTGATCAATACGGATAGCCAAACCCACAAATGCATCAAAGTCAGCAGGAAGATCAGCACAAGCTAACTCATCTTTTATAGCTTCTGAGAGACCATTTCTGAAGTGGAACCTCTGGGCTGATTGGTTCCAGGTAGTATCAGCAAACCACTGTCTGAATTCAGCAGCATATTCAGCCACAGAGCGCCTCCCTTAATGCAAATGAAGGAGAGTGGCTTCTGCTGTAGCACATCGATTGGGGTCATCAAAAACTAGGCACATGGCCTCAAGAAAGTCATTTAAATTACCCAAGACTGGACTGTCCTGTTCCAGAAGAGGGGAGCCCCAAGCCAGGGCTTCATCTTTGAATAGGGAAAAAATAAATCCCACCTTCTTTCTTTCAGATGGAAATCGGTGAGGTAACATCATGAAGTGCAAACGGCATTGATTTAGGAAACCGCTAAATCTTTTGCGATCTCCTCCAAACTTTTCTGGTAGGGGCAAGTGGGCGTCTTGTGCAGGTGTAACAGTAGCAGCCGCAACATCATGTGCCCTGTAGCTGGTATACTCACTGTGCATTGACTGAACTTTACTTTGCAGTTCAGCTACCTGGTCCTGCAGCACTTGAATGGTCTGTGCCTGGGTCTGCACAGTTCTTGCAAATAAAGCAACCTGCTGGGCCAATGCAGAATCTGTCCCGGCGGTCTCCATGAAAGGGCCAGATTATTCTGTAATGATATAGGAATCACAAGGTTGTGGAGACCAGCAGCCAAGGTCAGCAATAATCCAGTTCAGCAACTTGTAGGTGAAACAGGAATAAGCTTTATTGAAGTGATCAGGAACCACACAATAATCTGGCAAGGTACATTGACAGGAAGTGCCTTATATAGGCCAAGGACCAGACACCTGACCAGGCACAGCTGAAGAGACTTAGGCACTGATACAATTGCTAGCAGAGTCAAGATTATCAGATCTCAATGAAATTCACAAAGGCAGGATGGTGCAGTGGTAGGGAAGAGGTATAGCAGCCTGGGGACCAGGGTTCAAAACCCAGCAGAATCAATTCCTCACAATGCCTTTATTAAGGATTTCTTAATGTATTTACTCCAATAGCCCCAAAATCCTTTATGGGATAGATATAGCATGTATTCTGTAATATGTTACTTTCTCATATTACTTTTAATCAGGGAAGTATTTTGTTTTTTTGCTGCGCTAGGCCTATTCTCTGAACCCCCCACCACCCATTTACTACTACTCTTTTTCTATGTTCTGCATGCGCTTCGCATGCAAGTGTCTTTCATGATTTAATTGTTTAAGGATTGGGATTATGTATTATTGTGTGTGGTTATATGTTGCCTGTACATGGTTATTATGTATACTAGTTATTACATATTATAAGAGGAAAAAAATATATATATATAGAACATACCTGGAATTGGTGAAAATGCTCTGCATAGAAGTTAGCTGCAGATCATTGCACACTCACACATACAGACCTTGGGTCAAGACAGATGTATGTACTTCAAGTAGTCCTAAGCAAACACTTGACTTTAACATAAAGGTTTTTTCACTAGCCAGCTATAGATATCTGGTGAATTTGATCTCAAGAGATTTGCAAGCCAGATTATTATTATTATTTTTATTATTATTATCGTTTATTTGTAACACGCCAACATATTCGTAGCGCTATACATAAGTTAAGTTACAGGCAATGACAAGTTAAAGATTCACACATTGCAAAGAGTGGATGGCCCTGTATTTGAGCTTGGAATCCAGTGTCCATAGCAGTTTGCCTAAAGCACCTTGCAGGATTGAAACCACAGACTTACAATCTAAAGGTGGGCTGCCACCAGATGGGCTGCCAGCACACATACACAAATGTACACAAGGGTGTGGTATTGGAGAGTATAAATATGTTGTTTTGATCATTCAATAAAGGTTGATATATAGTTTTCACATATCCACAGTGTGAGACTATTTCTGTGTGTTGTATCCTGACTTGGGGAGTGGTCTTGCCATGGACCACTAAGAACCTGTATGCAGTATTATCTGCATGTACCTCTTCAGAAGCCATCTTTTGTGCCACAGAGAACATGAACTACACAATTCTGCTGGGGTAGGTTTGAACTAGGTTCATATCAAGCCCCTTGAAGAAGCAGATCGTGACAGTGTCCAACGTAGAGCTCAGTCACAGACTAAGTAGAGAGATTAGTGCAGGGGTGGACCTACCAGTGGTGCAGGTGGTCCAGTGCACCAGGGCCCTCCTCTGGGGAGGCCCAGTAGTGCTGTGTAATTTTTTTTCTTTTGCATTTTTTTCTATAGTGTGGGGGTCACCTTGAGGTCTCCCCAACCCTCCAGGCACTCCCCGGTTCCCCTGGGCCTCCCTGGCCACATCTCACCCTCTTTCTGGCTGGAAATTGGTGCATACCTGTTTCAAAGAGAGTGTTTCTCCTGAAGCTCCAAAGTGGCAGTGTGGAGTAGCTTAGCACTTTGGGGATATGTATCAGCGTGGTGCAGGAAGCTGTTTCACGGATACTGCCTATCATCAGCGTGGGCGGGATTCAAACTTGTGTTGTGGACCTTATGAGTAGGTAGTTCACCACGACACTCATTTAATATATGGTGGGCAAAAGAGCGATAGAAGCCCTCCACCGTACAGTAGCACAGCATATAAACAGTACATTTGTGTCCACATTTGAATGTCTAAAACACGTTTAGTGTTTAGTTTGTCTTGATTTCCTGAAGTACTGATTTATTGGATCTTCTTCCTGTCCAAGAGACTAAGTATTTTTCACCAACACCACAATTCAAAGGTGGCAATTCTACATCGATCAAACTTCTTTATGGTCCAGCTCTCAAATCTGTATGTTACTACTGGGAATGCCAAAGTTCTAATTTTGCAGACTTTTGTTGATAGTTTAATATCTTTACTTTTTACTAGCTTGTCCAAGCTTGCCAACTTGCCATAGCTTTCCTCCCAGAAGCAAATGCTTTTTAATTTCATGGCTACAATCATCATCTAAAAAGATCTTGGATCCCAGAAAATAAAATCTGTCACTGCCTCCACTTCTTCCCCATCTATTTGACAGGAACAAAGATTGGCTTTTGCTATAATCTTTGTCTTTTTAACATTGAACAGTAGGCCAGCTTTTGCACTCTCTTCTTTTACCCTCATCAATAGGTCCTTTAGTTCCTCCTCACTTTTAGCCATCAGAGTAGTATCATCGGTGTATCTGAGGTTGTTGATATTTCTTCTACCAATATTGATTCTTGCTTTGGATACATCCAGCCCAGCCTTATGCATGATGTACTCTGTGTATAAGTTGAATAAATAAGGTGACAATATACAACATTGTCACACACCTTTTCCGATCTTGAACCATCCTGTTGTCCCATGGCGGACCATGGCTTCTTGGTCCACATACAAATTCTTTAGGAGGAGGATAAGATAATCTGGTACTCCCTCCCATATATTTAAGAACTTGCCACATTTTGTTTTGATCCACATTGTCAAAAGGTTTTAGAATATTCTATGAAGCAGAAGTAAATGCTTTTCTGGAACTCTTATGCTTTCTGTATTTTTCAACAGACATTGGCAATTTGATCTCTTGCGCATCTTCCTCTGCGGAACCCGGCTTGCATATCTGGTAGTTTCCAGGCCATTTATTGTTGAGTCGAGCTTGTAGACTCTTAAACATTACCTTGCTGGCATGTGATATGAGTGCAATTGTTCCATGGGATTGGGATATATACTGACATTTTCCAGTCTATTGCCCATTGCTGAGTTTTCCAAATATATATATAATATTTGTATATCTCAATAAAACTTAATATTTTATCATGCTTTAAGATTAATCATAAATAATCTAACCCTTGCATTTGCATCTCTATTGGGCCCTGTTTGTGATAGTATTATTTATTTTCCTATAGTGCATATTACTGAGCAGACTCTGTCCTCATTGTTTCAATTACCCCAATCACATTAGTTACAATTGTGCCTACTAGACAAGGGTGGTGCTATTAAAAACATTTTTATATATATAAATAACTGCTTCAAAGTGACCTGTAAATAATTACTAAAAGACATCTGCGTCATTAAACATTTCTTACTTTCACACTTTTGATTTCTTTAAATAAATACACAACGCATTAAATAGCCTTAAAACTAACATGGCAGATGACTTGTAAAAACTTCTTTATTTTTAAGATCAAACAGATTTCTACCCTAAGCAGAAATCTCATGAAAAAAAAAGTTGACACAAGTTTTCTTTAAGTCTGCGTCATTAAATATATAACAGCCATGTTTTTTTAATAGGTCAGTCTTACTGGGGTTTAGCCATATTTCTGTGCACAGCAAAGACTTTGTCTTTTTCTCATATCTGACCTGAGGTGTTGGAAACACAAGCCAGCAGCAGCAAGTCTTAATGTTAATCCTCACATGCAATATTAATGCAATTTTTTGCCAAGTAAAAGTGTTATAATTGTGGTAAAATATTCTACAGCCTTAAGCAAATATAAGATACATTACCACTGAAGCTTTTTTAAGTCTCTGATGGTGACTCTTCAATTTCCATTTCCATGTTCTGCATTCATTAATTTTAGCTAATGACTATCTGTATTTTCAGGGAGGGAAAAGGTGAGAGTGAGATTTTTTGGTTCCCACACCTCCCTCTATGCAGCTGTAGGATATAGCTGGATTTACTACTTGGAACTAAATCACTGGTCCAATTAAATATGTATGTGCTTTTTACTGGGGTTTATGTTGAGTTATGGAACTTGAGTTCAATTTTCATTAGATGACTTTCTTATAAGAGTTCCACAACTCAAATGTGTTTCAGTATCAGATTATGATCCAGTAGACTTTATCTTTGCCCAATGCAGTTTAACAAAGAAGCAACCAGCAAACAACATTAGTGTGGCTGTGAATTCAAAATAGTTTCAGTTTGGTAAATTTCTTCAGTAATTCACATTATGTTGCTGCCTCTCACAGAAACAATATTTGGAGCAATAACTGAAGGTGCCCATAACCTTTACATACATTTTTACTTCTATGTGTGCTCTTTCACACATGTAGATCAGTTGATAAGATCACTTCCCCTAAAAAAAAGGCTAAAAGTGTAAGCAATCCAAATAATAATAATAATAATAATAATAATAATAATAAAAATAATAATTCTATTGATAAAAAATATGTCCTTTTTATTTTTTTATTCTATAGTTTCAGTTATTCAAATGGTATTTTTAAATACTAGTTCATTTTTGATCATTTGCTTGATATAGTTCGGCACTCAAATTATAAAAGGTTGAGGTCCTCTGGTTTAATAAAATTACAACTTTCTCATGAGATTTGAACACTCCAGTTTCCTTGTTAATCTAAAGAAGGGGCCGTCAACCTTTTAATACATCCCGGCGACTTTTGATGGTAAAATTTCCTTACGGCTCACCAGTGCCGCAGAAACTCAATTTTATCTAATTTTTGGTTACATAAATCATGTGGCCCAGTACTTACTAGATAGTGATCCGGTCCTGAATTCTGTCCCTAGGCTCCCTCACTAGCTCTCCAACCAGCCATACGTAGTGTGATGTCACTTGATTAACCCACTGTCCATGAAAGCTTGAATCACCCACTAGTGGGCGGTAGGGACCAGGTTGACTACCACTGATCTAAAGAGTCACTTATCCAAGATTAAGTGATAACATATTTCACTGATAAACTATGTAGAATAATATCAGTATAAAAAACTAGCTATGCATTGTACTAGTTATTTATTTATAAAGAGAATAATCCTTGAGAAAAAACAGCATTGTAACAGACAAAAAAACAGAAATTACCGGTAAATCTATACTAACATTTATAAATCTTTTTAAATGTATTTCTTTAAAATCTAACATGGTGGTGTTGGAAAGTTGCAAAACTAATAATCAAAAGTATGTTTAATAGGCCAGTGCTGCTCTTTTAATATGTTGATGTACTTCAAATCTGAGCACTCTGCTTATTGTGAATATAAAAAAATGATATTTTGTGATAAAACTGCAGATTTTCCCATCATTGTGAGATATCAACTCTTCCCATTTTGTCACATAATGTCGTATCAGAACCATCATGAGAAAACTCCACCAGAACACACACTTCTAACACCTGCCAAATATATGTACAATTTGATATACATAACCACAACCACATATACACACAGATACACAGCCACATAAATGAAGTGATATGCAGAGAAATGAGGCAACATTCACTGATACAAACACATGCTGATCCAAAGTTGAATAAGACATATGACAGCCAGTAATACTTATGTAGTGAAAGAAAGTATTTGTGGTTAAAGGCTGGCTGCAGATGCTTAGTAAGGGGGTCCGAATAGGTTTTTGAGGTCGAGTGTTCGAGAGTCCGGGGACTGGATACAGGACTGGAAAGATTGTGAGTGACATAGTAGGTGATGACAAGGTAGTGCGACTAGTCTTTGAAAATTGAATGGGTGCAGTAGTCGGCAACAAGAGTAAAGTCTTGATTAGTGAGATACCTTGTTGCAAAGGTGAGATTGTGAACTCGCTTGGTTTTGGGAACCCATAAGCTAATTTGGTAGTGGCAATGGCGGATAATGAGGTGCTTGGCCACTGATGGTGGACTTCCAGGAGATGAAGTTGCCTGGGAAGGAAGGCTTTCTCCATTGCAAATATTAGAGTTTGCCAGATGGGATCTCCTTGGTAAATAGTTTTGTTATCCCCTATGTAATTGGATCAGATCATTAAAGAATAGTCTGGGATGAAAGAATGGGTCAGAGTTTGTCATAAGGAAGTAGTATGATCAGAGCACGATGATGGCTTAGCGATTTGGAGTTATGAGCTCTGAGATCCGCAACTTGGTTTGAAATTGAATACATGATTCGAAGGAAGGTCTTAAAATGTGCATGAAGGTTAAATGACGTGCTTCGAGCAAGCATGAGAAAATTGCCATTATGGAGTGTCCATATATTGTGTACGAATGAATAGTAATAGTTAATAGGAAGATCCTTGTTAAAGAAATAATGCAGTGAATATGGAAGTGAAGGGACACGAATAGTGAATTAAGCAATGATAGTGAATATGGCTGAAAGTGGACGAGTGTAGTGATGATCTAGCTTGAGGACAGAGACTGAAAAAGCGAAGAACCTTGGAAATGCAAGATACAAGGGGGTTTGGAGTAAGGGTGTTCCTTTAAATCTAGAGAGTAAGAATTAAGAGGTTAAGATGGCAGTTAATGCTGAATTAGTGACAGTGGAATAGTAACGTGGTGTGAATGGAGTAAATGATTATAATAGTACCGTATATACTCGAGTATAAGTTTTTCTGACTTTGTGCACCCGGTATATGCTAATGACGTGACGTCACATGCGCGCCACGTCAAGACGCCGGAAGGAGCGGAGGCCGGAGCAGAAGCTTCAGATGCAGGTAAGTCAGGGGAAAGGGAGAGGGGGGGTATTTAGAGGGGTAGAATGAGGAGGGGGGGTTGAGGTTGAGGAGGGGGGTTGAGGTTGAGGATGGGGGGTTTGAGGTTGAGGATGGGGGGTTAAAGTTGAGGAGGGAGGTTGAGGAGGGGGGTTGAGGTTGAGGATGGGGGGGTTGAGGTTGAGGATGGGGGGTTGAAGTTGAGGAGGGAGGTTGAGGAGGGAGGTTGAGGTTGAGGAGGGAGGTTGAGGAGGGAGCTTGAGGATGGGGGGGTTGAGGAAGGGGTTGAGGATGAGAAGGGAGGATGAGGAGGGGGTTGAGGATGGGGGGTTGAGGAGGGAGGTTGAGGATGAGGAGGGAGCTTGAGGATGAGGAGGGAGGATGGGGGGGTTGAGGAAGGGGTTGAGGATGAGGAGGGAGGATGAGGAGGGAGGTTGAGGTTGAGGAAGGAGGTTGAGGATGGGGGGTTGAGGTTGAGGAGGGGGGTTGAGGTTGAGGATGAGGAGGGAGGTTGAGGATGAGGAGGGAGGATGGGGGTTGAGGAGGGAGGTTGAGGAGGGGGTTGAGGATGGGGGGGTTGAGGAGGGGGGTTGAGGATGAGGAGGGAGGTTGAGGATGAGAAGAGAGGTTGAGGATGAGGATGGGGTTGAGGAGGGGGGTTGAGGAGGGAGGTTGAGAATGAGGAGGGGGGAAGGGAGAGGGGGGAAGAGACACAGGGGAGGCAGAGGGGGAAGAGACACAGGGGAGGCAGAGGGGGAAGAGGACACGGGAGAGAGAGGGAGACACAGAGGGCACAAGAGGGACACAGGGGGCAGCACATTTCCCACCCTCGGCTTATACTCGAGTCACTAATTTTTCCCAGTATTTTGTGGTCAAATAGGTGCCTCATCTTATACTCGGCTCGGCTTATACTCGAGTATATACGGTATACTGTTTTTTTAAGAAGTGATTTAGCTGGGAGTAGTGATTAGCGACACTTTATTGTTGAATTAAGTAATGATAGTGAATGTGGCAGAAGGTGAACAGAACCATGGAAATGATATACAGGGAAATTCGTATTTGGGGTGTGTATCTTTAAATCTGGATAGTAAGGATTAAGAGGTTATTACGGAGGATAATATTGAATTAGTGACAGTGGAATAGGTAACATTGTGTGAATGGAGAAAATTACTTTAATAGTGGACTGTCTCTTTAAGAAGTGAGTTAGATAGGAGTAGCGATTAGTGACACTTTTACAGTGAATAAGGTAATGATACTGAATGTGGCGGAAGGTGGACAAGTGTGATGATGATCTGGCTTGAGGACAGAGGCGGAAAACGTGTAGAACCTTGTAAATGGGAGATACTGGAATATCTGTAGTTGGGGTGCTGTTCCTTTAATTCTAAAGGGGTAAGAATTAAGAGGTTAAGATGGTGGTTAATACTGACAGTGACAGTGGAATGGTAATGTGGCGTGAAGGGAGTAAGGATTATGATACTGTACTGTCTCTTTAAGAAGTGATTTAGATAGGATTAGTGATTAGTTCAACTTTGTAGAAGAAAAGAAAAGAAAATGATAAGAGAATGTGATGTAATTTATGAAAAGTTAAATTGGAGATAGTATTAAGAAGTAGGATTAAAAAAACTGCAGAAGTGGGTATTTCAAATTTGTATTTGGCGCTGAAGCCTTGGAAATCACGCAAGAGATGAGATTTGAGCGTTGCTAGGCAACGGGATACTTTAGAGCCATGACACGGCCAGAGAAGGCCAAAAGACAGCAGGAAGAACATAAGAAACTGGGAAGGGAAGCGTGAAAGGCGAAGTGGGGCAGAAGGGAAGGGAAAAGGAAGTAGAAAGCGGAGCCAGGAGCAGCAGAGAAAATGAGAGGAAGAGACAGGTGGTGCGGCAGGAGGAGGAAGCCAGGGGGAGGCAGACAGGATAAGGACAAGGGGGAAACAGGGGAGAAGGAAAGGGGAGACAAGAGCAAGAAGGGGGCAGCTGCATGAAAAGAGTGCAGAGGAGGCATACCATCAGCTGAGCCACAGCAATGGAGGAACAACCAGCCAGGACATGAGACCAGCGTCTGCACATTAAAACGGCGTGCAGCTAAGTGATGAGTGAGGAGGGGTTTATAAAGGGTATGTGGGATAGGGCTCCTCCCTCACTTCCATTTAATTAAAACTTGTAATATATAAAATGCATTTTTGATCTCAATTTGACACTTCCATTTACATTTTATTTCTTAATGATTTATCCGAACTTCAGTTATTTACAGACATTGTTACATCATGCCACTGAGATGAGTGAATTATCTTTATTTTCAAGTCCACTGAGGGAAGACTTTGGGGAGAACAACAATCACAGCCAGAGTGGTTAGTTGGTCAAATTATTTGTTAAACATTAGAATTTTTCAAGGAGGAACATCCAACATTATTGTTTCATTAAGTAATTTAGGGTTTCCTGTAGACATTCAGCAGTTTCAGGCCTGCTCTCCTAGTGCATAGAGCTGAGTCATAGGGCCATATTAAATTCCAAGCCTGTAGCGGCACCGGTACACCCGCAAAGCCTGCAGGCTTGAAATTCAACAGAATTACAGAGCTATTAAATTAGCCAAGCCCGCAACCAACGTGGCCGACATCCAAACCTGTAAACCGTTCTTGCGCACGTAGCATGTGCGGCCGTGAACATGATCAATTAGTCAGAGCCACAGTTACGTGTTTAGACGGAGCCAATAGTAAAAGAGATCGCCATCATACGTCACTGAAAAATGGAGTTTGATTTAAATCCCTTACGGGTTTGAATTCAGAGTTACGGATTCAGACCCGCATTTCAGAAATAATGCAATATTAATAAATCAGTATTCTAGTCCATTCAAGTCCCATCATATGTATAAACACATTGATTGTGGGGATAGATAAAACACAAAAATTAAACAATAAAATAAATATTTTATATTGCAGATTTGTGAGCTTGAGAATGTTGGGCTATTAATTTTAATACCTAACATAACTTTACCTTTAATATTAAGTACAGTAGTGTGTTGATATTTGCATTTACAGTGCTATGGATAGGACTTTAACCCAATTTAATAGCGATTTGCGAACGTAACATTTATGGGCTTAACAGATCAAAGGCTTTATGGCAACGGAGTTCCGCTTTTGACAGCCCGTAGGGTTTTTCCACATGTAAGCCGCAGATTGTTTGCCGGTAGCTGTACAAGACCAATTTAATAGCCGTAAGTCTAGCGGGCTCCATTACTGGCTACAGGTTTTCACGTTGGGGGAATTTAATAGAGCTGACAGAGTCTTCTGGCTGCTAAAATCCTCCACTGAGCAGAGAATCCTCTGTTCCCGATACAAAAGTGGTTCACAGATTGACTACTGATAATACTCTGGAACACAAACATCGCATTTGTTAAGATTCCTAGACATTTCGACCTTTTCTGTATCTCTTGTCCTTTTGGCTTTGTAAGTTTGGTCTCCAAGTAGTTTGTTCTAAGTCATATTTTCCATGGGCAAAAAAATCCCATTCACTAGACTGCTGATATGGAATGGTAATAGACATTGTCTCTCCACACTGTAACATAGCAGGATCATTTGAAATTTCTTTGTGGTAAATGGTTGGATGAGTATACTATGTTAAATAATAGACTGATTGAGCTATGTTCAGCAAAGTGACAGTGTTCTTACTTGTAACCCTGATGTGAATGGGCTGGAGACCTACCCAGGCCCCTGGATTCGGTCGGAGGGCCACGTGACCTTTGCAGGCCCGGGAGGATGGAAGAGAGGGAGTGGCTAGCTGGGGGGCAGAGCCACCATGGGATTGGCGCCAATTCGGCCATTATGCCCCCAGCTAGCCAAGAAATCAGATCCCACCCACCCATCCCTAACATTGGGAGCATAGGTGTTAATTTATTGTAAATGTAAAAATCATGTGTTAGGTAATAAAATAAATAAATAATAAAAAAGAAAATAAAGTATTATAATAAGTCAAGTATTTTAGTTTAATCTGTTTACGTCATTAACAGTTGTGATATGCTTTCAATTTTCAGTTTGAATTATGATGTGTCTGTATTTGTTGTTCTCACAGCGTGGCGGTGGTGAGGGGAGCTGCCCGGACAGTGGTAAATTGGGGGTGATCCTACCCTACGGGGGTACGGATGCTCCATCACGGTAGGCCCTGGACGAGGGTCAGGGCGCAGAGTGTACTGTATCGGTCGTCAGGCTCCTCCCCTCTCTTTATGTATATTTAAATAAATGGTATTGTTATTATTATGTGAATTTGGGTTTACCAATAAACGCTGTGGCCAGTATTCCCCCAACAAGTCGTTGTGTCTAATTATTTAATTAGAGGGCTTAGAAAGTGTTTGTGCCTAACAAATTATTCAGGGAGTAAGTTATACCCAAAGGGTTATACGGACATACCCACTGGGCCTTTCACAGGTCATGATATTATGGAGTTTCTTATTGAAAAGCTTCTTCTTTAAGAGATCACTTTTTTATTGAACAGTAACACCACATTAATACCATACACATAAGTAGTGAGGTATAGGTCATCTTACGTACAATACAATAATCAATCTTCTCTATTCTTTTATTTATATAGACCAGTTGAAAGTTTTCTTAACTTGTAGAGTCTGCTAAACTCAGAAAAGCATAGTTATTTAGATTGCAAACTGCCTTTATTTTGTTTTTTGGATTGCTGTGTATGAGATAAGTATATATGTATATTCATGTTTATTTTTATTCTACCTCACTGATAGTACAGCTGTGGTATTTTCAATGTATATTTATTTAACGTTTTCTATCGTCTTTTTGGAAACATTTATCTTATTGGCTTTACTTAACACTTCAATGCCACACAGAACCCTTTATTGGCACAGATGCACAGATTAGTATTCCCATAGTCATGCTATGTAACAATATAAATAAATAATGAAAGGGCTGTGACAGTGAAATATATTTTCCAGGAATTTCCTTTCTTTCAAGTAATGGGCAATGGAATTTTTGGCAAGGTCCTGAAACTCTATGGAGCTTGGTATACAATTACTACAGTATATCACGAGACAAAACTGGCAGATATCACAGCTATCACCTAAAGTACAAATTACCGTAATTGGTAAATTTAGCTCATCTTTTTTTTGGGATAGTACTAGAGATTTCATTACATCAGAATAAAGAATGTAGGTGATAAAGTAAAATTTAACCATGCAAGTATTTTAATGTTGTCATGTGTTACTACATGTATCTATTAGTTTCTAGGTGGGAA
Organism: Discoglossus pictus; assembly: GCA_027410445.1. Taxonomy (NCBI): domain Eukaryota; kingdom Metazoa; phylum Chordata; class Amphibia; order Anura; family Alytidae; genus Discoglossus; species Discoglossus pictus. The sequence goes on along the minus strand of CM050166.1, from coordinate 85,786,578 downwards.
GCAATTTAAAATGTGTTTAGAAATATATTGTCAGGTTTATTGTATAGCACAATTTTACTTTCATTCTCATGGTCAGTTAGAATTCCTAACCTATACCTACTCCATTGTTTATATATTGCTACAAATAAAAAATGAAAACTGCTGTCCATAATGACTGCTAAGATTATCCTATGCTATATATGTGAACAATTTTTAAAAAAAAGTTGCAAATCATTTATTCTGTGCAGTCACAAATTCTACCTCAAGATGCTAATTTGCTTGAGTGTAAATGCTGGAAATCTAAAACAAAGCAAAATAAAAATACCATAGTCTAGTGCAGATAGTTTAATCCAAATAAGTAAATCCACTGGTGTTAAACCAACTCAAATAGCTCTATGCACTGTCAATTTGGTGTATTTCAAGATGCATGCTACCTACAAGATAGCTGCCAATTATACTCTAGTAACACAATGTCTCCTTCCTTGTTTCTTTTTGTTGCTGCACCTGCTGCTGGCTAAGTTCCATTGGTGTAGAAGGGGTGGAAAGGATTTGTTCTTTCTCATACTCTCTCCACCTAGTAGGAAGGTCATTTTTATTTTTTTTGTCTTCCATCACTCTCTCCTGGACGGGCTGCATAGAGCTACCCAAACACATCTACATGTATTGGCCTTAATTCAAGCTAGCCACAACTTGGCCAATATAATACACAAGAAAACTAGTATGCTACCCTAGGATCTGACCATGTACAACACTTATTTTACTGTATAATGTTTACTGAAACTGTTATATGGTTTGTCCTTCTTTTAATGTGGGTGAGAGCTATCTATAGATACTATTTAGAATAACTGGGCAGAAAGTAAACTATGACTCCTGGAATCAATGTCCTCTTAATCAAGAAATTATGAGCTCTACAGTAAGAAACTGTGGAGAATGTCTAGGAAAGACGCATGCTAATTTCTTACAGATGTACACATTAAGGCTGAAGGTGATAAGCTTTTTTAACCCACTTTGCCTTTCACGCTTCCCTTCCCAGTTTCTTATCTTCTTCCTTTTTAGTGATTTGTTTTAAAGTTTTGAGGCAAGAAAGAAGAAGGACATTAGCAGAGCGAAGATGGTGACTGGCGTAATATTTTTAGATGACAATAAAGATATAAAGAGGTACACTGTTGGTGAGGGCTTTCCATTTTATTTTGGAGGCTAAAGGAAACCAGTGGAAAGATTGACTGAGAGTAGCTCCAGACATTGAGTGTTGTGTATAGTAGATGAGACTTGCTGAGGCGTTCGTTATGGATTGGAGTGGAGACAGACGAGAGATGGGGAGGCCAGCAAGGAGTAGTCAAATCGCAATATTATGATAGAATGTATTCAAATATAAGTAGTGTAAGATAGTTATGTATTTTGAAGATGTTTTTTAGATTAACTGACAAGGTTTTATTTTTGATTGAATGTGAGAAATGAAAGAGAGGGCAGGGTCCAGAAAAACCCCAAGACAACAGGTCTGGGAGGTGGGAGTGATGATGGCATTCTCAAAAGTGAGAGATATTTGAGGAATGGAAGTTGTAGTAGGGGGTGGAAAGATTTTGAAAGCTCTGTCTGACATTTTGAGTTTGCGTTGTCAAGCGGACATCCAAAAGATTTTATCATGGTACCAGGGGTTAGAGAAGAAAACACTAAATGTACAATCTTTGAGTTTGGATCAGAAGAAGGTTGTCAATAGTATCAAAGGCAGTAGAGAGATCCATGAGAATTAGTATAGATAAGTAGCTCTTTGACTTGGTGGTTGTGCAAACATTAGTATCTTTTGTGAGGGATTTTTCTGAAGTGTGTTAGGGTGATTGCAGATGCCGCACAAACAGTTTTGAAGTCAAGGGAAAGTACAGAGATAGGGCAATAGTTAGATGAAGTGGCAGAGTAAGGTGAGGGTTTCTTAAGAATGGGCGTAATTATGGCATGTTTTAAAGATGATGGAAACTTTTCAGTGTTTAGGAAAAGGTTGAATAGATATGCAAGAGCTGGGATAAGTGTGGTAGAGAGGGAAATGATTTGCTATGATGGAATAGGATCACATGGACAAGTTGTAAGGCAAGAGGTTGATAGTAGAGCAGATATTTCATCCTCAGTTACACGGTCAAAGGAGTGCATGTGAGATTTGAGATGGATAAACACGGGATGTTGTCAGTTTGTTGAGAGGATAATGTGTCTGAGCCAGGTTGAGAGAAGAATTTGTTTTGGATGTTTTCAATTTTATTTTTTAAAGTTGCTGTAAAAGTCTTCAGCTGTAAGACAGGAAGGGGCAGGAGGTGGGGCTGGGAAGAGGAGGGTGTTGAATGTAGTAAATAAATGTTTGGGTTGGAGGAAAGATTAACAATAAATCAGTGTATTGCAGATCAGAGGAGATCTAAAAAGGTTGAACTTGATGGACTAAAGTCTTTTTTTCCACATAAATTACTTTGTAACTGTGTAACTATTAGATTTTAACAATGATAAGTAGTGTTGCTTGGTAAGATTGAGGGCAGAGAAGTAGGAGCGCAAAATAAATTTCTAATGGAGAAAGTCTGTGTGGTTTTCTCTACAGTCGTTCATCAGTGCCGGAGCACCTCTGCATATAGTGTGTTTGGGTAGTGTGCTATGGTTGTGGATGAGAGCGAGAGCGTCTGCTTGTGGTTTTGGGGAAAAGAGTTTCAAGGATGGAAGTTAGAGTCATGTTGTATTGTTAGGTGACAATGTCAGGACATGTGAGGGTGGTGAGTGCCAGGGATTGAAGAAGGGTAGTGAATGGAGGATATGAGTGTAAGATGTGTGCAGAGATTGGTAAAAAAATAAGTTCAAGGGAGTGTCTATCATGGTGTGTTAGGGATTCTGTCCATTGTGAGAGGCTGAGGGAAGAGGTAAGTGAAAGTAATTTTGCAGCCCGTTGGGGAGGTGGTTGTGTCAGTGACAATGTTGAAGATGTGGTGAGATTGCAGGATATGAGGTGGTCGTCACATAGAGGGAGAGGGGAGATGACAAGGTTGGAGATTGTGCAGAGATTGGTAAAAATAAGGTCTAAGGAGTGTCCATCATGGTGAGTTGGGGATTCTGTCCATTGTGAGAGGTCAAGAGAAGAGGTAAGTGAAAGTAATTTTGCAGTCCGTTGTGGAGGTGGGTGTGTAGTGACAATGCCGACATTGCTAAGAATGAGTGAAGGTATGTTGGAGGAGTGAAAGTGAGGAAGCTAGGCAGAAAAATGATCCAGACATTGAGGGTGGTCCAGGTGGGCGAAAGATCGCAGCAACTGCCAGAGAGATGGATGAGAAGAAGAGGATAGTGTGAGAAAGATGAGAAATGGAGGGAGTCAACCAGTGGTATGCAGTGAAATGTGCAGCGAGAGAAAAGTAATATGCCCACACATCCTACTTGCTTATTCTCATGTCTAGGGTGAAATGCACCATATGAGAGTGATGCAGGGTCAGCACTGTTTGATTAAGTGAGTCAAATTTTGGTAAGAGCAAATAGATTGACAGAGTTGGAAATAAAGGGTCATGAATGAAAGTGAGTTTATTGCAAATAGACCTTGCATTCCAGTGGACATAGTAGAAAGATAAAGTAGACTTGGGTGTTTGTTGCCCTGGAGGCTGTGCATTTCGGACAGTAAATGGAAGTGAGTGAGGTGCTTAAGTTAGGGTATATATCTTCAGCAGCCAGCAGTAGAAGTAGTGAGAGGAGATGGGAGTGGGTTTTAGAAGCGGAAGGAGATTGTGCCTATAGGAAGGAGTGAGCTTGCTGGAGAAAAGAAGGGGAGAGGAGAGCAGGTAAGGTGAAATGGTTATGTTGTTGGAGATATGATGTGCAAGGAAACATGGTGGCACAATGTGTAAGCTAAACAGCAATGGAATATACATAAATAATTCAATTTACAACATTTCTGTCCATTGATGCAACGCTATTGCAGGCTTGAAGCGATTGAGGTCAAAGAGCTTCACTTGATGGACAATGCTTCAAGCCACTCTACCAACATGTTGAGCTCCATTGGTGCATCCCGGTGGAAGTAGTTTCCCTTTCACCCAACACTACTTCACTAATCCAGCCAATGGATCAGGGGGCAATTCCAACTTTCAACGTTTATTGTCTCGGCCGCACATTCTGCCAACAAACAGCAAGTACAAACAATAGATGATGGATTTGTGGAAAAAGTATACCATCATGCAGGCCATAACACACATATTTTTATCTGAAAGCAGTGTAGTGGTAGATATTGTCAGAGCTGTGTGCGGATGTACAACCAAAACAGCCTATCATTGCAGATATAGTAAACTTTGTTAGAACGGTTGGACTAGGAGATACAGACGCCCAGGACCTTGAGGAATTGGTGCAAACTTCAGGCGAGACCCTGACAAACGAGGACCTCCAACAACTGGCAGAACAGGGCATTGAGGAAGCCGAGGAAAGCATTGACTCTGACACAGAGGAACCAAAATAACTTTCCAACAAGTTCCTCAACAAGAGTTTGCGGTTCATCCATGACCTTATGGAGGTCCTTGGGCAAATTTGTGGCCAAAAAAGCCAGAATAAGGATAAGCCTGAAGCTTCCACATCTGCCATTTAAAGTTATGTGTGCTGTTTCTTTGCATTTTATTTAAAAAGGTCCTTTTTGAGTTGTTGTTATGTTTGCAGTTTCTTAAAAGTTAATATAAAGTTTTAAAAATTCAGGTGAAAGCAGCATACCATAAAATGATATAAGCGGAAGATTAAGGGTATGTATCAGTTTGCAGTGTTCAGTTTTCAGTTTTCTGTCGATTTAACAAGGCCTTATTTTTCATCTTTTGTGATGTAATAATTTATAAAACATACTTCATGTTATTAAAAAAATCAACTTCATGTTGATGAAAAGTATATTTATATGTACCATAAAACTGTCCACACACAATAGCCAAATGTAAAGTTATTATTAGAATATTTCCATATAACTTCACATCAGCCTGTGTTTATACTCTGAAGGCCTTCAAATATAAGTAGCAATGGTTAACAGTTGTATGAATTTGCTCAGACTAACACATTCTACTTACTACATGACTGTCCCTCACACTGATCAAGTTCGTTCCACTTACAACTCTATTTGGGCCACCATCATATTTCAGTGTCTGCTACAGTGGAACAGAGTAACTGTAGAGAATTGATATGGAAATTGCTAATTTGTTAAAATGATATGGATAATAATACAATACAAATATCTGCAGCATATAAATCTAGCAAATCTGCAAGTTTCCTGAGAGAAGTATTTAACATGTAACTGGTTTTGGAGTCTTTCAAATATTACCACACTACCGATGAATTTCATCACAATTTCCTCATGCACAATTTAGTTTTCTCTCATCTTTTGAGCAGTTGGTCTGTCATCTTTCTCTCTTGATCTGAACTCGCTCAAAATCGTAACGTAGCTGTTGTAAATTGTACTAGTAGCTTCTTTATTCTCTTTAAAACATCTTTTTATCACAATGTGTATCTTCTCAAAAAGGGCTATTTTCCAAATAGCAGAGTCTGCTAGCATCATGCTAAATCATCTAACATCCGCTGGCTTTTAAAACCAAGCATTTGCTGTCCAGGTGCAATTTCTTTAGAGATTTAATTTCCTGACCACATTTTAATTAGTTTTACTTTACTAGTATTCTTAGTGGAAGGGCAGCCATGGTGTCACAGGTGTTTTCCTGTCTTCCTTCTTCAGTATCTGTCCATGATTGGGGGAAGAGCAAGATATATTTTGGGACTTTTACGTAAGCAATTTTTTCCGATTTCTTTTGTGGGTAACAAAAAATTGGAATACCCATTTTCTCTTTGCTTGTTTACTTGAGTTGCAGAGTAGACACAAAACTAGAACATGTTCTCTGTTTCTTGCAGCAGCAGGCCGAAAAATAGTATCAACAGTATGTGTTTTGAATTGATAATAGGATTCTTCAGAAGATGAGGATATATATATATATATAATAGAGAGGCAGTTGGAGACATGTGTTAGAAGAGAGGGGGATAGATCTGGTGCTGAGAGATAGATTTGGGTGTCATCTGCGTAGAGATGATATTGCAGCCCAAAATAGTTTATAAGGGTACCAAGTGAGGAAGTGTAGATGGAGAAGAGGAGCGCGCCTAGGACAGATCCTTGGGGTACGCCAACAGACAGGGGGTAGGTAGAAGAAGAGGTGTCAGAGAAGGAGATACTGAATGATCGATTTTGTAGGTATGATGAGAACCACGAGAGAGCAGTGTCTCGAATAACGAGGGAGGAGACGATATGGAGTAGAAGTGGATGGTCAACAGTGTCAAAGGCAGCAGAGAGATCTAGAATAAGGAGAATAGAAAAGTGACCTTTTGACTTGGCAGTAAGCAGGTCATTGGTGACTTTAGTGAGAGCTTTCTCAGTGGAGCGTTGGGGTCGAAAGCCGGATTGCAAGGTGTCAAGAAAGGAGTTAGAGGAAATAAAGCTGGTAAGGCGGGTATAGACGAGCCGCTTGAGCAGTTTGGAAGACAGAGGAAGAAGAGAGATAGGGGGGTAGTTAGAAGCAATGTCAGAGTCAGATGAGTACTTTTTGAGGATGGGTGTAATTGTGGCGTGTTTTAGACAAGATGGAAACTTGCCGGTAGTTAGGGAAAGGTTGAAAATGTGTGTGAGAGCTGGGATTAGTGTGGTAGAGAGGGGAGGGATGAGCTGAGATGGAATAGGGTCCTGGGGACATGTAGTGAGGCGAGTGGATGATACCAGGCTAGCGACTTCATCCTCTGTAGCTGGGGCAAAGCAATTCAAAGTGGCTGTTGGATTGGGGGACGGAGAGGAGTGGGTGTGGTTGGATAGTTTAGATGGCAGAGTGAGTGAGCCACTGTGAGATGAGAGTACATTGCGGATATTTTCGATTTTATGAATAAAATGGTTGGCAAAGTCTTCAGCTGTGAGAGAGGAAGGGATGGGTGGAGGTGGTGGGTGAAGGAGAGTTTTGAACGTTGCGAACAGACGCTTTTGGTTAGAGGATAGGGATGAGATTTGTGAAGTAAAGTAGTATTGTTTGGCGAGGTTGAGGGCAGAGGAGTAGGAGCGTAACATAAATTTGTAGTGGAGGAAATCTGCAGAGGTGCGGGATTTCCTCCAGAGCCGTTCAGCGGTGCGGGAGCACTTCTGGATGTATCGTGTTTGAGTTGTGTGCCAAGGTTGTGGAAGAGAGCTAGGGCGTCTTCGTGTGGTTATGGAGGTGAGGGTATCACGGATGGAAGAGAGAGTAGAGTTGTAAAGTGAGATGGCAGTATCAGGGCAGTTGAGGTAGGTGATGGGGCTGAGAAGGGGTTGGATATTAATGGAGAGCTGAGTAGGGTCAAGTGCTAGCAGGTTTCTGTTCGTGATGGTGGCAGGGGTAGGAGAGGGGTGGTGGGAGGAAGAAGAGGTGAGGTTAAAGGTAAGTAAGTGATGGTCAGATAGAGGGAGTGGATGGGTGACTGGGTTGGAGGCTGTGCTGAGATTAGTGAAGATAAGGTCAAGAGAATGTCCAGCATGATGAGTAGAAGAAGCTGTTAGTTGTGAGAGGCCGAGGGAAGAGGTGAGTGCAAGCAGGTTTGGCTGCTGCTGGGGAGGTGGGAGTGTCAATGGGAATGTTAAAATCTCCAAGTACCAGTGAAGGAACATTGGAGGAGAGAAAGTGAGGGAGCCAGGCAGAAAAGTGATCAAGAAATTGAGAAGGAGTGCCAGGGGGGCCATAGATCACAGCAACACGTAGAGAGAAAGGTGAGAAGAGGCGGATTGTATGAACTTCAAAGGATGAGAATTGGAGGGATGGGACAGGGGGTAAGAGGTGAAATGTACAGCGAGTGGAAAGCAATACACCCACACCACCACCTTGTTTGTTCCCAGGTCCTGGTGTGTGGCTGAGGTGAAAGCCACCATGAGAGAGTGCTGCAGGGGAGGCAGTGTCTGAGGATGAGAGCCAGGTTTCCGTGAGAGCCAATAGATTGAGGGAGTTGGAGATGAATAAGTCGTGAGTGAAAGTGAGTTTATTGCAGATAGACCGTGCGTTCCAGAGGGCGCAGGAGAAAGGTAGAGTAGAGGGTTTGTGACATGTGATGGGTATCAGATTTTGGGTGTTACGGGTGTTTGCTGGCCATGAACCAGAGCGTGGCTGACAGCGAGTGGAGATGAGTGAGGGGCCCGGGTTAGGGGATATATCTCCCACAGCCAGGAGAAGGAGTAGTGAGAGGGAGAGAAGATGGGACTGGGACTTACAGTGTTGTTTCTGCTTGTGAGTGTTAGGGAGGGGATGATGTTGTGACTGGAGGAGGGAGAGGAGCTCATGGGAGCAGAGAAGAGGAGAGCAAAGAAGGCGAGATGGTAATATTGTTGGGGACATGATATGGAGAGACTGCAAAAGAAAGTCTGAGAGAAAGGCAGTAGGTTATAAGAAAGAGGAAAGAGTGAGTCTGGTGATGGGCCACGCCCCGGAAGGTGCTAGCAGCAGTAGCTAGCAGGGTAATGGCGCTTGCAGCTGTGGCGTGCTCGATGTGACCGGGCAACGGGATATGCCCTATTAGAGACGCGCCTGGCAGGTCGGATCTCCCGGAATGAGGAACAAAGCGTGCAGTGTATAGGAGAGGTGGAAGACGCACGGGCGGCCCCGCGAGACCGCACACTGGATATGTGAGGCTGCACGGTGGAACTGGCGTTACACTGGAGGTTGCGGTAGGCGGGTGTTTAAGAGCCCGGTTAGAGAGAGGGGGTTTGGAGAGAGCCATGCTTTAGTTGTGAAGAGGGAGGAGAGGGTGAAGAGGCAGTGAATGTGTTCAGAAGCAATGTGCTTCATATAATCAGCTGTGTTTTAGCTCATTTTGCCACAACATTAAGTCCCTCCAAGATCCCCAAAAGTTCACTGTATGGGTACCCCTGACACCTACCAACACACCACTTCAGCAGAATCAGCCTGAGAGACTGTAAAATTGAAAGAGGGAGGAGAGGGTGAAGAGGCAGTGAGTGTGCTTAGAAGCATCTGGCTCCTAAAAATCAGCTATGTGGTAGGTCACAATGCCACTATATTAAGTCCCTCTAAGATCCCTAAGTGCTCACCGTATGGGTACCCCTTGTCAACTACCAATATATCACGTCAGCAGAAACAGCCTGAGAGATTGCAAAATTGGAAGAGGGAGGAGAGGGTGAAGAGGCAGTGAGTTTGTTTAGAAGCAGTGTGCTTCTTATAATCAGCTACGTTTTTAGCTCACAAGGCCATTATAATAAGTCCCTCTCAGATCCCTAAGAGGTAACCGCATGGGTACACTGTGAAAGCTACTAATACATCAAGCCTGGGAGTCTGAAAAATTTGTTGCTGGCCCCGGGTGCTTAATGGTTATCCACCCTGGTAGCCTGCGATTCTCCTCACTGCGCCCTACAATCAAGAAGCTAACATAGGCTTTGAATAGCTGTGTACAGTCATATCTAAGTCTTAAATTTGCCATCTTGTTTTGCTGCAACAATTTGTTGAGGAACTCATCTGGACTCTTGACTTCATGTAGCATAAGTGTTACACACTCTACTGCCCTTTTAGGAACACAACCCTGTTTTCACTAAGTTTGGCGGTGAAAGCTGCCTATTTTCAGGAAGAACTGGGTCCTCCGCTTCCCCTCTTGCTGATTCCCCAAACCTTGATGGGAATTGGTAACTACTGGCCTGGATTGGTTAAGAACAGAGGGTCATATAAGAACTGGCTATATCCATTCTAACAAAGCTGTCAGTAAATCTGTCAGCATCTGGGACAATTGTTTACTCTAAAGTTTTTCTGAAGGAATTGTGTGGACTCTCCAACTTCTGACTTTTGTGTTTTTTTTTGTGTTTTTTTTTTTTTTACCAGTGCTAATCCCTTAAAGGGACTAAGGTATAAAAAGGGAAACATGAATAAGAAACAAGGCCGAGTTTTAAAAAATAAATTGAAAGGGGACTCACTCCATCAAAATCCCATTTCATCTAGCTCCTTTTTTTCACCACCTAATAAAGGGAAAGCTGCAGAGCCGATTCAGCCTGATATTAACTCTGAAGCTAACTTTTTAAGTATGGCTCAATCCTCCCCCAACGAGACATTGAGGTCAGAAGCTTCTAGTAGAGTCTCAGAACCAGAAGATAGTGGTGTAACATTGCCGGTCCTAAAAGGGCTTTTCCTCGAATTTAAAAATTCCATTATATCTGAATTAACAGGAAAAATTGCTGAAAATGCAAAAATAATAAGTATTGTCCAAGCTAAGACTGATAATTTAGGAAAAGATCTTAAATTGATTCGAGAGGAAATGCAAAACTTAAAATATAACTATCAACAACCTGAAACAGAAATAGGCCTCCTTAAAATTCGTAATACTAAATTAGATGACTACTCTAGAAGGAACAACATTAAAATTAGGGGGATTGGAGAAGAAGTTGGTAGCACGGATTTAAAGCAATATGTAAGCACATTCTTGTCCAGTATAGTCAAACCTAACTTTGAGTTATCTATTCTGATCGACAGAATACATCGCCTGCCTCTCCCCAAATCTGCCCCTAAGGATTGCCCTAGAGATGTAATCCTTAAAATCCATTTTGCTACTTATAAAGATTTAATTATGAGATATTCTTTTGAAAAAAGAACATTCCCGTCGCCCTACGAAAATTTACAGATTTTCCAGGATTTCTCAAGGGAAACCATTATGAAGCGAATGGAATTGAAAGGTATAGCCAAAAGCTTAAGAGCCAAAAATATCCAGTATAAATGGGGCTTCCCCACGAAATTAATAGCTCTTTTGGGTAATAAAGCAGTAATAATAAACAACCACCATGAAGGTGTAGCAATCCTGAAAGATCTGTAATCAGGTCGACTAATGCTCCGTTCTATCCATCCTGGTTCCTGTAATTTTACTAAAACTTCCCTCTCCACTTCCTATTATATCCCGGTTGCTCTTTTGTTAAGGTAATGAGAAATTGTACTTAAATGTCACTAGGTTCTAATATTAAAATATTGATAACACTGCACTATAAGTTAAACAGCGGGCAGTAGAGGTTTTCACAAACATTTCTTTTTTAATAGAGATTACCACTGAGAAATATATTTTGATAGTAAATAAGGAAGGGATAAAAAGCCCCAAAAGGTAAGAATGCTAACTTTTCACTTTACAAAGTCTTATTAGTTTTTCACTTTGTTTTAATTAATGTACACAAACAATATGACCACAAGAAGTTGTAAATCTTATCATTGTTTATACTAACCTAGTTTGACAGGACATGGGATGTGAACTCACTGTTGCTTTTTCTCTGTCCTTATGGAATAGCAATGTTATAGAATAAATTAGAAGAAGAACTTTGGGGGATTGGAGATGAAGTTGGTAGTATGGATTTTAAACACTATGTAAGCACATTCTTGTCCAGTATAGTCAAACCTAACTTGGAGTTATTTATTCTGATCGACAGAATACATCGCCTGCCTCTCCCCAATTCTGCCCCTAAGGATTGCCCTAGAGATGTAACCCTTAAAATCCATTCTGCTATTTATAAAGACTTAATTATGAGATATTCTTTTGAAAAAAAGAACATTCCCGTCGCCCTACAAAAATTTACAGATTTTCCAGGATTTCTCAAGGGAAACCATTATGAAGCGAATGGAAGTGAAAGGTATAGCCAAAAGCTTAAGAGCAAAAAATTATCCAGTATAAATGGGGTTTCCCCACGAGATTAATAGCTCTTTTGGGTAACAAATCAGTAATAATAAGCAACCATCACGAAGGCGTAGCAATCCTGAAAGATCTGTAATTAGGTCGACTAATTCTCCGTTCTATCCATCCTGGGTCCTGTAATTTTACCAAAACTTCCCTCCTCACTTCCTATTATATCCCGGTTGCTCTTTTGTTAAGGTAATGAGAAATTGTACTTAAATATCACTAGGTTCTAATATTAAAATATTGATAACACTACACTACAAGATAAACAGCGGGTAGTAGCTGTTCACAAACATTTCTTTTTTAATAGAGATCACCATTGAGAAATATAATTTTGATAGTAAATAAGGAAGGGGTTAAAAGCCCCAAAAGGCAAGAGGGCTAAGTTTCACTTTACAAAGACTTATTAGTTTTCACTTTGTTTTAAATAATGGTACACAAACAATAAGACCACAAGAAGTTGTAAATTTTATCACTGTGTATACTAACCTAGTGTGACAGGACATGGGCTGTGAACTCACGGTTGTTTTTTTTCTGTTCTTATGGAATTGCAAGGTTATAGAATAAATTAGAATAAGAACTTTTAATTCATTACAAGGGCCATAGGCCTATACTAGGTCCCTTCCTAGTAAGTGACAAACTATAAAGGATGTGAAGGGCTAAGGGGGGATGTTATACTGGATCTGAGGTAGAGGCCCTCAGAAAGGGGCTTCCTTTTCTCCTTTTGGGTATTCAAGGGAAAGTTATTAATTCCTTTTCATAATTGGGGAATTAGGATACTAGAGCAGAGATTAAAATGAGTCTCTTATTTGAGTAATGCGAATTTTGTAAATTTTGGTTAGCAAGGGCTGTCCATCTTGCTCTGGTCACTACGGGTAGTCACGGGTGCAACTTAGCCAGTGGATTTCCAGTTTTTGAACTTATTGAAGTTCAACTTCTTCCTTACCCACGGTAAACCATTTTTTATATCTTGGTTTGGCCGGCTGGGTGATGGAGATTGTTTCACCAGGTATGAGTGTATGGGTTAAGAATGAGGAATGTGTGTGGGATGTGGCTGAAATTCGGGTTTCGGAGTGGGGGGGGGGAGGGGGCGAGTTGGGGGAGAGCATAGAGCCCTTGTGTTAAGGGTCCTAAACTATGATGACTAATGCTGATATGGATAAAGGAAGCAGTCTGAGAATTTGTAGTCAGAATGTCCAGGGTTTAAACTTAGGGGTTAAAAGACAAATGGTTTATAGGTCGTTCGGTTCTGGGTCAGCCGACATAGTATGCCTTCAGGAGACTCATTGGCAGACAGGTAAGATCCCTTATTTTAAAATGAAAAACATAGGCTTGACTCTTAACTCTACTTATAAAAAAAAAAAAGCCCGGGGAGTCACTATGCTGTTTAACTATAAACTAAATGTGAAGGAAGAAATTTCTATTATAGACCCTAATGGTCGTTATATAATTTGGGGAGGCCTAATCAACAGCGAGAAATTCACGATAGTTAACATATATGCTCCGAACCAAAAGCAAATTAGTTTCCTTAATCGAACATTTAACTTAATAAGGCGTTATAGTTCTGGGGCTCTGATTATATGTGGTGACTTCAACTTATGCCTGAATACGGACTTAGATAGGAAATCTCATAAAGGAACAGTATTAGATACCCATGCTATACAAAAATCTAATCTTTTTAATAACATTTTAATGAGACACCAGGTATACGACTCATGGCGAACTTTTCATCCCCGGGAAAGGGACTATTCCTTTTATTCCCACCGTCATGAAACGCACGTGAGATTGGATTATATATTTGTTAACAGTGGAATCTTAAAAAGAGTGTTCAAAACTGAAATTGGCCCAATTTTGTGGTCGGATCACGGGATGGTCGGCATAAACATATCTATGAGACAGTGTGAAACAGTTAGACCTCCATGGAAAATAAACATTTCCCTATTACAGGACCCACAAATAAAAGATCTGCTAAAAGAAGAACTAAAGAATTTTTTTAAGGTAAACAATTTATCAGTTGCTTCTAAAATCACAATTTGGACCGCCCATAAAGCTGCTATTAGGGGTCAGCTTATCAGCTGGCAAGCTATGAAGAAAAAAAGAGGTCGACCGTTACGTGACTTATATATTGATCTGACAAACTTAGATAGGGCTAATAAAATTGGCTCTAATGATAAGATTTTAAAAAGCATGGAAGTAATAAGATCTCAGATTAAAAAAATAGAACAAGAACTGGTAGATAAATCCCTATGGTCACTACAGCAACGATTATATCATATGGGGAATAGTTCAGGGCGACTTTTAGCAAATAAATTAAAGTGTAAAACATCTAGTAAAAGAATAGACTGTATAAAATATAAAAACGTGACCGTGACGAAGCCAAGCGATATAGGGAATGCCTTTGGCCTTTTCTACCAAGACCTTTATAATTTGAAGGACGATAAAAACTTTATTAAACCATCGAAAGAAGATATAGTTAAATTTTTGGATAAAATTGACCTTCCGATGATATCGGATGCCGATCTTGATACTCTAAATAAAGAAATAACTGACACAGAAATTTCTGAAGCTATAGATGGTTTGAGAAACTTTTCCTCTCCTGGTCCAGACGGGTATAGAAACTGTTACTTTAAACTCTGCAAGTCAGAAATCTTAATCCCTCTTAAAAACTCCTTAAATGAAATTAAGATTACGGGTAGGGCACCGAAAGAAATGCTGGAGGCTGCGGTTATAACAGTCCCCAAGGAAGAGCGGACAGAACCATCATGCAAGGATTTTCGTCCAATCTCCCTCTTAAATACTGACATAAAAATTTATGCAAAAATTTTAGCCATTAGGCTAAATAAAATTTTGGGAGATCTTATCTCCTCAGACCAAAAAGGTTTCATTCCAGGGAGACAAGGATCCGACAATGTTAAGAGAATCATTAACCTAATCTCTTACTCCAAGCGAAAGGGTGCTCCCACCGTGCTTTTATCATTAGATGCAGAAAAGGCGTTTGATAGAGTGGGGTGGGAGTTCCTAGAATCTTTGTTTGTAAGATATGGGCTGGGGGACTTTGGCTTAAAAGCTATTCGGGCACTATATACCGCTCCTTCAGCAAAAGTAGTGGGCCTGGGATATAGTTCATTTAGCTTCGATATTACGAATGGCACACGGCAAGGTTGCCCTCTTTCTCCGGCGATTTTTGCCTTGTTTATTGAACCTTTGATAATATCGATCAGAAAGGAAAACGAGGTGCAAGGGATAAAGGTGGGCTCGGTAGAACATAAACTATCAGCTTTTGCGGATGACTTACTTGTAACATTGGAAGACCCGATGGTCTCTCTCGATAGATTGCTACAAGTGATTGACGAGTACAGCAACATTTCTAATTTTAAGTTAAATATTAGCAAAACAGTAGCCATGTCGATTAACATTCCTAGGGAACTACTATTTAAATTAAAGCTTCAATTTCCTCTTTTATGGCAAAACTCTTTGAAACACTTGGGAATAACACTGGAAACAAACCTGAAGCAGACAATAATAATTAATTATAAAAAAGTGTTCAAAAATGTTACCGCGAAAATCAATACCTGGTCAGGGTTGAACCTATCCTGGTCAGGCAGAATTATCGCCATAAAAATGGTAATCTTACCAAAAATAACTTATGTTTTACGTAATATTCCCTGCCGTATCCCTATATATTTGTTAAATCAACTACAAAATAAAATCGATAACTTCATCCATAAGGGGAAAAAAATAAGAATAAAAAAATCAAGAATGGGATGGAAATTTAGACATGGGGGCATGGCCTACCCTTTACTTAAGGAGTATCAGGAAGCTATTATAGTGGCAAATATGCTGGACTGGTTAGAACCTACAACTGTTAAGAATTGGGTACAAATTGAACAAGAGCTAATGGGCTCAAACAATATAAAAATGCTTTTATTTCAAAAAAAGATTATTCTTAAATCTATAGAGAGTGGCGAAGCTATGGTTAGAGAAAAGGTAAAGATATGGAATAAATTGAATGTTAAATATGAACTGATCCCATTCCCCTCGCCTATCACGCCATTATTGGACCTAGCCTCACATATTGACTCCCTCATTCTAAGGAAGATAGCTAAAGCAGGGGTTAACCTGCTGTCTGACCTGTTTCGCGGAGAAATATTCTCGATGGAGAACATTAAAGTAAAAGCCCCCCATTTAAACATTTCTTGGTTAGATTTTCTTACGCTGGGAAAGGCTCTGAAGAAGTCAGAGTTTTATTTGACATCATTCAGAGACTTAACCCAATTTGAGAAATTGATTATGGTCAAATCTAAAACGCATCTCATCTCAAAATGTTATGAAATTATTAAAAAGCCACATATGGAGTTAAAATCAAACTGTATGCATGACTGGGAAGGTGACTTGGATCATAGTTGGACGATTGATGAGTGGTATAGCTCATTTGCAATTACAGATAGATTTGTTAAAAACCCTGCTTTCAGAGAACTTCACTTTAAAATATGCAATAAGTGGCATTATACGCCGGTTAAGATAGCAATGTTCAGTGGGTTAAACCAGGAGAAATTGTGTTGGCGCAATTGTAGTCATATAGGGTCTTCATTGCATATTTGGTGGCAATGCCCAATTATATATAAATTCTGGGTGGAAGTTTTTTCCCAGCTGACTAAAATATGTGAAGTAGAATTGACTCCTCTCCCAGAAATAATCTTATTTCATATTTTTCCTCCATTGCCCTTAAAAGTTAAAGCCCTTTTATTGCAGGTTTTGATGACAGCAAAATCACTGATAGCATTAAAGTGGAAGCAAAAAGATGTACCTTCCTGGAATGAGGTCAAAATGAAAGTGGATAAAAATTGTAGTTTAGAAACAAACTTCTCTGAATTGGGCGTTATAAAAAAAAACAACCTAGCCTGGGCATTATGGAATAAACATGGTCCTAATTAAGCAACTACTCAGGCCTTCGCTTCGACCTTGGACACTCTGTCCATGACTCTTGGGCCCACCCACTTGCTCCCTCCTCCTAACCTCCCAACCCCAGTCTAGGAACCCGGATTTATGAATGGTAGGAGTATGAATGGTAGTGTGTTAAGCTTTAGTTTAAATCCCAGAATAGTAGTTGGCAATTTTGGTATGATGCCCTGGGGAACTTACTGTAGATCATAATGGGTTGTTTTTTTTTTTCTTTTCCCTTTGGACCAACGGACCAAAATGAGATGGAAGCCCTCGCCTTCCTATCCTTAGTATTGTGCTAGGGGGAAGCCTCCCAGGAGGTGTCTAGATGGGAAGCCTAGATAGGAAGTATATGTAAACTAGACTTCCCTCTCTTTGTTGCTTTTCTTTTGTAAAACGGTGGAAATAGCATGCAATAATTATGGTGGAGGGCCATAATAGCCGAGTCCAAATTATGATAGCGCCAACGCTGTTCTTGATATTATTTTACACGTATGTAGTGCGAATTGTTTTGATTGTTATGTTAGTGTTTTTGTATGTACTTTTGTATTCTGTATTTTGTTTATTTTACATGTTAAAAACAATAAAATATTTATAAGGAAAGAAAGAGGAAAGAGTGAGAAAGCATTGTGACGGTGTGTAAGCTCAGGAGAAAGATAGGATGATTGTGTGATAGTGGGGTAAGAATTATTGTCCTAAGATAAGAAGTTGTAGTGATATAGATTCAGGAGCAAGGAAGAGAGTGTGATAAGGTTAATCAGAATGACGGTGGTGGGTCAGACTGCTTCCTACAGGACCAATGCTGCACTAACACTCTGGATATTGCTCCCTATTTCAGTCTGGTCCTCTCCAAACTTTCAAAAGTGTCCTAAAAATACAAATCTTCACAGCCTGCTACCTACATACAACATAGTGGCTGTCACACAGAAATGTTTAATCTCGCAAAAGTACTCAGTACACTGGCATGGGTTTGTGCACCCTCACACAGAGACATGCTCTGAGGGCTACATTAAAGCATGGGAGGAAATAAAAGAGGTCAGCCCAAGCAGAGGTAAATGACAAATTAGTAATATTTCATATATGTATTAACTGAGCTCATATGGCTTTCATTATGCTGGATGTAACTTTAGAGGACCATGACTTGTTTTACTATCAATATGGCACTGTGTTATACCATGTGTGAGTTTTTGATTAAGGATGTATTTGTGGCAATACATTAGATCAGTGTGTGCCCATCCTTGAGATGTTATCTGCTGGTCCTCAGGAATAAAGAGGGACGAGGAGAGCCTAACACTGTAGCATCACCACTACCATTAATCATAGTCATAGATAGAACATGTGGCATATTACATTTGATTTGAATGGTTCATCGGTGATCTATCACTCTATTACAAATGTTCTAGACCTTAAATGAGTTCCCCTTGAGCACAAGAAGGTAACCAGCCAGTCCACAGATAAAAAAAAGATTAAGAACCATTGCAATAGATTGTACAGTACCAAAACTACACAAATTATAACTGGTAAAAGAAAATGTGCATACACAACTAAATGCGATTAGTGTGCCATACACAGATAATAAGCATCCTGTAGTATTGCAGCCACAAGTAAAAACAAGTAAATAAATAAATAATTGTTCCACTCTGTTGCCATTAGCATTACCATTTCACCTTCAGTAAATTATTTTATCAAGAAACAAAAAGTCACAAACACTGTATATTTTTACTGTACTCCTTCCAGCCTTCTTTTAATTTTATAATATAATAAATTAAACTAAGCTGCTGCTTATTCAGTTTAATTTTTCATTCAGTCTGTGATGATATATTAATTATAATCAAAGCATGCTTCTAAAATAGGATTTAATTGTGCTTGTGAGCTGGCACATGAACAATGAGCTTTCCTTGTAATACCTCTTTATTGCGGATTAGTTGAAGTTCAGAGCTGCATATTTTAGGTTATATTCAAGGGAGGAGATAAGTTAATAAAATCATTTTTGGCTCTTTTAGAATTTACATATCTGGCATAGATTTATAGGCGTTTGACTGTAGTTGGTTACAGCATTTAAGAGAACATTCCTGTCTTGTTTTAAAATATAGGGCGTTTAACCTTGCACAGGAAACTACTTGGCAATTTTTATTTTGGAAACTGCACTTCATAATGTATGTTTCTTAATTCACAGAGTGCTAGTTAATTTACTATATGAAAATAACATTCACACTCCTATCGATATCTTCAATATTCATCCAGTATAATTATTTAGTCAACATAATTAATTAAAATTTTGTTCAGCTTTTCTTATTTTTTATATTTTTCTTACAAATTGTTTTTTCTGCTGCTTTCACAGATGGGCATGTTATTAGAAGCTAAAAGCTTTCCATTAGTACCTGCCACTTTTCCATTGTGCAGACAGAAGCTTCCTCTACATGCAAATCTACACCACCAGAAGCCAAGATAGTATATTACACTTCAGCAACTTTGCACATAAAACGGAATACATTAAAAACTGTTTAATTTTTATATTATAACAATACTTCGCCTTTTCTCAAGTGCACTTCTTCAAAGGAGTACATTTTAAATATATGACTACAGTGACCTCTTAAAATGAAATAATAACAGTAAATTGTAATGTGTTTATACAGTATTGTTGCAGCATCAAACTGGTATTAGGGATATACAGAGAGCAATGAAATAGGATTTTTTGGCTTGGCAAACATGTATCGGCCTTTACATGTGCACAAAATCATGACACATTCAAAGTTGTAGGAGTTCATTATTTAACATATATCAGTTTTATATCTACTCATCTTATGCATGACTGTCCCAGCAGCTGCATTCAAAGCGTGAGATGGAAGGTTTGGTTTACATTACAAGTCTACCCGAAGCTTTCTTGATCAGACTTGACCTTGTGAGCCCACCTTTTGGAGACTAGGGATTTCTAGGTTTTTGGTTGGCAACCGAAGTTATAATCATTATCAACTACAGAACTTCAAAGTCAAAATTAAAATGACAGCAGTATATAAGTGTTTGACAAAATGGAGGTAAAAATTGATCGATATCTGCATGACACTAAATGCACATAAGTTGAGCTATACAATTGTAACTATAGTCTTTAAAAAGTGTGTGCTGTAAGTACATTTACAGCCCTATTAAATTCTCTCAACGTGTCAAACCGTAGCTTGTAACGTAGCCTGCAAGACTTACAGCTATTAAATTGGCGGAAAAACCCTACGGGACGTGAAATTTGAACACCAGAGCTGCAAATCCATTGATCTGTCAAGCCCGTAACTGTTACGTTCGAAAATCGCTATTCTATTGCAACAAATCCACTGGCGTTCAAACCTGTAACCTGCAATGGAGCCAAAAAGCCTAAGGGTACTAGTGAGGACCTGCAAGGGGGTCAAAGTCCTATCCGTAGTACTGTAAATGCAAATAGAAATACACTACTGTACTTATAATTAAATGGAAAGTGATGTTAGGTATTAAAATTAATAGCACACCATTCTCAAGTTCGAAAATCTGCAATATGAAATAAAAAATTCTGTTTAATTTCCGTGTTATATCGATCCCGGCAATCAATGTGTTAATACATATAATGGAACTCGCATGGACAAGAATATCATATTTACTGATTTATTAATATTGCATTATTTCTGGAATGCTGGTCCGATCGTAACTCGTAATTGAAACCCGTAAGGCTTTGAAATCTAACCTCCATTTTACAGTGACGTAATGATGACGATCTCTTTTACCATTGGCTACGTCTAAGCTCATAACTCCGAATTTAACTAATTGATCATGTTCACAGCCGCACATGCAACTTGCGGAAGAATAGTTTACGGGTTTGCTTCTCTGGCCCGTAACTTGCGGCATATTTGAATTTAATAGCTCTGTAACACAGCGGAATTTCAAGCCCGCAGCCTTTGCTGATGCCGCTTCGAATTTAATAGGGCTGTAAGGTATGTAAACTAAAAATGCTTGTAACTAACACAATGCTTTCCAAAGAATCTCTAGAGCAGTGATTATCAACTCCATTCTGCATGGACCTCCAATAGACAAGCATAGATTGATAAATTAGCATGTTACTCATTTGAATCAACCTATTCAATCCAATTTTTTTAATTAGTCTTTCATGTTTCTAAAATAGTATGTTGCAATATGTTAATGTAAACATCTCTCTGTAATTAATATCAATACTCAGTGAGTTTACAATGGTGATTTTGAGTATACTTTTTATGTCAAATAAGAAAAATAGGCTCATCCAGTCCCTCCATCATTTCTTCCTAAAAAATTTGTCAGTGTTATTTACCTACCTTTTCTGACTACAGACAAATGGGTAGCTAGGGACAGGCACGTAGTCAGGTAAAATCCAAGTACACACCAAAGTATACGCTAGGACAGGGTAACATAAGAGAGCACACTCACAGATTGGCTCCTTGAGCAGGTTTAGCACATTTCATAGCTGTCTGTTAGAAAGAAGATTGACTCAATTTCATGTGCTCTCAGTTCCATCTACTAGGGATGATGAACCTTATACCAATAATGTGTTGCACCACTCTGGATTGAAATACAGGGTGAGCATAAATGATCCAGCTCACATGCAGATGCAGAGTTTGGCACTCAGCGACATGGGTAGGTGAACTAACTCTTACAGCTTATAACTTCAACAAATCATGGCCTTATTTTATTACTCTCTATACGTACATGTGATATATTTAATGTGCATACTCTAAGCTTCAATAACAACGTTTCTTTATTAAATTAGATTAAAAAAAATATAATCCACTAATTTCTTTATCATGTATACGCAGAATATATGTTTCTTCTCTTGATACTCTTTTGATCTCCTACATCATTTTGTCAACTGCTTTTCTGTCATCTCTTCCTTGTTTGACCACTAATTCTTGAAAATCATCAATTTAATCCATGCCTCACCTTTCTTCTCTCCCAAAATTTCACCAGGACAAAAAACATCAATGTTTATTTGTAAAAAAATGAATAAACATAGCAACTCATGAGCAAGCATAGAGCTGAGGTGTAAGTGTTAGTGTTTTTGCCGTCGTGTATTTTCTAAGTCCAGCGTGCCTGGCTTTGATCAGCCTCGTTTTCATCCAGTTTCAGAATTATTTATGTTTTTCTTCTGCCATTTTTTTTCGTGCTTAGACGATTTTCGAGTGTCAAAACAAGTCAAATAAGACTCAAAATCGGTTGCACCATCACTCCCATGCTTCCTGGCTCTCCCCCTGTACTGTGTGTAAATATGTTTATATTTATTTTTTTATTGTTTTTCGATTTCCCAGGGTCGGCTGCTAAATTTGTATTTTTCCAAGGTCTTATTTTTCCCCCCGAGGTCGCATATGTGACGGCGCAGCTGGCTGCAAGGAGCGCTTTTGGCGAGCTCGGAATGCTTCAATGGCTCAACTGCTCGCCTCGTGCAATGAGCGCCTTTGGCTCTCATTGCCTAAGTCCTGCGAGCTCGGAATGCTTCAATGGCTCAACTGCTCGCCTCGTGCAATGAGCGCCTTTGGCTCTCATTGCCTAAGTCCTGCGAGCTCGGAATACTTCAATGCCTCAACGGCTCGCCTCACTTCACGAGGCTCGCAAGGGTGATGACAAATCGCAGTTTTGCAACTATTATATGTTATAACAGGTAACAAAGTGGAGCAGAATTTGATACCTTTAATGGCTAACTAAGAGGGATTACAATGTGAGCTTTCAGAATCTCATAATCCCTTTGAATGACAAGGTATGCAATAAAGACAGAAACATTTCCTATAATATGCACATCAGGATCTGGTACTACATTACATTACACAGGCACATAAAATGAATAGCACCCTATAGTGTGAAGACATAAGATTCTTACAGCACAGCTCATTTGATCATTCTGGGTTGAAACAAATGTTTTAGGAGCTGGTGGGCCAGTTGACAGGCTGTAATTTACTAATACCCAGTGAAGACATTATAAAATTATTTTGAATAATGTGGCAGGAACTTTTTTTGTCTCTATTTAAGCCGTGAGTCAAAGAGCCACATTTCTTCATTCATTTAACTTTTTATTACACAGTGTAAAACGATTGAAATATCAACCCAGTAATAAAACATAGAACATGTTATAATTGTTAAATAACACAGGACTCAATTGCATGACTTCTGTAAGAAATCTTGCAAGTGAACTTCCCACATAATGGGTTATGTAGCTATTACATTTCTCCTGTAGCAGGCCCTTACAAGAAAACACTTACGAGTGATAGCTACGTATGAACGGTACCCTGCTGCTATGGGAGATTTTACGTTGTGCTATTACATGGCTCCCATAAGAGTTGTTGAACATCCAACATGTTCTTGCATGCAGTGAGACAGATTGTTACGTGTAAACTCAAACTCCCTCAAGAGCAGATAAAACTCTCATGAGAACTCTTACATGACACTTAAGGTGAAACAAATATAGCCTAAAGAAGAATTTTTCAGTACTCTAATAAAAGAAAAAATAGACAAACTCATCCTAAACTATTAAAGACTAACCCAGCTCCATGCAACAATAATAAAGAACAATAGTAAAACACAATGCCAATGACAAATACCTGCTTACACTATGAAGCACTGACACCCAACTAATGCTAAGTAACCTGGTTAGTAAAGAACCCCATGTATTAATGCCTGCCGATCAGCTCTACAAACACATTTGCAATCCCCCTCAAAAGTAATCCTGTTATAACATTCAAATGTATTCCTTTACATTTAATACCATATAATAAATGTACAATTAATATGTATTTTCATGTGCCTAAATTCCAATGTTCGTTTGTAATAATAGGAAACCTCAAAGTGTTATCAACATTTGTGTGGGAAACAAATAGCTATGTTGCAATCTTTAATGATGTAATATCCTTTACTGGAGCTGCTACAGGATTTGCTGTGAATCCTTAGCTCTGATTATGTCTGCTGGCTGCTTACATTTCATGCAAGGAGCCTTGCAAGCACTCACAGGCTATTTCCCTTACATGACAAACTACGGCTACTTATCAGGAAGCTCTTACAATAAATAGTCTGTGAGAAACAAGTACTAGATACTTAAATGCTCCTGTAAGAACTCTAGTAGCTACTTATCAGCCGTAAAGGAGTTCCTACAGGATTTCAAGCCCGCAACTCGAACGCTGTTGCCCGTATGTCTGCGGGTGTCTCCTATTACGATGCTATTCAATTGCTCAAGCCCACAAGTTACTGTCCCAAAGCCAAACGGTAAACCATGCACTGGTTTGTAGCAGTTCAGGGAGGGAACATGATTAATTAAGCAAACCGGTAACCTCCCATTTCAAATTAACCAATATAAAATGAACATGTCATTATTACTTCAGTAAAACATGGAGATGACATGACAACCAATTAGGTTTGTGGGTCCAATATGCCATCAGACTTGCAAACCTGCAGAAGAATGATCAAAATGAATGCCAATACTGTTCTAGTCCATGTGGGTGGCCTGATATTTATTAACTTATTGATACCCAAGATTGGTTTAGCCCCGAAATGAAAAATAAAACTAAGTTAAATTTCCTGCCGATTTGCGAGTTTGAGACTGTTAATTCTAATGTATTGTATCACTTTCTCTGTTATTTACAGTTCAGTATTGATTCTTTATTTGCATTTACAGTGCTACGAATAGGTGTTTAACCCCCTTGCGGGTCCTCTCTAGTACTGGTAGGATTTTCTCCTTCTTTTGCCATTTACGGGTGGGAAAACATTTGCAAGCTTGGGAAAATTGAGCAATTGAATAGCGATTGGCGATTTTAGCCATCTTGCAAAAGTGAAAGATCAATGGCTTAGAGACGCTGTAAGTTACGGGTTTAAAAATCAAAAATTTTTCAAGGCTGTAACTAGTAAACCATTTGGAGCTCACAAAAAGACGCCAATTGAATAGCAAATTAACTTTCAACCTCACTTACGGGCTACCGGATCGCCCGAAACCTCAATTGAATGGGGGCCATAATATTTATCTCTAGCATTTGGATCAATATTTTCTTTAATAATGCCTTTATCAGTGTATCAGTAACTGATTCAGACTATCTAAACTGTTTCTGCACTGTTGGCATTTCTTATTTATAGCCTCTAAATCAATTCTTTATTTAGGACCAGATTTACATAGTTGGCACCCCAAGGTAGAAACTTCTTTGCCATACCCTTGATGCACAAGGACAATAAAGTAATAAAGTTTAAATGTTATAATGGTTAGTACAGGGACATGGAAAGAGAATATGTAAAAACCCTATAAATGTACCCTCTCCCTGATGGAAAATGAAACAGTGGGCAGAATGAGGAAATTCAAATAGATAAAGACATAAATAAAATATAAAATATTTATGACTTGCTTATTGAACACACAATATAAAACATACTTAAACTTACAGGTGAGAGCAAGAGTCAATAGATTTTACCTACTCACCAGTTATGAGAAGGTGGAATACTAGTTGTCCATTATGGTCCCCGCCTTTGAACTGAAAATCAAACGTACATAGTGCTTTTTCCCAAAGCAACTTACAAGATTGAAAATAAACACATTTGCAATCTAAAGGGTTTGGGTGTGATAAAGGAGGGTGAGGATGCAAGAGTGTAAGAGAATAGGCTCAAGCAAGTGGAGGTGGTTGTGTGTTACACTGTTGATTATGAGTGTGAGTTGCATTATGCTGTAGAATATGCAGTTATGCATATTAAGGATGAAGATGATAAGCTTCTTTAAACAGATGCATTTTAGTGAGTTTTTGAAGATTTTGAGGAAGGAAGATAGACCAGTAGAGTGTGGGAAGTTGTTGCATAGAGTAGGGGCAGCTTGAGAAAAGTCCTGAAGGAGGGAGTAAGGCTGAGTGATATGAGAGGAGGATAGAAGAAGGCCTTTAGCTGGGAGAAGAGGAAAGTTGAGGGAGTATTTTGACACACAAGCGGAGATATAAAGGGGCGCACTGTTGTTGAGGGCTTTATACATATAGGTCATGAATTTTAATGTAATTCTAGAGGCTATGAACAGCCTGTGGAGTGGCTAACAGAGATGTGCTGCAAATACAGAGAGTTTAGTATGGTAGATGAGTCTAGCAGGGGTGGTAAAAAACAGTTGAGATATACAGGAGAAATAGAATAGAAGATTGACCACTTGACTTGCTGCTGAGTCATTAATTATTTTTTTTGAGCTGTCTCTGTGGAGTTTTGAGGCCAGATTAGATGGGATCAAGAAGGGAGTGGGAGATAATAAATTGGGTAAGGAAATTGTAGGCAAGTAGCTCAGGCAGTTTTGAAGACAGGGGAAGTAGTCAGATAGGGCGATATTTAGAGCTGAGTGAGATGAGGGTTTCTTAAGAATGGCATGATTTAAAGATGATGAGTGGGGTGATTAGGATCATGAGGAAAAGTTGAAAGGCTTAGAATAGAGTAGAGATTTTATCTTCAGTTACAAGGTCAAATGAGTACATAGTGGATGTGGGATTGGGGAAGGGTAAAGACTGGGTGTTGTCAGTTTGCTAAGAAAATGGCGGGTTTGAGCCACGTTATGAAGATGTTTTAAATTGTATTTTTAAAGTGGTTGGCAAAGCTGTGAGACAGGAAGAAGCAGGAGGTGGCATTGGGCAGAGGAGAGTGTTGGAGGACACATTTGATATTAACAATGAGAAATACTGTTGTTTGGCAAGATTGAGGGCAAAGAGCGCAAAATAAACTTTTAAAGGAGGCTGTCTGCTGAAGTGCAAGATTTCCTCCATTATTGTTCAGCAGTGTGGTAACAGCTCTGGAAGTGGCTTGTCTGTGTAGTGTGCCATGGTTGTGAATGAGCGTGAAGGCACCTGTCTGTTGTTATGGTGGCAAGAGTGTCAAGGGTGCAACTCACAGAGAGATGGGTGAGAAGAGGCGGAAAGTGTGACCACCAAAAGTTAAGAATTGGAGGGTATGCAGTGAAATGTTCAAGGAGAAGAAAGTAATATGCCCATACCTCCACCATGTTTGTTCCCAGGTCTAGGTATGTGACTGAAAGCCACCATATGAGAGTGCTGCAGAGGAGGCAGTTTCTGATGGAGCGAGCAAGTTTCTGTGATAGCCAACAGATTAAAGCAGTTGGAAATAAATAGGTCATGAATGAAAGTGAGTTTATTGCAAATGGAATGTGCATTCCAGAGGACACATGTATTTAAGTGTGCATGAATGAGCAAGATGGTGCAGGCAAAGTGAATTTACCCATGTGCTCCCTGTTTGTTACACTATAGTGCAGAACACTGCAATCCTGCTACCTCAAACACAGCCACCAGCCCAATAAAGAACATGCTCTCAATCTTTGGCTAAAATAAGCTGGGGCTATGTATTAGAAATACATAAACTAAAAACATTGTTATGCTAATGCGGCTCCCCTCTCAGGGAGGAGAACATGGGTAGCTGCCTTGTTTTCCTAGTAAGAAATATCACCATGTCCTCAAAGTGTTAATATCATTGTTCAAATCTGCTGTAGATTTATCAAGCAGTGCTATCTTGTCTCTAATACCTTTCAACTGAATGTGATACTTTTTGGCACTTTGCTGTAGAGAATAAATTATACATGTAAAATGAAACATATTTTTCATTTGATTTGAGGTAGACTAGAATACATTCTAATAGCAGGTATAATTAGAGGAGGAGAAGCCAAACAATCAGGATGCAAAGTTCTGTATTACAGCTGGAGGCTGTGTTATTACAACTAATACCTGGAATAATATCAAAGTTGGAGAGGAACAGAGACAGCTCCATTATAAGGCAAGGTAGGTGGGCGACTATTACCCTACAGCTTAAAAGGCCCACACAGGCTCCGGTGCTTATTATGGAGTGAGGGTTATACATGCCCTTCAGGGCTACACAGTGGCCAACAAATTTTTTGCTTCTTTCCATGTTCAAATGATGTATGTCATGTACTGAAGTTACAGTATGTTCATCGAAATCCATGTAAAGTTATTTTGCAGTTAGTCTGTGATACTGTCCTTCATAATATTATAAATATTGTATCAAATAAAACATTATGGATTGATATGCCCACTTTTGCCAAATTCCCATCTACCTCTTAGTATATGAGGGATTTTTTTTTCAGTGTTTTAACTTTCACATTTCAATGTCTTTGTTTTTTTTTTTTACCAAGTTAACTTCCTTTTATGTAAAAGGTTATTCTTAGAGAAGTTATGGAACTTGCCTAGTTTGCTAGTTACTCCTTAATTTTTCTAGAGATTTGAAGCTGCCTCTGAGCTCTGTAAACTGAATGGGCCAAAAGTTCAAGACTCAGCTCAGACTGCAGCTTAAATACTAAGGTGTAACACTTTTATTATTGTTCAGTGTTCTCCAGCAGGTCACATTACCCAACATACAGAGGCCTTGTAGCCAACAAAGGCAAGCGTTAAAACTTTTACATATATGTTTGAATTTCTTTAATTTAACTGCACTGTAGTAAAACATTACATTTGCTACAATGCTGTGTTAATTGCTTTTTAATTAGGTCTAAAACAAATTAAAAAAAACTGCTTCCAGGTCAGAATTCCAAGAAAAACTGTTTCCCCCTCTCCCTTCGTGTCTCTCCCTTTACCCTTGCCTTTCTCGCTCTCCCCCATGTCACCCTCTCCCCCAATGTCTCCCCTCTCCTCCCATGTCTCCCCTCACCTCTCTCCTTCTCTATCCCCATGCCTCTCCCTTTACATCCATGTCTCCCCTTCCCTTTCTCCCTCCATGTGTCTCCCTTTTTCCTCTTTTCCTCTCTTCCCCATGCCTCTCCCTTCCTCCAAGTCTCCTTCTCTCCCCCATGCCTCTCCTTCCCCATGCCTCTCCCTCTGTGTCTTCTTCTCTCCCCATGCCTCTCCCTCCATGTCTCCTACTCTCCCCCCATGTCTCCCCCTCTCCCCCATGCATCCCTCTCCCCCATGTTTCCTCCTCTACCTCCATGTCTCCCCCTTTCCTTTCTCCCTCCATGTGTCTCCCTTTTCCCCTTTGCCTCTCTTCCCCATGCCTCCCCCTCCATGTCTCTTTCTCTCCCCCAATGCCTCTCCCTCTCCGCATGTCTCCCCCTCTCCCACATGCTTCCCTCTTCCCCATGTCTACCCCTTTCCCTCCATGTCTCCCCCTTCCCTTTCTCCCTCTATGGGTCTCCCTTTTTCCCCTTTGCCCCTCTTCCCCATGCCTCTACCACCCTCCATGTCTCCTTTCCCCCCATGCCTTTCCCTCTCCCAAGCCTCTCTCCAGGAGGGGGCATTTTTGTCACCCCAAAGAGGTGACACCCAAAGCGATTGGCCCCCCGTGCACCCGCTTCCTCTGCTACTGGGCTTGAGGAATTGTAGCAATTGAATAGCAATTTGCTATTGTAACTTTTTCGGCCTTGAAAGTTCAAAGGCTTAGATAGGTCGTAAGTTACGGAGGGATTTTCAGTCCGTAACCCGTAGATCGTTTGGGGCTCGCAAAAAGACGCCAATTGAATAGCAAATTAGTTTATGGGCTACATTGCAGGCTACAATTCTCAACTGAATGAGGCCCATAATAGTGAAAAGAAATTCACAATGCATGCTTTAAGTTACATAGTTACATTGGGCCTCATTCAGTTTGCCAAATCGCAACTACCTGAGCCCATAATGGAGCCAGTAGATGTTACTGATATTCAATTGGCTACTTTTAGCTACTTGCATTCCAATTGCGAGTTACAGGCTCATAAGCACTGCAGGTTGTAAAAACAACGTAACTCCGTCCTATCTCCTCCTTTGATTTTTTAAGCCTGCAAGTGTTCACAGTGCTGAAGACGTAAAATCCATATTCAATTACAACAACTTTACAAGCCCGCAATTGCCTTCAAACCCGTAAATGGCAAATGTATAAAAAATGATACAAGTACTAGATAGGACTCCCAAGTGGGTTAAACACCTGTTCGTATAGCTGCAGCAGCAAATAAACAAACAATGCTGTGCTTAAAAATACTGGTAAAGCAATAAAAGGTATTAGAATTAATTGCACAAGTCTCAAGCTTGCAAATCTGCAATAAAAAAATATTTATTTTAAGTTTTATTACCGTGTTATATCAATCCTGGGATTCAGTGGGTTAATACATACCATGGAACCCGCATGGATTAGAAAAGTTGCTTTATTGATTATTATTTATTTCTACATTTTTAGATTGCGAGTCCGATTGCGAACTTACGGGCTTGCTTAATTGATCATGATCATGCCCAGAAATGCTACTTACGGGTTAATGGTTTGCGTGTGGAGGCTGGAAGCCTGTAATTATGGGTTAGTGATAATTGAATACATTTAGATATGTAGAAACATTTTAACCAGCAGTCACAAAGTCGGATTCCATGTAATAACGGGCTTGCAATTGAATGAGGCCCATAGTAATTTACTTTAGTCCACCAAGCTCAATCTTTTTAGTTCTCCTCTGATCTGCAATATGCAGATTAGTCGTGAATTTCCATGTATTCTACCAGGATTGTACTGGCTCATCTACTATATTAAATGTAGCCATCTACCATATTATAGTAGTAGCCACAAGTGAAAATGTTCTGATTTCTACAATACATCATTTAATGAATATGCCTTAGTGAATTGTTTATTTTTAGACTGTAAGCTCTTTGGACAAGGGACCTGCAATCTATTGAGTCAAGTTGTTGCCTTATTGTATTGTACTGTTTTTATATTTCTGCATACCATATGATTTGTTTTCCACTTTACTTAGCTTACTCAACTTTACCTTACCCTTGTAAATTACTCATCGGAAATGTTGGCTCCTTAAATTATAGAGAAATAAGAATAATCTTTTGCTGTGTACAATTTATACATTTGAAGAAATTAAATCCCAGGCTTTTAGATGTAAAATGAAAGACAGTAAGCCATGAAAATACCGTTGATATATTATGTCAAGTGAGGATATAAGAGCGCCCGTTAAGAAATAAATGTGGAAAAACACAGTCTAAATGTAAATCAGTTCAGCTTAAATATCTTAGTTTTATCTAGTTTATGTTAATCATGTACTATGAATTGGCTGCTTTCTTGAATAATGGAACATTTTTAAGTCTCATAATACCAAAAGATAATAAGGATTGTAATAAATCTCACCTCTTCACTAAAATGTTGAAAATGGCAAAATACAATAAATGTTTGATGGATGGAATAAAACTGGTTTATTGAAAGATATGCACTGGATTTGCACCACTGACTGCTGTGGGTGCAGTATATGGTCTGGTTCACAAGTTGGAGAAGATCCCCTATGGGTCAATAAAGGACTCACCTTATGCAATAGATAAATAAAAGTGATGTAAAGGTAACATTCCTGTTGCCTGACAAATACAAGTGCAATATAATTTATGATCGGAAAAATTATGTGTTTGAAACTTTTCAGTCTGTCTAAGAGCATAATTTAACAAGGAAAATGCAATAAAAAAAATTTTTAGTTAAAAAAATGTTTCTTGTATGAATGGAGTGTTTATATTTCTGCAGGACAAGGCTTGCAATTTACAATGTGACTGCTTGCTTCTAAGCATGTGCAAGGGAAAGAGATTAGTGTCAAATAGTAAAAGGTCCAACTTTATAACAAACACTCATTCTCCTTCCCTCTTGCATCCTCCCTTCCTTCTACTTAAGATAAGCATACCCCCTCATTTCCCAAGTTATAAAGAAGCACTGAAACAAATACTACACAAAAAGAGTCTTAAAAAATTAAGATTTTCTCTAAAATGCTTTAATGCTCATACATGCACAGCTACTGATGTTGTTAGTTTATTATATACTTTATTATCATTCTCTTGTAACCTCCTTCATCTTTTTTCAAATAATATTAAACACAAGCCGCTTCACCCAAGACAAGGTAGCAATCTATAAGGGGTATATAAGCATACACTGCTATAAATAAACCTGACAAAACTAAATGAAAACAAGGTGCTCCCAGGAGCCATAATAGCACCACCATGTTAGTTTTCATACTGTAATATGGCAAACATACTGTATCAAGTGGAATAGATACAGCTACTTCTGCAAGCAAAAGCCATCTAAATCTGTGTTATATATACAAGGATGAGTAATAATTATTTTCTTGTTTGAAGCTTGCTTATAAATATATAAGTACTCTTTCATACTAGGACATTTCCAATGTGGCTACTTACATGAAAAGTTTGGATATAACTAAATTGTTTTTCTATAAAATGCATATTGGTAATACAGTGCCCTAACAGGAGCTATTTTTTAATCATAGTTACATAGTTACATAGGGCCTCATTCTATTATCGGCCGTAAAATGGCCGCAAAGCTGCGATTCCTTGCGGCCATCTTACGGCCCCATGTAGAGCTACTTCTACCTTGCAATTCAAATGGACGGCGCCGCAAGGATATCCCCCTTTCGGCCGGCCGCATATCATACAAACGGCCGCAAGCGTTTTCCCAGCGCCCATAGATCTTGTTTTCCGGCCGCAAAGTCAGACAACTGTAAATGCAAATATAAATTCAAGATGGCACTGTAAAGCTCTGTAAATGCCAGGCATCATAATGGGGGACATGAGGATTAATAGCAACACCCTCTCAAGCTTGCACATCGCCCAAATCCGACATTTCATTTACGGGTTATTTTCCGTCCCGCAGCCTTGGCGTGTCTGAGGTGCTCCAAGCCCTCGGGACTTTGTCCACGGATATTTGACATGAATTAAAATAAACATGATTTTCAGATTTCAGTGTAGGGGAATGTTGTGCTATGAATGCTAACACCTCCAATCACTTTATCGTCTCATCAGAGTGCAGGATGGCTTTATTATGTGCTTAATTGTGTGCTTGCGGGACCTTTTTGGTGCAAGTAAGCTGCAGCTCGGTTTTAGCCTTGCCGAGAAGGTTCCCGGAGCAATTAAATAGCAACCGTGGCTTTCTTGCGGCCGAAACTCTTGCGGCCGCGTAAGATCAAAGGCTTTCCTGCGGCGCGTGGAGGGCGACGGCCGCAAGCCTGCCGGAGCCCTCGGCCGCAAGGGAATAGAATAGGCAAATAGCCTGCGGCCGGTCCTTGCGGCCACGCATCTCCTACGGCCGTTTATAGAATGAGGCCCATAGTAATTAAGGCTGAAAAAAGACTTTCAGTCCATTAAGTTCAACCTTTTAAGATCTCCTCTGATCTGCAATATGAGAATTAGTTATTAATTAATTAGTTGTTAATTAATAAATAATTAATAGTCAACTATTTATTTATTTATTTTTTTAAATTATTAATTAATTAATTAATTCAGAGGAAGGCAAACAGAAAAAAACCCAAGTGAATCATATCAAAGGGGAAAAAAAATTCTTCCTGACCCCTTATACTGGCGATCAGATTTCTCCCTGGATCAATACACTCTCTCCAATTATGCAGGATAACCCTGAATTCCCTTCTTAATTAGAAATAAATCCAGTCCCCCTTTAAAGTTATCTATCAAATCCACTGTCACCACCTCCTGTGGTAGAGAATTCCTCAGATTAACCACCCTTACTGTGAAGAACTCTTTTCTTACTTTAAGGTGGTATCATTTTACTTCTAATCTCAAGGGTTGTCCTCTTATTAGTTGAAAACGTCTTGGCACAAAAAGCTCCCTTGACAATTCTTTATACTGACCCTGGATGTATTTATATAAGGTAATCATATCTCCTCTTAGACGCCTTTTTTCTAGAGAAAATAAGGTTTCTTCATAACTTAGCCCCTCCATTCCCCTAATTAGTTTATTTGCCCTCTGTACCTTTTCCAGCTCTAAAATGTCCTTTTTATGAAGTGGTGCCCACAATTGTACTCCATATTTCCCCAGAATCATGTATTGGTTATAAATACATGTCATATTCAATTCCTTATAAAAGCTATTTTGAATATTACGCTTATTTTCAAAGATTAATGTCATCTACTGCAGTTGTCATTTGGTCTCCATTTTTATAAGGTTTCCAGGGAGGTGGGGAGGTTCCTTCTGAGGATCTGATTAGATATGAGAGTGGACAGTCATTCACAGGCTTGGTTTTTTAAATGGTGTAAACTTCAACTTTAAAATGTTTGCGTTGCAGTCAGGTTCAAGAAAGGCAAAAGTTCTTGAATTGAGATAATATATAAGTATATAGTGATGGGTGTTTCAATAGCTTGTCCTACAGCCAATAAAGCTAAATTGGATACAATAGTTAAAATGTAAGGTTGTTTTTAATTATTTAAAAATTTGCATATAATGAAGCCGAAATCTTAATTAAGCAATATTATAAATTTCGGTGGCCTTTTAATTCTGGTTTTAAATCAAGTTCAAACCTTATTTGAGCTTAAAGTGTAGAAGATTAAGGAGTAATGTGGGTAACTACTACTTTACAGAAAGAATAGAAGATACGTTGAACAACTTACAACTAGAGGCATTAAGAAGAAATACAGCATGGGTGAAAAATGTATTGGGCTATACTGATAATTTCAATAGAATTGGACAATTTGATGGGTTTATGGGGTTTTATCTTCAATGATATCTATATTTATGTTTGAATGAAGTTCAAGCAATGCTACAGTATATTATGCTGGTTCTACACAACCTTTTCTCGGTTAGGTAATACTATTTGAAGACTCATAAACATCCGTTAATAACCCGCTTGTGAAAATGGAGAGAAGCATTATAATGGTTTTAAATAATACAATATTGAAATGTTTGGGCGGAAATGTTATTGTCATAAACAAGTGTCATGTCTAAAGTTAGACACAGGCTGTAAAAGTTGTTTGCCTTTTCTGATGGTTAATTACTTTTACTATTATTAACTACTATAAAAGGAGTATGAGATTATATAGTGTATGAAGGATGTTGTGTTACAATTAACACAGCTAATTACTCTGTGAAGTCCAATATAATATGACTTTCACACTTAGATGTTGAAGAACAAAAAGATCATCTGCAAACTGCAAAGATACTTAGTCTAGCATTTGAAAACTGAATATAGGTGTACTCATAAAAATGTGTGCTGAGGTCTTGTTTGCCTATAGACAAATGTGTCATTACATTAAGCCCCTAACTCAGCAAAATAAAATATCCTGGTTCAAACATCCCACTGACACCTCATGAATCTAGACAAACATTTACAATTTATGAATAGGCAGTTATCTGTAACTTTAGATGACAGAACAGACCTATGGGATAAAAATAAAGACGAGTGGCAGAAGATCTGTTGTTTTACATTGATTGGGTTCAGGATATTGTGGCTACAAAGTGCTTTCTATCATGAGTTACCATATAAACTCATTAAAATAGTTTTGTTTGGTTCAGAACAAAATGTCAAGTTTTATCAGAAAAATGTAAGTACGGGAAAGGAAAATACTATAGATACCAAAACAGATGAAATCTTATCCAGTTCCAAATTGATCATATATTGATTATGGTTGATAATATAATGTAGCATTTAAAAATAATTAGAGAATAATTAATAAAAGCACAACAATGTATCTAAAGTGATAGAAATAAACATTTTTATCTTTTTTTTCATAGTAGCAGGGGCATGAGAGCCCTCAAGAGCATAATAGTAATTTAACAAACTGGCACTAACATGAATTCACAGTTCTAATTAGATGAGCTTTAAATTGCTTTCTGACAAGTAGCAAGCAATTTTGGATTTGTTCTTTATTGTCCATGTTCAGTTGCTATCTTAGATTTCAGGATGCAGGAGTGCCTTATGTTTATCTAATAAGGCTCATCTGGCTGTAGAACCATAGGTTTCTATTTGCTATTGTAAGCAATGGAAGCATCTACTTAAATAGCGTGCATCTGTTCCTCTAATACACTACTGAGAAATTTCTATAAAACATGTGAACACCAGAGTGAACAGAGTGATAGTTATATATTTACTTCAGCAAATGATGGTCAGCATGTGCACAGTGGATGGAATTTTTATATGGGAAATTTTGAACTATTTAGCACTCTTTGTTACAATTTACAGTAAATGTGAAAATATAATTAAATATAAAAATGTTATAAATCACTCCATAAATTGTTTAATTTAATACAATACAATTTTAGATCATTGAACATTTTAAAGATATTATACAACCGTGATATCATTAATCGATAAATTTACTTGGAACACAAAATGTATAAAGACTTGCAGGTTTCAAAAACTGCCTTGTAGACATATTTAGAATGAGTAATGATGGCTATAATTCATGTAACAGACTTTTAAAGTGAATGTTACTCTGAGGTGTGAAATGTACATAAAGAGCATCTGCTTGATCTTCATGGTCTTTAAGGGATCACGCACAGTTTAATACCTTATATAGCTTTTAAATTACTGCAGAGTGATGTACTTGGAGAACATCCAAAACATGAAACAGTATATGTCTCTTTCAGCTGGTTTTCCATGTTTGTCATTAATTTAATAGCTCTTCTTTTTTTATGGGAATTTATCATATAGAAATGGTAATACTCTACTGGAGACCAACCACTGTAGTTACATTATTTTCACTTTGTAGACCCTTATAAATAATATGTCCATATTAATTTAGTAACAGCTTCCAGAAAACTTATTTTTTTACTAAACATTCATTTTTTTACTAAAATTAAAAACCTTTTTTTGGAAGTAATATATGTACATTGTTATTGTTAGATAAATATACTTACATATGAGCAGAAAAAGATAAAACACTAATTTTATTTTCCCGAAAAACAGTGTGCCATCAGCATTTTTATGGCTCAATAACATTAATCTGGTTAAACTTTCGTTAAAGGGACATATGCACTTTGTACCATCAAATAATGTACAGACATTAAATGGAAAACTTGATTATTTGTGTACAACCGACACACTGAATCTATATCAGCTTTATTGATTTCTATATTCATTACTTATTATGTAGAGGCATGGTATAGTTGGTAAAATAAACTCTGTTTTTAGAAATGAAGGTTCTAAGTTCAAATCCTCTTTCATCCCTTTTTTTATATTCATTTTTTAATTTAATTTAAATCTTTTTTTTTAAAAAGCATTACAACTCATTTTTGACATTTTTTTCTATTTTATCTTATAAAATAAAAATACTAGTTATGTGAAAAAGTCACAGACATAACCCCATTTATAAACACAGTGTGCCAGTCTATTTGGTTCAATATTGAGAATGCCAATAAACAACATGCAAAATGTTAGTTAAGTTAGTGTTATTTTATTCTCATGAGATGGCCCTTTCCATGGGCTGAAAAGAGGATTCCTTAACAGTGATTGAGCTAGAAAATGGAGTGATCCTGTGCAAAAAAATGAAAAAACTTTTTGCCCCCCCCCCCCCCCCCAGATGAGCGGGTTGTAAAAATGTTTTACAGCCAGTTCCAACTCACTCGATGCTCCTCCCTAAAACCCTTCCCATAACCTACCTGCTCTACGACCCAAGACCCCTTTCCATAGCTGCTGTCCTTCCCTTACATCCTGCACGCACAAAGCTCTTCCACCTGTAGCACAGCTCCAAGACGTGCCCGCTCGGCTTTCCAGTGACATCCTCTAAAGGGTGCAGCTGAGAAGGCCTGGGGGACCAGGGTGGAAGAGCTCTTATACTGCATTAGAGAATTATAAAAACATATGTATATATATTTTTATTGTAACAAAGGGCCCCTCCAGAGGTTGATGTAAGCTACAAGTTTTCGAAGACTTTTCTGCAGGAGGTGAAAGATTTAACTCCTGGAGAAGTTTAATTAACTCAGATGAGCACAGCTTTAAAAACCTAGAACTAAGAGATGGATGTGGCCACTGTTTATGGGCTGCTGCTAGCAGTGATTGAGACAGGCTTTGCTTGGTGCCTGCAGCCTAGCAAGGCTGAGAAAACAAACTGGAGAAAGTTTGCTTAAAGCATAGGTACAGACTCATGGAATTGGACACTGTTTGTGAGAGCTGCAAGAGAGAAACCCAGAAAGATGTTTACTAAAGATGGGACAAGAAAAAGACAGAGATTAACCCAGAGAGGTCTTTATTGGGAGCTGATGAGAAATCTCTATGTAAAGAGAAAGGCTGAAAAAAAAACCATCTGAGTAGTGTAGAGTATAGCTATTGGTTCTTACAATCTGCATTCTGAAAACTCTGAAGATCTGATGTTTCAACATTCACTAGTACATGGGGCTATTAAAACTCCTATCCAGGTCTAGTGCAGTGAACATCATGTATCAATTCCTGAGAGTGATGTGATCTCTGATTAAATATCTGTCAATAACCACACAATATTTTCTTAGGGACCTAAAACCACAAGAAAAAAAATCATATTTGGACTGGATTTACCATATGTCATAGTTTATGTAACAGATATAGTGTAGTTGTTCTCATTTATTGTAACCACTAACTAATAGAAATGCTGAAGATCCTTTCATCCTAAAGCCTCTTCCTCTTCAACCCAACGTTTAAGAATTCATACAATTTAATAAAATAACATAATAAGAAAACAAAATAATAAGAGCACCCATGCAAATGTGGGTAAAATTAGGGTTATATATTAACCATTTTATTTGTATTGCATAGGTATAACTCTTCTTTGTTTCTATAACTCTTCTTTCCTTAGAGTGATTATACGTTATTTTGTAAATATATTTCTTGCAATGCCTTCGTATCCTCAGGATATGTCTATTTTCTCTTAGTTATTATGAACTGGTAGCTTACAAACATATGGCAAGACCCCTGTCACAATATGTATATCAAAAGTAAGGCTTTTATGAACATCAAAGCTGGCAGAATTAAAAGTAATTTAATCCCTTTTTATTGGTTTCTCTGACCCTAATGGGAAGAATATAACTTGTTAAGGTTTAGTGTATCTCATGAATGAATCTCCAGAGTTCTGCAACAATTAGAACAAGATGGGAAAACCATGAAGAGCAAAGCTATGATTTTAATATTTTGTTTGGACTGGCTGACATCCATTATCTACACCAAGAAGAAAAAGCTACATTAAATACAGTTATGTTTACCAGATGTTCATGTTTGGGACCTATTTATCAAACCCCACAAAGTAAGCTCATGTATATTACTTCATCTTTAGCACTGCAAAGTCATTTAGTGTAATAAATTAATGCATTTAAAAACACTTATACCATGTAGAATACAGCAATTAAAACAGCTGATGCCCAGGATCGGATCTAACAGTGGAGCAATGCACCCGCCCTGCTCTGGGGGGCCTAGCTAGTGCACCCTTTTTTTGTGGGTTTCTGGGGCCTGGGGCCTACCAATCACAGGCGCAGGCGCTCTTTGACAGCCCCACAATGAGCGTCAAAAAAGGCTGGCAATGAGCGAGAAGGCTCTCATCATGAGGCCTGCAAGACTTTGAAAAAGGGTGGCAATGAGCGCCGAAGGGGCTCATTGCCAAGCCCCCGATGAGCACAAGGCACGTAACACTTTGAAAAATATACAACTTTAATGGCCTCCATATTTTTGAAGCCTGTAACTTGGAAGCGGTCGGAAAACCACCAAAAGATGCCAATTACTTCAAAAATTAACTTACAACCTCACACACAGCACAGGGGGAGAGACAGGGAGCCTGTGAGTGAGGTTGCAACCTAATTTGAAGTTTAATTAGCATTTTTAGGAGATTGAAAGTCGGAGCGAGGGAAAAAAACGGCGTCCATAAACCCGTAATTGTTTTGAAAAAGGCTC
This sequence comes from Discoglossus pictus, assembly GCA_027410445.1. Classification (NCBI taxonomy): domain Eukaryota; kingdom Metazoa; phylum Chordata; class Amphibia; order Anura; family Alytidae; genus Discoglossus; species Discoglossus pictus. Next base: position 85,747,410 of record CM050166.1, on the reverse strand, counting down.
AAAACGAGGCCTAGGGACGAATGACTTAGCAGCTCATTACGAGGCCCGCTAGACTTTGAAAAAAATAACCAACGGCGCTCATCTCGAGGCACGCAAGACTTGAGCAGGGAGACAGAGGAGAAAGACACAGGGGAGGGAGTGGGGGGAGAGGATGGAAAGAGACACAGGGGTGGGAGAGGGGGAAAAGAGACACAGGGGAGGGAAATAAGGAAAATAAGAAATGCAGAGAAAGGGGGAGGGAGAAAGGAGAAAAAAGACATATGGAAGGGAGAGGGGGGGACAGTCACAGGGGTCAGAGAGTGGGGAGAGGCTCGCAAGGCGGCTCATCACAAGGCTTGTAAAGTAGACGGTGGGAGAGGCTTGCAATGGGTGCCTCATCGCAAGGCCCGCAAGTTAGAGGGGGGAGGGGCGGGGGGACCTTATATTGTGTGGCAAACAGCATTGCCAGACTTCAAATTGACAGGCAAGTTGCTAGTATATATACAGTATCTTACAAAAGTGAGTACACCCCTCACATTTTTTAAAATATTTTATTATATCTTTTCATGTGACAACAATGAAGAAAAGACACTCTACTACAATGTCAAGAAGTAAGTGTACAGCCTGTATAACTGTAAATTTGCTGTCCCCTCAAAACAACTCAACACACAGCCATTAATGTCTAAACCGTTGGCAACAAAAGTGAGTACACCCCTAAGCGGAAATGTCCCAATTGGGCTTAAAGTGTCAATATTTTGTGTGGACACGATTATATTCCAGCACTGCCTTAACCCTCATGGGCATGGAGTTCACCAGAGCTTCAGAGGTTGCCACTGGAGTCCTTTTCCACTCCTCCATGATGACATCACAGAGCTGATGGATGTTAGAGACCTTGCACTCCCCCACCTTCCGTTTGAGGATGCCCCACAGACATGCTTGGCCAGTCCAACACCTTTACTTCAGCTTCTTTAGCACGCATTGGTCGTCTTTGAGGTGTGTTTGGGGTCGTTATCATGTTGGAATACTGCCCTGTGGCCCATTTTCTGATGGGAGGGGGTCATGCTCTGCTTCAGCATGTCACAGTACATGTTGGCATTCATGGTTCCCTCAGTGAACTGTAGCTCCCCAGTGCCGGCAGGACTCATGCAGGCCCAGACCATGACACTCCCACCACCATTCCTGACTTTAGGCAAGACACACTTATCTTTGTACTCCTCACCTGGTTACTGCCACACACGCTTGACATCATCTGAACCAAATAAGTTTACCTTAGTCTCATCGGACCACAGGACATGGTTCCAGTAATCCATGTCCTTAGCCTGCTTGTCTTCAGCAAACTGTTTGCAGGCTTTCTTGTGCATCATCTTTAGAAGAGGCTTCCTTCTGAGAGACAGCCAAGCAGACCAATTTGATGCAGTGTGCGGCGTATGGTCTGAGCACTGGCAGGCTAACCCCCCACCCCTTCAACCTCTGCAGCAATGCTGGCAGCACTCATACTTCTATTTTCCAAAAACAATCTTTGTATATGATGCTGAGCACGTGCATTCAACTTCTTTAGTCAACCATGTCTTGTGAAACCGCTGTATAGTCTTGCCCACCATGCTGTAGCTCAGTTTCAGGGTCTTGGCAATCTTCTTATAGCCTAGGCCATCTTTATGTAGAGCAACATTTTTTTTCAGATCCCTAAGGAGAGTTCTTTGCCATGAGGTGCCATGTTGAACTTCCAGGGACCAGTATGAGAGAGTGTGAGAGCGATAACAACCAAATTTATCACACCTGAGACCTTATATACATACAGTATATATGTCATTTTAACCAGAAGCAATACAAAATACATAACTATAACTATAAATAGGGTAACTTCTTGCCAGTCCAGGCCCGGACCATAGTGTAAAACAGTCCAGTCAGGCCCTGGGCATGACATCTATGTATAGCTAATACTGTAAATAGCGAAGTTCCCTACCTCCTGATTCCACTATTAGGACCCGCAATTTGTCCTATTCCTTAGTGTCCACAGAGACTGCCTACACTATCTGTCTTTTCTGGAGCACCATACATCAGTAGGGATACTTCAGATTTGATAGTTGCGGTTAGTACCGCATCATCCACCGTAGCATAGACTGTGATGCCATCACTAGGTGACACGGAAATACCTGAAAAGCGCTTTTCGTGTTTGAGGCGCTGCTATGGAGGCAGAGGATGGTCATGCTTCTGTGAGACTTATATAGGACATATGAGGCAATCGGACCAGTAACAACATACATACATACTCCTGTAACTGCCTATAAGATGTCTAAAGATTGAGTCTAAATATCCCAATTTTGGAACTATATACTATTAGACTACCAACTTATGCACTTCTGTATAACAATAAACACATCAGTAAACATTAATATTGTATTTATAATGATAAGCTCAGTGCTGAGTGGTTATAATTTAAGTTACAATAGCAATCTAAATCATTGAAGCTATACTACACATTCATATTGATAGATCTAACACAGTCCATAGAAGCATAGACTTTGTAGTTTGGAATTACCAATTTTAAATCAACAGTTTTTATGCACTTATTTTGTTTTATTATTTGACAATAAAAGTTAAGTATTATTGGTCTTCACCTAATAGTAGCCCACTCCAACTAGATTCTATCCACTTCATAGTAACAAACTAATTATCCACTAATTTGTTTAAAGGTGCACTACTTTATATTTGTATGTACATATTCTCTGTACCATTAGTGGTTAACAAGACCCTATGGGTAGAAACATCCCATTATAGCACTGGTCTTGAGTATTTGCTCCTTACGTGGAAACCGTTTTCCCTCTCTCTATGTGAATCTAGTAAGATCACTGACAGTAGTTACTAAATACGATATACTAAAATGCATAAAAAAGTAATAGAATTGAGACTAAATTATTTTTTACATTCCAAAAAACATGTTGCCTTTTTCAAATTAAGTACTTCAAAAGAGCATAGTTTTAGGTCACACGTTTGAAATATTTTTCTTATATATATATATATATATATATATATATATATATATATATATATATATATACATATCATGTCACTGAGGCCCAATCAAGATTTAATTAAAATAACAATTTCAAATCTGTCAAATACTACTTATTAACAGCCTTATTAAATTTTGATTCGGCCAACTGAAAAGGGCTCTATATAAGCACACAGCATATTTTTTTACAGAAGTTTTTAGTTAGTGAAGACCTTGCTTTTGGAGAGAAGTTCACTAACTAAAAACTTCTGTAAAAAATATGCTCTGTGCTTATATAGAGCCTGATTCAATTGGCCAAATTGCTATTTAATAAGGCTCTAAATGTTTATATATGGACTGGTTTGAACCTTACATTTTAGGATTATCTATTAATACAGACATGAGTCATATATTTCTGTTCCATCAAAGACTTGTGATAGTTTAGCACATAGGAAACCAAGACCTGACATGACCTTCCGTCTGATGTTTTAAGCAGAATAGTTTTATGTTTAATACAAACATTTGTTAATCTCAATGTCATGTGAACATCTAGTAGGTATAAGTAAGGAAAGAATTATACATTTCTATGATTGATAGAATTAACATGCTTTTTAAATTTTCTTTTAAAAAATCACCATTTTATTCCAGTATATGTTGCCATGTTCAGTACTTTTCTTTATTTGAGGCATTTTTCTTTTGGTACCGTTGAAATAATTAAAGGTCCATTGAAGTTTGGGGGAAACATCACATGTTTGTGAAATATTTTTAGAGAAAATCTTAAATTTACCTGACACTGCATGTGTCATGGGAGCTTCCATCTTGGACTGCTAGTCTGCCTGTAAACTGAAAGGAATGGTTTATCTATTGGGACTTAAAGGGACAGATTTGCCACTAGGCAGTGTAAGCATGTAGTAAGTGTTATTTATTAGCACTGAATACATTTTAAAGCAGACCTATATTATATAGTTTACACAGTGCTCTATACTGGACGATTTGGTGCCTTGGGGGTAGGAAAACCAGAGCTCCTCTCTGAACTGTGCCAATCATTAAGATACTTCTTTTTTCTTTATAAAGATGTAACCTTCTTTTAAATTTAGTGACAACAATTACAAAAAAGAACTGCAACTTCCAGAATTCCACAGACATTACTTTGAGATCAGTCTGTCAGGCTCATATGTAGGAGATCACAGAGCTGAGATTTTCTATGGGGATTACTTAAAAAAACATTAATACTAAAATAGATGTATATGTATGGCGGGGTATATCCGTTTTAAATCTGGCACTGGGGACTTGATGTTCCATCTAGTCCTATTGTCAAGTGGCTTGTCATAATGGCCGTCTTTCAGTAGAACGGAAAAGACCTTTGATTCAATCCTGTTAAAATAAAACTGTTATAATTAAAGCAATATTGAATATAAAAAAATGAAGGCTGTATTTATTTATTTATACTTTTTAAAATTATTTTGCCCGTTATTAATTATAAATTTAACTCTTCAAAGGTTCATTAAACAAACCCCCCCAGTAGGGAACAGAAAAGTTAAAGAGCTACCCAACAAGTTCCATGTTTAAATGGTTTGCTGTTGTTTTGGATGGATAAAAAAATAATCCCATTATGTAATATCTGTTCCTGTCCAAATCAATCCGTCTGTTGGGCATGTGTGCACACAGAGACAAGAATTTACACAGACCCAAAAGTTCTGGTATAAAACATCTTGTATTCTTCCCAACAAACGAACCAGCGAGCGAACCCCCCCCAAATACAACATAGCAACTTATATAATATAAGTTGATCAGATATAAGAATCATACGACGCATTGTTAGACAGTGAGCGAGTTATTGATTGGTTGACAGGGTAGGAAGGGTCCTTCCATATTTGGTCTCGGATGTTGATGTCATTATGGTCAGTTTATGTGAAGCTTCTGATTGGCTCTGGAAGGTGGCGGGGCTCATATCCTTATTTGGTCACGGATATGAATGTCATCTGGGAGCTCCCGGATATGATTCAGTAGCCATCTTATGACTCCCAACAGTAGCCATCTTATGACTCCCAGGAAATAAAGAATAAAAGCAATTAGTGCCTTATCTTATGATATATTGTAAGCAAAGGAATGCAGCATGGACATAATATACATTTTCATGAATTTCGTCCACAACAGTCCCCCCTAAAATGCTATATTATGATACATACTACATTTATATTCTATTTTTGTAGATATGACAGGTTAGATGTATTATATCTTCCTCTTCTAGAGAGTACTACAAAAATGTCTGAGTAAAGATATAGGTTTCTTCTTAGTAAAACGTATTAATTAAGGTATAAAGTCATATAAACAGCATATAAACAGTAACAGTCCCCCCTAGAGACTATGTGTACAACTGTCCCTGTGGATGAGATGTATGAATGTAAGAAAGCCCTAGCACATCTGCACCAATGAACTCCCGTTCTTCTTTGTACGTTAGAGTTGCCATGGCTTGTCCATGACCCCTCTTGCCACTGTCATAGGCGAGTCAGATGCTATCCCTGACCCCTTGTTTCAGGAACATGTGGGACAAGGGGTTTATGTAGAACTTTCATTTCTAGGCATAATAGACCGTAACATCTTATGTGACTCCTTACAGTCATCTTCATAAATTTCTTGGTGCACAAAGGTTGGTGTGACTCCAGTAACTGACTTCTTTAAATATGTTCGGACACAGGGGATAGTACAACAGGTAACAAATGCAAGAATTATCAGTATTGAAAGAAAGACAATTCCAACCTGTAATAATACCTTCTGCCAGTTGTTCATCCACCCAAACCATTTATCCCAATAGTCTGTGGTTCCAGAACTCTTCTTCAATTCTTGTGCCAAGTTGTTTAGTTCTTTAATGGCTAAAGTAATCTTACCGTTTGGACCCGTATTATCAGGTATGTAGGTGCAGCAGTTGCCAGTGTCGGGGAGCATTTTACACTCCCCTCTTTTTAGCAAGGATCATGTCTAGTGCCATTCTATTCTGGATGGCCATGTGTGATGTGGCTTTCAATTGTTTTGCAACTCCTTGCAGAGCATCTTTTGTGTAATTCACAAACCTTTGTTGGTTATAATATATAATTGATTCAAGCAACATTTTTATTACACCAATCATTGGTATCAGTGATTCAAATCCTGCTGCTATCTGGTTTCGGGCCTTAAACTCATTAGGCACCCCCCTTGGGACTCTAATAGAGTCTATGTACACATGGGGGTCAAAGCTACCTTGTGGGGAAGACACCTTTCTTTTGTGTCTAGATGTTGTCAGTAGGGTGTGTGGTGAGGTATCAGTTTGTATGGGCACTATGTGCACTGGCATTATGACCTTTATCAGGGTACACTTACCATACCAGATACCCTCTAGTCTTGATCTGAGCTTCATGTCCCCACATATCCAATATATGTCTCCCAATGTTTGTGTCTATTCTGTAAACTGTGAAACCAATACAATATATAATGCAGAACTCTTGCTTAAACCTCTTTAGGTTTCTCCATTGAGGTTTACTCCTTGTATAGCATGTGTAATTACCTGGGTATATGGTTATACCTTCACCTGGATGTAGATTGTCAGGTATAATGGGATACCTGTTCTCCCATTGTTCACAATTTAGATCTTTTAGTCTGGGTAGTTTTATAAAGACTTAAGAAACACTTTTCTCCCTTCATAGTTACCATAAGTGGAACAGTGCCTAGGTGAGGTCTGGCACTTGCACAAACATAACAATTAGTCTTATTATGTGACTCTATGTTATATTTCATTCATTCCAGCCATAAGTTGAGGTCTGTGAACCCAATTTCATTTGCTAGGGTTCCTTCGTACGTAGGTTCACTGATATCAGTCATTTGGGGTAATGCCTGAGTGTGTTGTACTTGCATTAGTCCTTCTGATATGAGTGGTGCATTTAGATCTCTGAGCATAAATTTACCAATCCGTCCTTTTGCTTTTCCTCTAACCCAGCCACCCATTAGGTATGTACCTGCGTCTGTGGGTCTGGGCCACCCATTAGGTATGTACCTGCGTCTGTGGGTCTTGGGTTCTTGATAGTCAGAGTGAGTCGCATGTTAGCTCCAGTCTTGCCATTTGGCGAGCATTTGCCTGGCTTTATTAGAGTCATACGTTCAAGTAAAGGGCTTCCACTCAAATCTGTTCTATCTGAGGCACTCTGTGGTCTGTAGTCCCAAGCTGTCCCAGTGTTGCATCCTACAGCTTCCCAATGACTACAATCTTTTCCCCAAGTCTGGTCTGTAACACATATGTATATAGATGTGCTGAGAGTGTCGTTGTACAAGTTACATTGTTGAGTCACGCTTAGCTGTTGGCAACATACAACATGACAATAATCAAAGGACAATGTGATCATATGTGTTTTAGATGGATTGTACCAAAATGTAATACCATCTCTCTTCTCACTAATGAATGCAGAAGGTTCTACTTTAGTTAAGAACAGACAGGAAAGGACATGTGTTATGATCATCATAATGTTGGCTGCTATGGGTCTGGTGCTGAAACTTTATTTTTGCAATGAGATGTGTGGATCCAAGTAGGCCGTCCTTCAAGTTTAACTGACGGTGCAGCAATTAGAAGAACTTGAAAGGGACCATCATATCTGGATTCCAGAGGATTCTTTCTCACAAATCTTTTGACCAGGACCCAATCTCCAGGAAGTAGTTGATGAGTACCAGTGTCTACTTCCGGATCTGGAATAGAAGAAAATACTTGTGCGTGTATTTTAGTCAGTGCTTGAGATAAAACAATCACATAATCAACAAATACATAAGATTTAAAATTCAATTGCTGAGGATAATAATACCCTAATCTAGGAGCAGACCCAAATAAGATCTCGTGAGGGGACAGAGAAAACTTCCCTCCAGGGGTGTAATTACCTTAACAGTACTATAGGGAGACTTTCTGGCCATGAGATACCAGTTTCTTGTGCTATTTCAGCTACTGGTTTTAACTTCACCATAACTGGTGGAACCCTAAGGTGTCCAACTTTGTTACCATTAAAACACTTTATTGTTCTTGTTGGTTCTGTCTTCTCCTGCTCAGAAGACACCATAATGTTTGTAGACTTCTCATTACCTTGTGAGAACTCACGCCCTTTTTAGCAACTAATAACAAAGTCTCTAATGGCAACACCTTGTACTCAGGACGAGATGTTAATAAATCTTTCCTGATGGATACTCTCAATCCCTCCACAAAGGCTCCCAGCATCTGAGTCTCGTGTCTGCAATGATATATATTACCACTGGCTGTTTTATCCTGTGTAATATCTGACAAATTAATAGCCTGATTTGCTATTTCATCCGGAGCGCATGCTATTAATAACTCACAGAATTCTGTATCAGCGTTGCAGACAGGCATGTAGGAGTTAATTTACATGAGCATAGACTAGCGTTCACAGAGAATCTAAAAATAACATCCTAAAGTAACGTTGCGTTTACTTTTTCTTTTGTATACTTGTTCCATAGTAAAGCTTAATAAAACATTGAATGTCTCCTATACCTTCCTTTTAATAAAGATTAATATTACCAAGGAGTAGTGGATACAGGGCACTGACTCCAGCAGCAGTGGTATAGTAGATGTTGTTTACCTTTAAGATGGGGTATAGGGGCGTGTCATAGTTCTAAAAGGGGGTTGGTCCTAAAGTTATAGTCCACTCCCATTTTTTTCTAAGTTGGGAGCCATGATGGGGCGGTGGCTGTGTGTTAAGAGTTTCATTCCACAAACCACTATCTTGTAGCAAACTTTTGGTTCCCACCCAGAACCAGCCACCATTCTTCTGCCTGCAACCTCCCTTCTTCTCATTTCCCCTCAATGATACAGACAAACATTTTTCCACATAAAAAAAAAACTAACACACACACAGAGAAGGGTGGGATGAGAAAAGGGGAGTAGTCTGCTATGCTTAATTGTGAGAAGGGGTGGGCCAAACCCCTAACACATCTTCTAAAAATGCAGACTAATCACCTCACTCTCCAAAGAGTAAAATATCGAGTTACAAACACACAGAAACTTCAGACAAAATGTTTCAAAAGAATACACGCATATACATACATATATACATATATATATATATACTCACAAATACACAGAAATATGCAAACTGTTACATGCAATGTATTCAAACAAAATAATATCCCATTACATTGTAGGTTTTATGGAGATTATTTCTTGGTTCAATAATCCGAAAACCCAACATACCTGTCTAAGATGTGTTCATTGACACCTCTGATGATTGTTACGTTGTTGTGTTTGTTACACAACCAATTCTCAGTCTGCATCATATATATACTGTACGTTTAAAATCCTAAGGTACTGTTTCCTTTGAGATACCTATTTGATGTGCGGTCTCAAAGTCTAACTCCGTGTATATATCTGACAAATTACTTTTTTTTTTTTTTTTTTTTTTTTTTTTTTTTAAATCTCCTCCCAGGACACACCTATTTTCACACAAACATTATTTCTTGTAAGCAAAATCTAACAACATCATGAAAACATGAACAGAAACATGACATTCACTTACTGTACAAAATTCATACGACCTTAAGTATTTTGCATAGAAAGAATAACTAAGCATGAAAACATGAACAGAAACATGACAGTTATTTCATACGACCTTAAGCATTAACGAGATGGGAGGAGGGAGTAAATTCTTTTCACAGACTGATTCTTTGACCTTGAATCACACAGTTACAGATAAATCAGCTTTCAGCTTCAGCTTTTACAGGGAGAGAAATTCTAAAATACATTTCTCCTTAAAACATGCATCACAACCAGCAAAAACAGGTCACAGTGATATTTATCAATTTCTGCAGAACATTTCTGACTCAAAAATATTGCAGTTCAAAATCTCACACCGTCGTGTGTTAAAATTGACGCCTTCAGAGAATTATCATGTTATCCGGACACAATAAATCGGTCCCTGAAGTATGCATCCCACATACATGCTCTTACACCTAAGTGTGTGTGATAGATATCTCCCAGGGTCATCACGTTACCAAGGCACGAACAGAATCACCCCAAAGAGATAATCGGCTATCCATCATGCATAGACCCTCCTAAAGAAAGGTATGCATATGTACGTCTGTACGTACGGCTATTTCAGGGCTATAGTGTTATTCAGACACTACCCAATCCGTCCCTGAAACCTGTCGCATGTATGTCCTTGAACAGAATATCTAAGAAATCACAATCTAGAAATCACAATCACTAAACCCACACTCTCAACAATCATACACAGGCAACAGATATTATTCAGTACAGATATTTCTTCAAGGTAGACCCTGGGCAAGAAATGTATCTGTACTTTTAGTGCCTTCAGTAGCAGCCCAAGACAAAGTGGCAGATCTATAGCAGCATTATTCATATATATGCAAGGTTTTAAAAAACATTAAACCTTACCATATATCTGAGTTGAGTTGATCAGGCTCCTTTATGCCACGACAGATCGTCCCAAAGTCTTCCTTGTCTGCTATCTGTTGGTCACAACCCAGGGCCCCACGTTGGAGCGCCAATTGTTTTGGATGGATAAAAAAATAATCCCATTATGTAATATCTGTTCCTGTCCAAATCAATCCGTCTGTTGGGCATGTGTGCACACAGAGACAAGAATTTACACAGACCCAAAAGTTCTGGTATAAAACATCTTGTATTCTTCCCAACAAACGAACCAGCGAGCGAACCCCCCCCAAATACAACATAGCAACTTATATAATATAAGTTGATCAGATATAAGAATCATACGACACATTGTTAGACAGTGAGTGAGTTATTGATTGGTTGACAGGGTAGGAAGGGTCCTTCCATATTTGGTCTCGGATGTTGATGTCATTATGGTCAGTTTATGTGAAGCTTCTGATTGGCTCTGGAAGGTGGCGGGGCTCATATCCTTATTTGGTCACGGATATGAATGTCATCTGGGAGCTCCCGGATATGATTCAGTAGCCATCTTATGATTCCCAACAGTAGCCATCTTATGACTCCCAGGAAATAAAGAATAAAAGCAATTAGTGCCTTATCTTATGATATATTGTAAGCAAAGGAATGCAGCATGGACATAATATACATTTTCATGAATTTCGTCCACAACACTGTCAGAAAGTGTGTTCACAATTGCTCTTTTATTAACGCACACTTTAAAGGCATATATAAATCTCCTGGATTATGAGCGCATCTGTGGTCATAAATGTTCTTTGCAGTGCTACACTTGCAGTGCTTCATAGGAAGCTTGTTGTTAGAATGAGAAAAAAAAACAATACCCCCCTCTAATTTATTACTTATATACATATAACTATGCTGCTCTGGAATCTACGATCTTAGTGATCTACTTCTAGAGGTGATAGGATAACTTAAATACACAGAAAGTTTGTATCTGTACAATAGAAATATGGCAGATACATCCGCCAGTGCTCTCATTAGCTCTAATGTAAAGCATGTTTGTTTACAATACCACCCCCTATTGAGCCAAAAGCTGCAAGAGGCAGGGTCAGTAAAGAAAATGGAAGCCTGACATAAAGAATAATTGCATATAAAAATGAAAAATGTATTGATGGTTTTATTTTACTTTCTAAAAACATTTAGCCTATTATCAAGTGTATTATTCAAAATATCATGTAGAAAAAATTACCACAGTAATCCTTTAGTTAGCAATTGTCATGGTAAAATGACCATGTAAAAAATATAAAAAGCAAACATAAAAACATAAATCTCAAACCGCTGATAAAATTAATGAAAAATATAATAAATAACGTAAAATCAAAACTAAATCCAGATGAAGGAACAGGTTTGATGTTCCACTAAATACCATCTAATTGTTAAGACACTGTATCCACAGTAATTATTTTTTTTTACCACTGGACAGAATAACACATTGAACTTTAAGAACTATGCCACCTTTGTTATTTGATTTTCGTGATCATACCAAATTGATGGTCTATCAGCCCTAATAAATATATACCGTAAACTATTTTTGAACGTTGGATGCACGGCCGTGAACATGATCAATCGTGGTTACGGGTTTAGATGAGGCCAATGGCAACAGAGATCGTCATCATTACGTCACTGAAAAACGGAGTTTGGATTTTAAAGTCTTATAGGCTTCAATTACGAATTTACGATTGGACCCACATTCCAGAAATAATGCAATATTGATAAAGCAGTAAATATGATATTCTAGTCCATGCAAGTCCCATTATATGTATTAACACATTGATTGCCGAGATCAATATAACACGGAAATTAAACATAATAACAATTATTTTATATTGCCGATTTGCGGGCTTCAGAATGTTGTGCTATTTATTTCAACACCTAACATCACTTTCCCTTCTAATATAAGTACAGTAGTGTGTGTATATTTGTATTTACAGTGTAATGGATTGGACTTTAACCCCCTTGCGGGTCCTCTCTAGTACCCGTTGGCCTTTTGGCTCCATTTGTGGGTTAAGGGGGTTGAATGCAAGTGAATTTGTTGCAATTTAATAGCACGATTGGAAACCTAACAGTTACGGGCTTGACAGATCACAGAATTTGCAGGCGCGCAGCTCAAATTTACATGTCCCATAGCCTTTTCTCGCCCTTACACCGCAAGTCGTTAGCAGGTTGCTTTACAGGGCTAATTTAATAGCCGTAAGTCTTGCAAGCTACATTACGGGCTACTGTTTTCCAGATTGAGCTAATTTAATAGGGCTGTATATCTGCAATATCTGAACTTATTTAAGTGCCTGTGAGTATTTACAGACTGTGTAGATTTGACCCTGATCTGAACTTTGTCAACTTAGACACAGTTTGAAGACCAAAAAAAGGAATCCCAGGAAAATGAATTTATTTAGTAATTCTTGTAACTTAATTATATAGCGGAATTTTAATGTTGATTTATGAAGTAAATATAAAAAGACAAAATTTGCATAATTATTTATAATGAAAATATACTGCATTAGTAAGACGTTTGTATTAATCAGACAATAAGTTAAATTCACAAGTTACTTTTTTAACATACCTGTTTGTAGTACTCAAATAATTGTTGGCAAAAATAAAACATCCAAAGTGTTAAATATTTTTTTTAATTATTTTTTTAAATTCCCATAATTGGATTATCATGTTATTATAACTAAAGCAAATATTCACTCTTTCAGGTGTGAACAAATAAGACAGCATTGAATTTGTGAAACTTTTTTTTTACTCAGTTAACAACACGTTAAATGTATTTTTTTACATATCTTATTTTTAAGGCAATCATCAACACGATTTAATTATTAGCATAAAACAAAAATGTAAAATATTTTATTTATGTTTCTATACAATTCCCATGAATGAATAATTATAAATTGTTATAAGTGAAACAGATGTTTCCATCATAGTTATCACAAAGTAAGTACAGGAAACAAATATTCACTCTTTCATTTGTAAATATTTGACAAACTTTGGTTTCCTTTTTGGAATTTATCCTATTTTGTGCAGCATCGTGTTTACCTTTACAGCTTTGATTTTTTTTAACCATTTCCTGAAAGCGGCAATTCTTTTGAGACTTATTTTGTAAGTTATCTTTTATTCTTAGCTAACAAGTAGAGTTTGCACCTTTATTCTTCCATGAAATGGTGACAAGCTGTGGTAATGTAAAGCATGCTAATAAGCAAGACCTCCCTGTGGGAACCTGTGATAGATGACTGTTTCACATTGAGAGGCAGACAGAGCTGTTGACATTGGCTGTCAAAAAGGCTTCATGTCTTTGAAAGAAAATCTTAATCTTCTTTATTCATGTGTGAACAGGTCTCGGCCTTCATCCTGCAGATCATATGCATTGACTGCCTAAACTGTGGGTTGCTAGGCTTTCACCAGAGTTTGTTTGCCTTTGTCTGCATTATACAAATGGATGAGGATGGAAAATTAAAATCTGTCTGACACAGAGAAACTGCTTTTCTGTCTCTGTTTGAAGAGACATAGCAACCCGGCTTGGAATGAAAAGGAATTTTATTGAGTGCAAAAACCGCTAAGTGTTTAAATGCAGGGTACAGAAGCTGAATGGTCAGTTTAGAAGATGTGGTGGTTGTTTATAGACACCAGAATGACTGTCAGTCAAGTTAAAAAGAGAAAGTAGTGTCAGTAAAATAGCCTTTTTAAATAAAACTTTCTTGTTGTAAAAATATTCAACAAACAAATACTGTTTTTTGTAAGACAAATTACAAATGTGTTCTTAATAGTGTATCTCCCATTGATCTGTATGATAATTACATTCACCACATAAAATGAAAATTAATTAATTACTTTACTACTTCTTGATTTTTAGTAAGTCTACAGAAGCCTTTAGAGAAGTGCAAGTGCAAATATTTCAAGGTAAAATATATAATAAAACATTAAGAAATTTGTTGGAATCTCTTATGCATGCAGCAATACATTAATCTACCTTGGTTTACAATTACTTTCTACAATAATGTCACCTAAAAGCAGTAACAAAATAATTTTCTTGGATAAAAAAACAAATCTAACATTTTTTTAAATATTTTTTCTTTACATTCATATATAAAACTAAAATCAGTGCAATTTTCATTAATTAATTTTAAGGTTTTATGTTTTTTGTTGTACATTGATAACAGTGAAAGCACAAACCTCAGGAATATTCCTACAGAATGCAGATACTAATTTGAAAGAATGTTAAGATTAAGTGAGTTTATTTGTAATAATTTAGAATTTGTAAGTATACAGTAATTTCTACTAAAAGAAGGACCCGGAAAAAATAAAATAAACTTAAAGTTACACTAAACACTAAAATTACACTAGTAAATATAAATACAATAGAATTAACTGCACTAAATCATCAAAAATAAAAAAATAAAAATTACAGAAAATAGAAATAAAACTACTGGAAATAAAAAAATACATTACATTAAAAAAATTAAATTAAATAAAATGCAATTAAAATGAATATACCACAGAAAATAAAAAAAAATAATGAAATGTTAAACAGAACCCTATGTGTACACAGAGAAGAGGATCATGGACCATGTGATGGGAGGTAGCCATCTGCATACATCACATCCAAGCCAAGATCCAAGACTCTGTAGCCAGGCTAGATTAGTTTAACATTGTGACCAATAGATTGTCACTGAGGAGTGCTGTTGTGAAGGCACATCTGCGCATGGCCCCATGGTGGGATGCCTCTGGGGTGGAAGAGGCGTGCCACCCCAATCATGAGCAGCCAGGCCAGGTAGGATTCTGTTATTAGGTGGTGCCTCCTCTCCTCCCTATAGCGGACAGTCAAGCTGCGCATAACCTCTGCATGATTGTTCTGCATGTGATCCTGACCTCAATATAAGTCTGAGAACAGATCCTTGGGTCTGATGTAAGTAACATTGAACTGCAGAATCTCTTAACAACATTCCTCAGTGACCATCAATTGGTGAAATGTTAAACAGAACCCTACGTGTACACAGAGAAGAGGATCATGGACCATGTGATGGGAGGTAGCCATCTGCATATATCCATCACCATCACATCCAAGCCAAGATCCAAGACTCTGTAGCTAGGCTAGATTAGTTTAACATTGTGACCAATAGATTGTCACTGAGGAGTGCTGTTGTGAAGGCACATCTGCGCATGGCCCCATGGTGGGATGCCTCTGGGGTGGAAGAGGCGTGCCACCCCAATCATGAGCAGCCAGGCCAGGTAGGATTCTGTTATTAGGTGGTGCCTCCTCTCCTCCCTATAGCGGCCGGTCAAGCTGCGCATAACCTCTGCATGATTGTTGGAGATGCTGGCCTGGATCCCAGCAGGCACTCCATCTGCTGCTGCATGGGGGCAAGCACCTACGCCTGCGCAGCCTGGCTTGGTGTAGGGGATGGAGGTCCTTGTGTCATGGCTTAGTGAGTAGGTGGTGGTGTCCAAGTGGGGAGGGTCTGTGGCCCTGCTGGAGCCTGATGCAGTAAGGGGGGCGGTGTTGGTGAGCCCAGTGGTTTTGGTTGCTGGTTCAGATATTCCCTCCAGTGGGAAGGCCCTGGCTCTATGCTTAGTCTCTGGAGGAGGGGGACAGTGGAGTAAAATCCTAGCGGTGTTGCAGATGGTCCTGATGGTGAACCCACTAGCCATATGACTTCCTCCTCCGGGTGGGCCCTCTTCTTTCCTCCTCCTCCTGCGCCACTTCCTGCTCGATGGAGCCGACGCCCCCGCCTCTGGCTCACCACTGGACCCAGACCTCCTTGATACTGAAATGGAGAAAAGAAAGTTATATGTTATAAGTATGATGAACAATACATTGTTTTGTGTGCATTCCTAACTCTCTGACATCTAGGCTGGAACCTAGATGATTATCCTAATGGCAACTAAGATTAGCTGAACAACTAAGTCAGAGGTGCTCATCAGAGAATGAACTAACCTTAATAGGTAAGTTCTATGGACATGATAACCCACTCTGAAAGCAACCTCTTTTAGCTCACTCACAGGGAGAAATATCCTGTAGTATATCAGTCTGGTCTTACTCAAAAGAGTGACACAGCCCCGAAATACCAGGCAATTCTACCCTGAACAGGAGAAACAGAAAACCCCTAGTGAGTGAGACCAGAGACCAGAGTGATATACATTATATATATATATATATTTCTCCCTGTGAAGGGCACAAGTGAGCTAAAAGAGGTTGCTCTTATGTCCATAGAACTAACCTATTAAGGTTAGTTTGTTCTCTGATTGAGCGTTTTGTTTATTCAAATCCCCCTTTGGGATTAGTCTCCCTAATGGTGATAGGGTTCTCCAGATATGGATCCCTTGCTCACTGTGCCTTAGGAAGATATCAGCTACACTTCCTGATGAGGCCCAATGAAGGCCAAAACGTACATCAGGGATTTGCTGTTTATCCTGATCAGGGTAGAATTGCCTGGTAACTATTGAGTTTGACCAGACTGATATACTACAGGAAATTTCTCCCTGTGAAGGGCACAAGTGAGCTAAAAGAGGGTGCTCTTATGTCCATAGAACTAACCTATTAAGGTTAGTTCATTCTCTTATTGAGCATTTTGTTTATTCAAATTACCCTTTGGGATTAGTCTCCCTAAGGGTGATAGGGTACTCCGGACATGGATCCCTAGCTCACTGTGCTTTAGGGAGATATCAGCTACACCTCACTGACGAGGCCCCACGAAGACCGAAACGTACGTCGGGGATTTGCTGTTTCTCCTTATCAGGGTAGAATTGCCTGGTATCTAGTGAGTGGGACCAGACTAATATAGTACAGGATATTTCTCCCTGTGAAGGGCACAAGTGAGCTAAAAGAGGTTGCTCTCAGAGTTGGTTATCATGTCCATAGAACTAACCCATTAAGGTTAGTTAATTCTCTGATTGAGCACCTCTATTTTGGTATTTTGTTTAACTAAGATTAGCTGTCATTTGCTGGATATGATCTATTCATTGTTTCTTGGTCTTGATTGTTCTTGGCTCCTAACGCTATCTTGATTCCGGCTGCGGTCTGTAACGGCATATGCATCAGTGGGCACACCAATACATGGACTCTCTATTGGTTGATTACTCTTGTTGTACCGACGAATGATAGTGATTTGTCAGCTTCATGGATTTAATGACGCATCCATATATCCCTTGCTAATTCCATGGAGCTCACATGTCAGTGTCCTTGTTGGTCATCATGAACATGTGTAGTGTGTGTGTGATGTACATGTGGTGGCATATTGGTGTGTGTGATATTCACCTGACATGGAGGCTGGGTCCTGCTGGGCCACCAGGCCTGAAGCTCCAGCGGCGGGCACCTGGTTGAGAAGCTCTTTGGTCACCCTCTCCCACTCACTATATAGCACAGTCACGTTCTTCTCCTCCTTGGCAGTCATCCTCCTCGCCTTGGCCCTGATGTCGTCAAAACGGTGTTTTACCTCATGCCTCAACTGCTCGCCTCGCGTCAAAATAATATAATACATGTGTAGATGAAATGTCTGTTTTATACAGTGTATGATTGTTTGGCACAAAGGGCTCTATACTAATCAGAGAAGTAGATGTGCCAAATGGCTCCCTCGCAACTGTGGGAGTTTTTTTGTGCAAACTACATATCTATCCTAAGCCCAGATACTCATAGTGAGCATTGGATCCCTGTTACATGCAAACACATGTAAAGTCTGTTAGAAAACATATTCTGCTTAGGGGCCAAGTTACAAGAGGTATCAGGAAATCTGCATAGTTTGCTGATTTTCACGCTGCTTATTAGCCCTGGGAATTAATTAGAAAGCAAAATGTCATGTTAACTGACACACACTGTTTATAAAATAGCCTATTTGTTACCCAAAGGCTGTTGTAGCTTTTGCAAGTAAACACACAGGTCTAGTGGATGGCTTATCAACATAGGAGAGAGAGGAGAGTGCCTGTGACAGTAGGTAGAAGTTCAGTAGGAGTATTGGATACTAAATTTACTTATTAGACATAATTTATACATTTACACATAGCTACATATACAGTATTACACTTAGGCCACAACCCACATACAACCCTTTGTCCCCATCATATTCCATTGCCATACACCCACACATCACATCATACACATTATATTATTTTTATTTTCATATTTTTTGGAGAGTATGGAGATAGGAGGGGAAAAGAGAGAAGGAAGAGAGAGAGAGAGAGAGATGTGGAAAGAGGGAGAGTTATAGAGAGAAGAAAAGCTGTGGAGAAAAGTAGTGGTGTAGAGAGAGGGAGGGGAATTGAGAGAGGAATAGGTATGGAGAGAGGGAGGGGTGTGGAGAGAGAAAGAGGAGAGATGAGGAGAAGTGGGAGCAGTGGAGGGTCAGAGAGCGTGAGAAATGAAAGCAGTAGAGGGTCAATGATGTGAAGAAGTGTGAGCAGTGGAGGAGTGATGGAGGGAGGGATAACCCATAAATAGGCACTAATTGGGAAAAAACAAACCCACAGACCACATTTTACCCTGAAAACCAGTCATGATACAAAAAAAGAGTCCTCTGATAATTTTCTTATTATTAGCGTTTATTTAAACAAAAATGTTGGTCAGCAGCAAAACCTCCAAAATGGCTGCTACTGGCTGGCTGACTGGGGCAGAAATATAAACAAACACAGCTTTTATAGTAATTACATATTGTACAGAGAATGGTGCAATCTATTATCACCCATCTAGGAAAATGAGACATTGCCACAACAGCCAATAAATTATTATTTACATCATGATATTCAATAAAAATAAGATGCATGCAGTTTGCACGTCATGTCTGGCACGTCACTATATGCACACAAAAACTATTACTGGTTATCTCTTGCGCTTAGGTTAAAAACTGATCTTGACTATGGCCTTGTATACTTCGGGCTTACTAAAATACATATTATATAGGCTATGAGAGTTGTTGACTGTCTTCAGAACAACGTTTTATTATGGGAAGAAGGATTTGCTTATACAAAAAAAAAACAATGAATGTATAATTGAAAGCAGAATTAACTGTTTTCATACCTCACGGCCTGTTATGGAAAATTACTGGTTCACAGCTTACATCTTAGCCAAATATCACACTTGCTTCAAAAGTGATAAATGCTATATATATATATATATATATATATATATATATATATATATATATATATATATAAACTAAATAATGTATGAATATTTGTATTTCTCCACAACACTCCCAATGAAAATTATCATCAAAAGGAAGAATATAAATATGACAGGGTGTAATCTTCATATACATTTCACACATATAGCTAAACCACATAAAAAAGATAAATTTATTAGGAAGTAGTGGTAAGATCTTCAGACTGGTATTGAAAGAGACTCAAGGTCCCTAAAAAATTCAGTCAGATGAGTTTCCTACAACATGGAGATATGACATTACTTCTCACAGAGTCCTTTGCACCTTTTAACTTAATACCTTCCCAACAAGAACATTGCAAAAGAAAACACAATTATACATAGAAACAATAAAATACATAAGAAAAAAACGCAATTTTAATAGTCCGATATGATCCGTGGAATAATATAAATGTCTTTCAATAATGGAATCCATAGCACAAAGTTCACAGTCCAGTCTGTTGAATGAAAGCTTTACAATTAGTGATTATAAAGCACAAGCAAGAAAAAACAAATCTTGATGGAAAAACAATAAATCCACAAAAATAAGTGAGCACCTATTTGCCGAAATCCATATAAGAGAGTTAGAATTATTACCAATTAATGAAAAATGGGATTTAATAGGCGTTACCTAAACGTGGTGGGATGAATCTCATGACTGGACTTTTAATCTGGATGGTTATAACCTATTTAGGAAAGATAGGGGCAATGGTAAAAGAGGAGGAGGGATTTGTCTGTATGTTAAGCCTGAATTTAAGCCTATAGTCAGAGAAGATATATATGGCAAAACTAGTGATAAAGTTGAATGTTTGTGGGTAGAGTTAAATAGTGGAGCAGCAAATTCCAAAGGAATATTAGTAGGAGTATGCTATAAACCCCCAAATATAGCTGAAAGTAAGAAAATACAATTATTGTTACAGATTGGAAATGCAGCTAAGCATGGGCAAGTTCTAATAATGGGAGATTTTAATTACCCTAAAATAAACTGGATAAATGAGACCAGCAGTTCAGCTAAGGGGAGCAGGTTCTTGAGTACACTCAGGGATCATTATCTGGCCCAGGTTATACAAGAGCCTACTAGAAATGAAACTATCTTAGATTTAGTCATCACAATTAATATTGATGTAGTATCAAATGTTGGAATAGGGCAACTGTTGGGAAACAGTGATCACGACACAGTCTCATTTGAGATTGAATTAAAAAAACAAAATTTTAAGGGGCCAACAAAAACTCTTAATTTTAAAAGGGCAGATTTTAACAGTCTAAGGGTCAGTAATACAAAGTATAGACCTGGACAGTGAACTGATAGGTAAAAATACTGAACATAAATGGACAACATTTAAATCCTTATTAAATATATTGTGTATACTCGAGTATATGCCGAACCGAGTATAAGCCGAGGCACCTATTTTACCACAAAATACTGGGTAAAATGAGTGACTCGAGTATAAGCCGAGGTGGCCCTTTTTTAGCCTTAAAAAAGGGCTGGAAAACTCGGCTTATACTCGAGTATATACGGTACATACTTATCACCATATACCAAGTGGGAATAAAAGTAAAAGCAGTAAATTACATCAAATGTGGCTTAACAATGGTTTAAAGATCAAGATACAGAGTAAAAAACAGGCATTTCAATTGTACAAACAAGAGGGGACAGAGACTGCTTTACGGGAGTACAAGGAAATCAACAAAGCTTGCAAAAGGGCTATTAGACTGGCTAAAATAGAAAATGAAAAATGAATTGCAAAAGATAGTAAGACTAACCCTAGCATATATTTTAAGTATATTAATGGGAAGAAGGCAAGGAAGGAAGCTATAGGAACATTACAACGTGACAGAGGGCATCTGAAAATTAGTGACCAGGAAAAGGCAGATGAGCTAAATAGGTTCTTTTCTTTGGTATACACAAGGGAGGTACCAGTGTTTGGGACACTGCAACATAATGGGGCTACACTACCTTGGCCAAATAATTGGTTAACGCAGGAAGTAATCCAAAAGAGGTTGGAAAAAATAAAAGTTAATAAAACCCCTGGGTCCTGATGGAATACATCCAAGGGTACTGAGGGAACCGGGTTCTGTAATAGCGAAACCATTATATTTAATTTTTCCAGATTCACTCAACACAGAGTCTCTACCAGATGACT
This sequence comes from Discoglossus pictus, assembly GCA_027410445.1. Taxonomy (NCBI): domain Eukaryota; kingdom Metazoa; phylum Chordata; class Amphibia; order Anura; family Alytidae; genus Discoglossus; species Discoglossus pictus. Next base: position 85,725,721 of record CM050166.1, on the reverse strand, counting down.
GGAAAAAAGCAGATGTGATACCTATATTTAAAAGGGGAGCAAGAGCAAATCCGGAGAATTATAGAACAGTGAGCCTCACTTCTGTAGTGGAGAAGCTTTTAGTAGAGTTAATAAGAGAAAATATACTATATAATATATAGGAGTCAACATGGATTTATGAGGAATAGGTCATGTCAAACAAATCTATTTAGTTTCTGTGAGGAGGTTAGTAGTAACCTGGATCGAGGCAACTCAGTGGATGTAGTCTTTTTGGATTTTGCAAAGGCTTTTAATACAGTGCCACACAGGAGACTATTGTGCAAACTAAGAGATACAGGAATTGCGGTAAATATCTGCTCATGGATTGAGAGCTGGCTAAAAGACAGGAAGCAAAGGGTTGTTGTAAATGGAACATTCTCCGATTGGACTAATGTGGTAAGTGGGGTTCCTCAGGGTTCAGTATTAGGTCCTCTCCTTTTTAACATATTTATTAATGACTTAGAGGTGGGACTGGAAAGTGTCTCCATTTTCGCTGATGACACGAAGTTGTGCAAGGTAATTAAATCAGATAATGATGTGCTTTCCCTTCAAAGGGATTTACATAAAATTGAGGAATGGGCATCTAAATCGCAGATGAGATTTAATACAAATACAGTAAATATAAAGTTATGCATCTGGGAAGGAAAAATAGCAATTTATAACCTTAATGGAGCAAATTTAGGGGTATCAGATATTGAAAGGGATCTGGGAGTGCTTGTGGACAACCACCTAGGTAACAGTGCTCAAAGCCAAGCAGCAGCTGTAAAGGCAAATAAAATATTAGCATTTATTAAGAAGGGTATAGAAGCAAGGGAAGCAAATATAATTCTGCCACTATACAAATGCCTAGTACACCCTCATTTGGAATATGGAATACAATTTTGGGCACCACTTCATAAAAAGGACATTTTAGAGCTGGAAAAGGTACCATAACAAGGAAAGAGTCCAATGGGGATGATGAAAACATCCACATATGCTGTTATATGTTACCAAGTGATAGTCCTTATCGTGGTGCAATATATATAAAGGTCCAGATATGTAAAATAAAACACAATGGTTATGCAGACAAAAATGGCCTCACTTAATTGTCTAACCAATTACTAAAAACTAGACCATAGAACCACTTACTGTCTTATGAGGCATTTAGATGATAGATGTTAAAGTTTGCACTGATATTACTAATAACCCAGAGTGTATGTAGGATAACTTCTTTCCCTAATTACTCTTCCTTATCAGAGGTTAGTACGTACTAGATCCTTGCAAGTTGATAGAACAATGTGTAGAAGTGTTAGAAGCCGAAGGAGAGTAAAAAGAAGAGGAAAGAGTAGAAAAGTAAAAAGGACAACACAATGAAGACATATGCTCAACCTAGTCTTACACATCACACTTAACCAGACACCTGTTTGTCCATAGAATAAACGATAAACAAGTGGATCACTTGCTTCTGGATGGTGAGATCCATTGGCCAAAGCAATAGGCCATCATGTGCAGATATGCAGGCACAGGACAAGGAGTATGTGACTTTCTCACAGATCTATGCATTTTTTCTCTTTGCCAGCAGATATATGTATTACAATAAGGTCATGTCAATGTTCAAGAGTTTGACCTTTCCCTATGTTTCTTGGGCCCAGACAAGATTTTTTGTCTGGGCTTTGTCTTTAGTCAGCAAACTCTGTATCTGTTTCTTCATCTGTTATTATTTGTTGTCATCAGGATAGGAACTTGGTAGAAACTTTCTCTCATCATATATCAGGGCACACTTGTATTTACTTTGTCTTTATTTTGTCTTTACTGGCATGCACTCGCTGTCATCTTCTTCTGGGGTAGGCAAGTGTGACAAAAAACAAACATCTTTCAACTAGATATCATCACATCATATACACCTACCCTAAAGTTTCCCTAACTGTAAATTAAATGTTACATATGCATAACTTTATAATAAACAAGGGGTGGTATAAACTAAAATAAATAAAGTCAAAATGTAAAAGTCAAGCAAAGCTAATAAACATATGGAATATTTGTAAAAGATATAAGCAACCATTATTTTCTACTCCTGCTAAAACAACAAAATGTATCATTGGGACAGTTTCAATACTACAAAATTACGTCTTTGTAAGTGAGAAGACATTACTTGATTTATCTTGTAACAGGTTGTATATTTAAAAGTAAAATGCAAATTTTATTACTGTCAATATACATCACATATAATAGTTGTCAAACTGCGATTGCCGCAACGCCCGCACATGCGAATTGCGCGGGGTTAGCTACGCATGCGCATTGAACGAAGGGAAGCGCTTGCGCATTGCGGAGATGAGACTGAGGAGGAGAGAGAGGAGGAGGAGACACACACAGGGAAGAAGGGGGAAGACACAGAGGAGAGGGGGGAGACACAGAGGAGGCGGGGAAACACAGAGGAGGGGGGGGAGAGACACAGGGGAATGAGAGGATGGGGGGAGAGATGCAGAGGAGGAGGGGGAGAGACACAGGGGAGTGAGAGGAAGGGGGGGAGACACAGCGGAGGAAGAGGTGGGGGCGAGGGACACAGGGGAGTGAGAGGAGTGGGGAGAGACACAGGGGAGTGAGAGGAGGGGCAAGAGACACATGGGAGGAGGGGGGACACGCAGGGAAGGGAGAGGAGGAGGAGAGACACAGGGGAGGAAGAGGAGGGGGGAGAGACATAGGGAAGGGGGGAGACACACAGGGGTGAGAGAGGAGGGGGGTAGATACACAGGGGAGAGAGGGGGGGAGAGACACAGGGGAGGGAGAGGAGGGGGAAGAGACATGAGGGAGGGGGAAAGAGACACAGGGGGGTAGAGACATGGGGGGAAGATACACAGGAGACACAGGGAGGGAGAGGGGGGCAAGAGATGCAGGGGAGGGAGAGGGGGCAAGAGAAACAGGGGAGGGAGATGTGGGAGCAAGAGACAAAAGGGAAGGGAGAGGGGGGAAGAGACACAGGGGAGGGAGAGGGGGAAAGAGACACAGAGGGGACAGGGGGGAAAGACACAGGGGAGGGAGAGGGGATAAAAGAGCTCCCATTGTGTGGCAAACAGCATTGCCAGGCTTCACATTTTATTGCCATCATTTTTGACGGGCAAGTTGCTTGTTTACTAATGAAGCTCTAAAATCTTTTTCTTAACTTATAATATAATCCACCTCTTATCAAGTTACTTTTTTAGAGGCCTAGAAATGCCTTGAAAATATGTTTCCACTTCTCTGATGATTTGCACCATGTCCATCATCTGAGTAGGTGATTGGCCTGGAAGAACAACTGTTACAATATCACAGTATTTATCCAACATGGATTAAAAAAACATAATACACAAAAATAAAACAAGGTTCTATAGCCAGATAAGAAATCATATACTGATTTCTAGTGATATGTGTACTTTCCAATATCTACCTCTGAAGTAACCAGGAGATAGCGATAGTTTACATAACACATTTATACCGGCAGAGAGAAATCTCGACATGCGGCTTCACTAAGCATAAAAAATTACAATTAATAAAAAGAAACAGACTAGCAAAATATAAAAAAAAAAATTAAAAAGGAAAAACAACACCTTATAAAAAATTATAAAAAATATATTCTTAGTCAGTTGACATTTCTGACTATCCTGTACGCTTGTCATAACCCATAAAATAATTTCACCTTGATAATTATTATCATGTTTTTGAAACACATGGAAATCATATTACACGCTGTTTTGGACTCTTTAAGCAGAAACCAAACTGCTTTTTTTCTTTAGCAAAAACATTTTAGTGCACGACCTTGTAAAAAAGTAAGAGTTTTTGAAAACATTGGATTTTGACCAGTATCCAGTATAATGTTTTAAGAACAATTATAGCATTTTACTTCAAAGAGTTTAACATAATTTTTCACATTATATAATTATTATTTTTTTTTTTAAATAGTTTTTATTGAAAGGAATAACAGTTTTCCAAAATAACAGATAACAGGAATTTTTGCATATCATCTTTTAACATTAATACGCAAGCCTTTATAATTCAAACCATAGTGTTTCCTTTCTCTTTTCCTTTTTCTGTGATTCTATAGTTACTCTATTAGCTCTTTAACTCAAATAAGGTAATCTTGAGTAAACATAACTTAATTATATACATATTAAAATAAAACTTTAAATAAATAAATAATATATAACTATGGAGATATGGGGAGGTTCATTTAATCTATCCAAGTCTATAAATGTATATCCTAAGGGATCCTGAACCTATGCATAAATCAATGTTTAGCTTTTTTCCATCTTTTAAATAATTACTTCAGAGCTATGCCAAATTATTTGTACAGTTTAGTTTGCTTGGATACTATATTATTTCAGTAAGCAGCAACCTAGAACAATGCATTCTTAAACCTTTTACATGTATTATATATATATTCACCTCTTGTGTCTCAGTCCCGACAGTCGAGAGTCTCCGGGACCAGCTCTCAAGTCTCCTCCGGTCCATGCCCCCCCCCCCCCCCCGGCCCTTACCTAATATGCTATTGTTATCCTCTTCTTACTGTTGGATCCTTCAACTCAAGGGGAAACCCAACGATGACTCTAACCAGGGATTCCATATTTTATAGAACTGTGGTATTGTGTCTAATATGGCCGATGTTGCCTTCCCGGTTATTGCTATGTAGTTAATTCTCCCTATAATTTCCTGCATATCTAGTTTGTCTGATTTCCATTGACTAGCGATATGCACCGTGGCCTTGGCCATTATCTGAAATAGCTTATTCTGATTCTTTGTTAGATTAGGAAGTTTAATCCCCAATCAACATGACTCCATGGTTGCCACCACCGTAGTTTCGAACAGTGACGTTGCTATCAATGCTAACCCTTCCCATAGCCTGTGAACTGCCTGACATAGCCACCAGGTATGGGTATGGTCTCCTATTTGTTGACAGCCTCTAAAACAATTACTACTTACCCTAGGGTCATATTTATTGAGTTTATCAGGGGTGCAATATGTTCGCTGAAGTACCTTAATAGATGTCTCTATGTATGTGGAATTACACGTTGCTATGCTCAAGTTTAGGAAGGATTTCTGCCACTTTTTCCACTCCCATTCTTCCCCCAGTTCTTTTTCCCATTTACAAATATGTGGTGGCTTGTCTGAATTCTTTGAGTTAATAAATGTATCATATAGTGAGCCTATTATCCCCTTTGCAAGTGGGAGGTTCTTGCAGATTACCGAGAACCAGGAGGATTTCGGTGGTCCAAATTTTTTAAATATTTTGCCGGCCCAGCTCTTTATTTTTAGGTAGTTATATTTTTCCTCTGGGGGAAGGGTATATTTTTCTCTAAATTGCTCTAGATTAAGTAGATGACTCCCTATAAACCAGGGACCCAGCCTGTCTAGGCCCCTAATCGCCCACCAGTGCTTAGAGGTTTTACTCATAGTTGCCCAAATCTCTTGGGAAGAAGTAACGGACCAAAGGGGAGATGTAACAATATCCAGCTTGTATTTGGATCTATCCCTTTTCCACGTCGTTATTGTTAGATTTATTATGGGGTTCGGATGTGCTTAATCCATCGGGTACCCATATCAATGTGTCCCAGCTATGCGGTTGCATTTGCTGCTGTTCTAAACATACCCAACCCGGTTGATGTTTGACTGAGTGTGCTTGTGGTAGTTGGGACAGTCTAGCTGCTTTAAAGTACTCCCGTAGATTAGGGCATTCTAGCCCCCCTTCTTTTTTATGTCTGTATATTACCTTCTTGGATATTCGAGGTTTCTTATTTTTCCACACGTACCTAAAAATACTGGACTGGATCCGATCCAGTTCCCTCAGGGATATCGGTATAGGGATTGTTCTAAATAGGTACAGAATTTTTGGTAGAATATTCATTTTGACTGCTGCAATTCGGCCTGTCCAGGAAAGAGGATAATTCCTCCATCTGAACAAGTCGTCATTCAGCTTCTTGTACATAGAGGGATAATTAGTCTTATATAGTTTAGAAATTTTAGGTGTTATATTAACCCGTAGGTATTTTATGTGTTTGGGGGGCCACGAGATGGGAAACAGGGCTTTCAGGTGCTCTATGTCCTCTTTTGTCATGCCTAAGCTCAAAGCCTCTGATTTCTCCAAGTTCAGCTTAAGACCTGACATTTTGCCAAACTGGTCTAGGGTCGACATTAATTCTGGGATGGAGGACCTGGGTTTCGTCAGGGTACATAGTACATCGTCCGCAAAGAATGAGCAATTATATTGTTGTAACCCTACCTGAAGCCCCTGGATTTCCCTATCTGCTCTAATGACCTGCGCTAGTGGTTCCACTGCCATAGCAAATAATAGGGGCGATAGCGGGCATCCTTGCTTTGTACCTTTCTGTATGTTAATTTGGGCTCTATGTTTCCCTGATAACCTCAACATAGCTGTCATAGTATGTGCGGAGTAGAGTAATAAACCTTCCGTTGAGCCCAAACTTGTTCAGAACTCTAAACGGCCACTCCACCGTATCGAAGGCTTTCTCTATATCTAGAGCCAGTAGGCACATTGGGGAGCTTGTTTTCTGTGCTAGATATTGGATGTTGAGGGTTCGTCTGACATTGTCCCCTGCCTGCCTATAAGATACAAACCTTGCCTGATCCTTATGGATAATTTATGACAGGAATCTGGAGATCCTTGTTGCCATAATTTTGGCCATCAACTTGACGTCCCCATTCAGCAGTGATATAGGTTGATAGTTTATTATATAATTTTTTTAACGGTTTTAATTGTAATAAAATCTTTAAAAAATTATTTCTGTCTTTATCTTTATTTTAATAACCCAGTTTTTAAGAATAGTATTTAATGGTACATATATATATAAACATATTTAACATAAGTAGGAACCAGATCTAAATAAAACCATAATTAGGATTATCCAAAATGGCTGATGGCATATAAAAACAAATATTAATCTGAAATTGACCAGATTTCAGATTGTATTCTCCATAACACTTTATTACACTGTCGGTCAGTTATAATGGACAATCTTTACAAAAAATGCAATGATATAATCTGGACACTGGTACTCTATGTGACCACCATTATTCAGTATATACCAATCCAGGAGAAAATAGCAAATCTCCCTTTCAAGCATCACAAATTCACATGACAATCAATACATACATGACATTTTCACACATAGACAGTTGCTCCCTGAACAGTCAAATAGAAAAGCCAAGCAAAACAGGGTGAGACAAACAACACAAAATGGCGTCATTTACAAGGAACATTACCCCATCAGATAACAACACTCTCATGCCACTTTCCACTCCATGTTCACTCAACCACAGTACCTGATCATACAGAAAAATCCATGTACAGAGGCACACATGAGCATCTCCAAATTCTGTACTCCACATACTTTAAACAAAATCCCCCCGTTCTCCACTTGTAAAACATAATCTCTACAAAAAAAAATTCTTACAGCCACAAAAATCTGCTGATAAATTTCACATAATTAGGACCCGGACAACAAACAACATAGAACATATAATATATAATTGTGAGCTCACAGAATAATTTTACATGCGCATAGATCTTCTTAAATCACCTTGCAATAATCAAAAACAAAAATAATCAAATTTGAGCAAATCATATATATATATATATTTACTCATAACTAATCCCAAACATAATTACACTGAAATAACTGTTTAACTCACTCATTAAATATTTTATCTCATAAATATTTCCATAAAAAATCATTATTACACCTGCAATAGGGGTTGAGCTAATGCTGGTGTAAAAGGTGCAAAGCACCTGATACCACAACAGAGTAGTTCACTCCCATTACTAGCAGTAAATAACAACACAATACATCTTATTAGGTGGGCAGGTAGACAATTACTATGTGCACGGTCAATCTGATCTAGTAACTCGTATATAAAAAATTATCATGGACATTTGCTTCCATTATAAAAATATGCACACCTCTTTAAGCACGAAATATTGGTTTTATCAGCAGACTAATTTTAAAAAAGAATAGTTTAATGAGCTCTCTCCCTCAACCAGAAACACACTATCTTGGAGGAGGGAAAAAACTAAACTACAGCTTTAAGGACATGGGGGGGAGGACGGGCAGGGGGGGAGTTCATTGCAGCAGCAGCGGGGTAAATCACAGACAGCTTCAAGGTTTTCCATCTATGCCTGCTTAAAGAGACATGCACAAATTTCAGCAGGATGCAAAAACTATACGTTTCTTTAACAATATAACAAGAAACAAAATAGCTAGCTTAGAAAACACATCATCCGCTATACAAAGAAAAAAAAACAAGGCAATTTTACAGTGTTTGAACAGTCAATTAACACACTCACACACATACCTCCTTCTTGCTAATTCACGCACTTCATAACACTGTAAACATATGTTCAAACACACTCAACAATAACACAGAACAGAGAACCAAACCTCCTTTTCTGTCTCATTTTCGCACACTTCACTGTACACAGTACTCACACTCACATACATGGGCCCAAATCATTCACGGTTTTTAATCAATCACCTCTTTTGTCACTTCAACGCCATTCGAAGGTAGATAGCAACATACAACACAAAATGCAATCATACCAGATTCTGGATAGAAGTCAGTCTAGGTGAGCTAATTTTGTGAGATCTTGTCTTCCACTCCCAAGTTTCAGTTTCCATTGGAAGACACGCATGACAACAATCGTACACAGATTTTCATAAAAGTGGCTCTGCTCACCTCCAATGTTGGCCATTATTAGCTGCCAAACATTTCCCCCACGAATTCCGAAGCTCGGGGTGTTATCTATGGACAAATTAGTGCTCTCCTTGCTGGCTCGCCTAATATTTGGGAAAAACCATACCCACAGACCACATTTTACTCTGAAAACCAGTCATGATACCAAAAAACAGAGTCTTCTGATCATTTTCTTATTATTAGAGTTTATTTAGACCAAAACGTGGGTCAGCAGCAAAAGCATCCAAAATGGCTGCTACTGGCTGGCTGACTGGGGCAGAAATAAAAACAAGCACAGCTTTTATAGTAATTACATACAGAGAATGGTGCAATCCATTAACACCCATCTAGGAAAATGAGACATTCCCACCAACAATAAATTATTATTTACATTATGATATCCAATAAAAATAAGATGCATGCAGTTTGCACGTGCTAAATCATATCTGGCACGTCACTTTATGCACACAAAAACTATTGCTGGTTATCTGTTGCACATAGGTTAAAATCTGATCTTGACTATGGCCCTGTATACTACGGCCGTACTAAAATACATATTATTTAGGCTATGAGAGTTGTTGACTGTCTTCAAAACAAATTTTTATTATGAGAAGAATGACTTGTTTATACTTATAAAAAAAAACAACAATGAATTTATCATTGAAAGCAGAATTAACTGTTTTCATACCTCACGGCCTGATTTGGAAGATTACTGGTTCACATCTTACACCTTAGCCAAATATCACACTTGCTGCAAAAGTGATAAATGCTATATATATATATATATATATATATATATATATATATATATATATATATATATAAAACCTAAAAATTTTAGAATATTTGTATTTTACCACAACAGCATACATAGAGCAGCCTCCTCCCCTGCTACAGTACAGTGTGAGTGACAATGCTGCAGGACTGGATTGTGCCTTTAATGGTGGTCAAACTGATGGACACTTTGCACTAAGAGACCATGCTAGGTGATTATCATAAACCCATATCATACCTTCACATACTCAAACATGTACACTACACATATGAATAACAGACATCAACTGTAAATGGTGAGCATCACTTAAAGGGATATATAAAGTTCCTGGATTTGAGTAGGTGTATTATATATCTCTGTGTCAATTTACTTTAATGTATTGTATAGTGTCCTAGCTTATCAGGGATCATGTCTCAGCAACATGTTGCAGCATGCTGCTGAGAGATGTTCTCTGATTGGTTAGTATGAAATACTGCACATCAAGTACAGCAGACTATGTGTCTTCATGAGCTGCAAATGGCAGACTTCAACAGGACATATTGTTTTGATATGAGGCAGTACAAATAGATCTCATAAACATTCTTTTCTTCCGTTTTGCATTATGTTAATATTGTTTTGACCTGAACTTACCCCTGTACATCGCTACAGAATATGTTGGCACATTACAAATAAAGGAAATAATAATAATAATAATAATAACAATAAAAAAACAAACTACATTAAGGTAAATAGATATCCAGGTATATCCCATATCTAGTAAAATCCAGAATAGTTACATATCCATTTAAATGGACTCTGTCACCTCAAATAAAAAAAAGATGGATGTGTGCTATCATGTACCATCCACAGAAAATGTGTTTATAAATAATGGATGTGAATTATTGCTGCTATGAGAATCAGTTACTGCTTCCAATTACTAGAACAACTGTAAGTCTCACAATATGCTAGACATTGTTGTGATTATATCATATACCTACATGTATTTTGCAATCATCCAAAATCAAAACATCTACAACATAACACTACAAATTCTAAACTGTAATGTTATAAATCTGCACATTGGACCTATTGCACATGTAATACAAATCAATGACATCAGTCATATTTCCTAGCAAATACAAACTCCTTACAATGGAAATTAATTTAACCATTCAGGATTAACACATCATGAAGTCAGGTATAAAGTAACACACAGAGATGATATGATCATCCAATGTTTTTATCTAATATAATGATATTTCAGCTCAAAGGACATCTGATGTCTCCACGGAGGAGGCTGAGGCCAAGTCTGGGTCACATGTAGAGCCGGAATATGAGATGGAAACATAGCTGGTTCCCTGGTATGAGGAGAAGTCATATGCGGAGGAGGAGCAACAGTACCAAGAGGAAGAATATCGTCCAGAGGAGGACCAGGATCAGTATATGTGGTCAGAAAGGGATCTTGCAGACCCTTCAGCTACCAGGATGGGGTTTGAACTCACTTGCCCCCTCCTCCCACAAGTCCATTCGCCACCCGTATTTATTAAGATTAATATGGTAATTCTCGAATATCACACTGGATAACATAGCATTAAGATGATTAAGGGACATGCACATTCATGATGTGGTGTTATGACAGAATGGCTCTGGATTGGCTAATAGCTTCAAGGATTTTTATCGTTTAGTCATTCATTCGTGCCCCACTCTCTGCTACTGTATGAACCATATGGTCAGCCCTTCTCTCCATATGCTCCACCCTTAATACACTTTTCTAGTGAGGGTTATATTCTGTCTTCACAACAGACTTCTCCCTGGGGTCAAAACAGCCACTCTGTGTGTTTTCTTTTGGCTGAACCTCTGGATTCCTCTTAAACCACTTTGGGCTCGATTCAACGGAGCAATCGTAAGTCACTGGAGTCCGTAAGGTGAGGTCGTAAGTTAATTTGCCATTCAATTGGCGTCTCTTTACGGGCTCTGGACGGTTTATGGGTTACAGGCTTGAAAACTTTGCAATGGTGAAACCCGGAACTTACAGCCTCCCAAAGGTTTTGATCTTTCACTTCCGCAAGAGTTACGATCGCTAAAATTGCAAATCGCTATTCAATTTCTACAATTCCCGAGCCCACAAATGTTTTCACACCCAGAAACGGCAAATGTAGGAGAAAATCCTACGAGTGCTAGAGAGGACCCACAAGGGGGTGTAACCCCTGTCCGCAGCACTGTAAATGCAAATAATAGATCAATACTGAACTGTAAGTAGTGGGGAAAGCGATGAAAGACATTAGAATGAATTGCACAACAGTCTCAAGCTCGCAAATAGGCAATAGAATACATTTATTTTCATGTGTCATTTCGGGGCTATATCGATCTCGGGAATCAATGAGTTAATACATATCAGGCCACCCATATGAACAGTATTGGCATTCATTTTCATAATTCTGTATTATGATGGGTTTGCGAGTCTCATCACAAATCGGCCCCCCAAACCTAATTGATTGGCATGTAACCTCCATGTTTTACTGCCGTAATGATGGCGGTCTCATTGTCTATTCGCTGTTTCAAAATGGGAGGTTGCGGTCTTGTTTAATTGATCATATTCCCCCCTGAACTGCTACGGGCAAGTTCAGATTTACGAAGTCGGCATTTGGCCCATAACTTGCGGACATACGGCCTGTATCACGCTACATGAGAACTTGCAATTGAATCTGGCTCTTTGTTTCTCTTTCATCTTCCCTGCTGAAAAAGATCCCAATGCTTTCTTATGCTGCAGTTTCAGCTTCACAAACTGCTTGCATGCTTTCACACCAACTTGCTTCCATGTTGTAGTCTCTCTTTGAGTTAAATGCTGTTATTTCCTTGTGGCAGCTGCTCTGCAAATCCTCTCTTGCAAATGCTCTCCAATCCTCTGCTAACAAATTCTCACTCTCTCTCTCTGTCTTCCTAAAACAGCAAACACTTTTTTGTGTCTTGATCTCTCTGCAGTTTTCCTCTCAGGTAGCTGCATCCAGCAAGTTTAAACCCTTTTATCTCTGTTTTTTTACACGCTACAAATCCTTCAGTTTCAGTAATCAACAATTTCTTATGTAGCAAACAGCTTTCAAAAACAACATACACCTTGTGTGTCTGTCTTAACAAACTTCTACTCAGTTTGCTCCATCAGCTTTGCGAACTGCAACAGTAGAAAATCAAATACATACCGTATTTATCTGCGTATAACACACACTTTTTCTCTCTGAAAATAGGGGGCAAATGATAGGTGCGTGTTATACGCCGATATTCCCTCCCTCCTCCTCATCCTCAACCTCCCTCCTCATTCTAAACCCCCCTCCGCATTCTAACCCCCCCTCAACCTAAACCCCCCTCCTCAACCTAAACCCCCCTAAATACCTCCCCCTCACTTACCTGCTTCTGCTCCGGCCTCCACTCCGCTCCTTGACCCGGCGCGCATGTGACGGGGGTTAGAATGCGGAGGGGGGTTTAGAATGAGGAAGGAGGTTGAGGAGGGGGGTTGAGGTTGAGGAGGGGGTTGAGGATAGGGGGGTTGAGGATGAGAATGGGGGGGTTGAGGAGGGGGGTTGAGGGGGTTTGAGGATGGGGGGTTGAGGAGGGGGTTTGAGGAGGGAGGTTGAGGAGGGAGGTTGAGGAGGGGGTTGAGGAGGGAGGATGAGGAGGGAGGTTGAGGAGGGGGTTGAGGTTAAAGAGACAGGTTCAGGAGGGGGTTGAGGATAGGGGGTTGAGGAAGGAGGATGAGGATGGGGGGGTGGAGGAGGGGGTTTGAGGAGGGGGTTGAGGATGGGGGGTTTGAGGAGGGGGTTGAGGATGGGGGGGTTGAGGATGGGGGGGTTGAGGAGGGAGGATGAGGAGGGAGGTTGAGGAGGGGGTTGAGGATGAGGAGGGAGGTTGAGGATTTTGCTTCAAAGTTTTTTATTTGAAATTTATTTTTTCCCCCTGAAATTTCCTTCTTAAAATGAGGTGCGTGTTATACGCCGGTGCGTGTTATACGCCGATAAATACGGTAGTTACATAGTTACATAGTAATTAAGGTTGAAAAAAGACTTTCAGTCCATTAAGTTCAAACGTTTAAGATCTCCTCTGATCTGTCTCCAATATGCAGAGTGGATATTAATTAATTAGTTTTTAATTAACTATTAATCAATTATTTAATTATTTATTTTTTATTTTGTAGAGAATTCCACAGATTAACCACCCTTACTTTGAAAAACCCTTTTCTTTCATTAAGGTGGAATCTTTTTACTTCTAACCTCAAGGGATGTCCTCTTGTCAGTTTAAAACCTCTTGGCAAAAAAGCTCCCTTGACAAATCTTTATACTGACCCTGGATGTACAGTCAGGTCCATAAATATTGGGACATCGACATAATTCTAATCTTTTTGGCTCTATACACCACCACAATGGATTTGAAATTAAACGAACAAGATGTGCTTTAACTGCAGACTTTCAGCTTTAATTTGAGGGTATTTACATACAAACCAGGTGAACGGTGTAGGAATTACAACAGTTTGTATATGTGCCTCCCACTTTTTAAGGGACCAAAAGTAATGGGACAGATTAACAGTCATAAAACAAACTTTCACTTTTTAATACTTGGTTGCAAATCGTTTGCAGTCAATTACAGCCTGAAGTCTGGAACGCATAGACATCACCAGACGCTGGGTTTCATCCCTGGTGATGCTCTGCCAGACCTCTATTGCAACTGTCTTTAGTTCCTGCTTGTTCTTGGGGAATTTTCCCTTCAGTTTTGTCTTCAGCAAGTGAAATGCATGCTCAATCGGATTCAGATCAGGTGATTGACTTGGCCATTGCATAACATTCCACATCTTTCCCTTAAAAAACTCTTTGGTTGCTTTTGCAGTAAGCTTCGGGTCATTATCCATCTGCACTGTGAAGCGCCGTCCAATGAGTTCTGAAGCATTTGGCTGAATATGAGCAGATAATATTGCCCGAAACACTTTAGTCACATCATCAATAAATACAAGAGAACCAGTTCCATTGGCAGCCATACATGCCCACGCCATGACACTACCACCAACATGCTTCACTGATGAGGTGGTATGCTTTGGATCATGAGCAGTTACTTTCCGTCTCCATACTCTTCTCTTCCCATCACTCTGGTACAAGTTGATCTTAGTCTCATCTGTCCATAGGATGTTGTTCCAGAACTGTGAAGGCTTTTTTAGGTGTTGTTTGGAAAACTCCTGTTTTTGAGGCTCACCAATGGTTTACATCTTGTGGTGAACCCTCTGTATTTACTCTGGTGAAGTCTTCTCTTGATTGTTGACTTTGACACACATACACCTACCTCCTGGAGAGTGTTCTTGATCTGGCCAACTATTGTGAAGGGTGTTTTCTTCACCAGGGAAATAATTCTTCGGTCATCCACCACAGTTGTTTTCCGTGGTCTTCCGGGTATTTTGGTGTTGCTGAGCTCACCGGTGCTTTCGTTCTTTTTAAGGATGTTCCAAACAGTTGATTTGGCCACACCTAATGTTTTTGCTATCTCTCTGATGGGTTTGTTTTGTTTTTTCAGCCTAATGATGGCTTGCTTCACTGATAGTGACAGCTCTTTGGATCTCATATTGAGAGTTAACAGCAACAAATGCAAATAGCACACTTGAAATGAACACTGGAGCTTGTATCTGCTCTTTGTAAATGGGATAATGAGGGAATAACACACACCTGGCCATGGAACAGCTGAGCAGCCAATTGTCCCATTACTTTTGGTCCCTTAAAAAGTGGGAGGCACATATACAAACTGTTGTAATTCCTACACTGTTCACCTGATTTGGATGTAAATACCCTCAAATTAAAGCTGAAAGTCTACAGTTAAAGCACATCTTGTTAGTTTCATTTCAATCCATTGTGGTGGTGTATAGAGCCAAAAAGTTTAGAATTGTGTCAATGTCCCAACATTTATGGACCTGACTGAATTTATATAAGGTAATCATATATCTTCTTAGATGCCTTTTTTCTAGAGAAAATACATTTAATTTGGTTAGTCTTTCTTCATAACTTAGCCCCTCCATTCTAAAATGTCCTTTTTATGCAGTGGTGCCCAAAATTGTACTCCATATTCCAAATGAGGGCGTACTTGGGATATGTATAGTGGTAGAAATATATTTGCTTCCCTTGATTATATACACTTCTTAATACATGCTAATATTTTATTTGCCTTTGCAGCTGTTGCTTGGCTCTGAGCACTGTTACCTAGGTGGTTGTCCACAAGCACTCCCAAATCCCTTTCATTATCTGATACCCCTATATTTGCTCCATTAAGATTATAAATTGCATGGCTATTTTTCCTTTCCAGATGCAT
This sequence comes from Discoglossus pictus, assembly GCA_027410445.1. Taxonomy (NCBI): domain Eukaryota; kingdom Metazoa; phylum Chordata; class Amphibia; order Anura; family Alytidae; genus Discoglossus; species Discoglossus pictus. The sequence continues at coordinate 85,709,919 of CM050166.1, read as the reverse complement.
AACTTTACATTTATTCGTATTAAATCTCATCTGCCATTTAGATGCCTATTCCTCAATTTTATGTAAATCCCTTTGGAGGGAAAGCACATCGTTATCTGATTTGACTACAGTGCACAACTTCGTGTCATCAGAGAAAATGGAAACACTACTATCCAGTCCCACCTCTAAGTCATTAATAAAAATGTTAAAAAGGAGATGACCTAATACTGAACCCTGAGGAACCCCACTTACCACATTAGTCCAATCGGAGTATGTTCCATTTACAACAAGCCTTTGCTTCCTGTCTCTTAGCCAGCTCTCAATCCATGAGCAGATATTTACTGCAATTCCTGTATCTCTTAGTTTGCACAATAGTCTCCCATATGGCACTGTATCAAAAGCCTTTGCAAAATTCAGAGACTACATCCACTGAGTTGCCTTGATCCAGGTTCCTACTAACCTCCTCATAGAAACTACCGTAATTAGATTTTTTTTAACATGACCTATCCCTCATAAAACCATGTTGCCTCCTACTTATAATCCTGTTCAAATAGACATATTCTTGTATATTATCCCTTATTAACCCTTCCAATAGCTTCCCCACTACAGAAGTGAGGCTCACTGATCTATAATTCCCCAGATTTGCTCTTGCTTCCTTTTTAAATATAGGTATCACATCTGCAAAAAAAATAAGTCAGATATGCTCATCAGAGAACAAACTGACCTTAATAGGTTAGTTCTATGGCCATGATAAGCCACTCTGAGAGTAACCTCTTTTAGCTCACTTGTGCCCTTCACAGGGCGAAATATACAGTACTGTAGTATTTCAGTCTGGTCTCACTCAAAAGAGTGACCCAGCCCCGAAAATTCTAGGCAATTCTAACCTGAACAGGAGAAACAGCAAACCACAGACGCGTTTTGGACTTTTTGGGCCTCGTCAGTGAGAGGCAGCTGGACTCCCTAGGGCACAGTGAGCAAGGGGTCCACGTCTGGAGTCCCCTATTACCCTTAGGGAGACTAAATCTTAAGGATAATTTGCATAAACAAAAAAAATAAGTCTGAGGTGCTCATCAGAGAACAAACCAACCTTAATTGTTTAGTTCTATGGCCATGATAAGCCACTCTGAGAGTAACCTCACATCTGCTTTTATTCAGTCATCTGGTAGAGACCCTGTGTTGAGTGAATCTTGAAAAATTTAATATAATGGTTTGGCTATTGACTCCTTTATATTATATAGTATATTTTCCCTTATTAACTCTACTAAAAGATTCCCCACTGAAGAAGTGAGGCTCAGTGGTCTATAATTTTCCGGATTTGCTCTTGCTCCCTTTTTAAATATTGGTATCAAATCTGCTTTTCTCCAGTCATCTGGTAGAGACTCTGTGTTGAGTGAATCTGGAAAAATTAAATATAATGGTTTGGCTATTACAGAATCCAGTTCCCTCAGTACCCTTGGATGTATTCCATCAGGACCCGGGGCTTTATTAACATTTTTTTTCCAACCTCTTTTGGATTACTTCCTGCGTTAACCAATTATTTGGCAAAGGTAGTGTAGCCCCATTATGTCGCAGTGTCCCAACCACTCGTACCTCCCTTGTGTATACCGAAGAAAAGAACCTATTTAGCTCATCTGCCTTTTCCTGGTCACTAATTTTCAGACGGCCTGTGTCACATTGTAATGTTCTTATAGCTTCCTTCCTCGCCTTCTTCCCATTAATATACTTAAAAAATATTTTAGGGTTAGTCTTACTCTCTTTTGCAATTAATTTTTCATTTTCTATTTTAGCCAGTCTAATAGCCCTTTTGCAAACCTTGTTGATTTTCCTTGTACTCCCGTAAAGCAGTCTCTGTCCCCTCTTCTTTGTATAATTTAAATGCCTGTTTTTTACTCTGTATCTTGATTTTTAAATCATTGTTAAGCCACATTGGATGCGATTTACTCCTTTTACTTTTATTCCAACTTGGTATATGGTAGTAGGTATGTATATTCAGTAGGATTGAAATGTTGTCCATTCATGTCCAGTGTTTTTACCTATCAGTTCTCTTTTACAGTCTATACTTTGTATTGCTGCCCTTAGACCGTTAAAATCTGCCCTTTTGAAATTACAAGTTTTTGTTGGCCGCTTACAGTTTTGTATTTTTTTTTAATTCAATCTCAAATGAGACTGTGTTGTGATCACTGTTTTCCACAGGTTGCCCTATTCCAACACTTGATACTATATCAATATTATTTGTGATAACTAAATCCAAAATAGCTTCATTTCTAGTAGGCTCTTGTATAACCTGGGCAAGATAATGATCAATGAGTGTACTCAAGAACCTGCTCCCGTTAGCTGAACTGCTTGTCTCATTTATCCAGTTTATTTCAGGGTAATTAAAATCTCCCATTATTAGAATTTGCCCATGCTTAGCTGCATTTCCAATCTGTAGCAATAATTGTATTTCCTCACTTTCAGCTATATTTGGGGGTTTATAGCATACTCCTACTAATATTCTTTTGGAATATGCTGCTCCGCTATTTAACTCTCGCCACAAAAAATTCAACTTTATCGCTAGTTCCGCCAGGTATATTTTATCTGACTATAGGCTTAAATTCAGTCTTAACATATAGACAAATCCCTCCTCCTCTTTTACCATTGCCTCTATCTTTCCTAAATAGGTTATAACCATCCAGATTAACAGTCCAGTCATGAGATTCATCCCATCACGTTTCGGTAACGCCTATTAAATCTCATTTTTCATTAATTGCTAATAATTCTAACTCTCCCATTTTTCCTGGCAAGCTTCTGGCATTAGCAAGCATACACCTTATGTTATGAGCCTGTAATTCTGAAGTGCCTGCCACTGTACTTGAGTTACTTAGTACTACCTCCCTATTGACTATACAACCCCTCCCCATCTCCTCCCCTATGAGTTGTTACTTCAGCCTTTATACCCTTTACACTTTCTACCCCATTACTTATATCTAGTCCCCCCCCCCCACCAACTAGTTTAAAAACTCCTCCAGCCTTTCTACCATCCTATCCCCTAACACAAAAGCTCCCTCATCATTAAGGTGCAATCCATCATTCCTGCTGTAGCGATTGTACCGAAGTAGAAATCAGCCCAGTGCTCTAAAACATAAACCCCTCCTTAGTGCACCAAATATTTAGCCATGCATTAACCTCCCTAAGCTCCTTCTGCCTCCCTGGGCTAGCACGTGGTACTGGTAGTATGTCAGAAAATACAACCTTGGAGGTCCTTGCCTTCAGCTTATTACCTAGTTTTCTAAAATCATTCTTTAGGACACTCCATCTTCCACTAACTTTGTCATTGGTACCAATATGTACCAAGACCGCCGGTTAATTTCCAGCCCCTGCCAATAATTTGTGTACCCAATCCACAACATGGCAAACCCGAGCACCCAGGAGACAGCAAACTGTTCGATAGCTGGGATCTGGGTGACAAATCACCCTGTCTACCTTCCTAATAATAGAGTCCCCTACCACCAAAACCTGTCTGTTGCTCTGCCTATTCTGCCCTCACACTCCTCCAGTAGAACTGTTCTCCCAGGTGTTAGAGGGAACAGTTTTATCTGGAATTACCATTCATGAAAGGACAGCCCCAACAGTTTCACTCAATCTGGCAAATCTGTTGGTGTTTCCAACTCAGAACTGGCCTGTCTCCTCCTGTTCTCCCTGATTCCCCTTCTAACTATAACCCAGCTACCCTTCACTACTGGCTGTAACTTTTAGGCTCCTCACAGTCTGCTAGGCCACAGTGCCTAATTTGGGGTCACCCAAAGTTCTCTGCTTCTGTGTCTTAAAGACAGTTCAAACCTGGGCTTCAATTACACTCTTGATCACTGCTCCTTCCCCAAAGCTCAACTATATGGGGTTGAGCGACTTTTGCCAAGAGACCGTAAATGCTGTACATGGCATACACGTGGAGGAGATTTGACTGAAGTTCCAGGTTTAAACATTGCCGTTCATGGTTCAGTCACCTCTGCACTACTTGTAACAGTTCACCCTTCCAGCCTCCATTATCATGCACCTTGTTCTTCCTCTGTGTCATCTGCATAAAGGCATTGTGCAGTGACTGAATGGCCTCTTGTAGATTCAGCTTCTCATTATGATGAATGTACAGCTGCTGAATAGGTCTTTATGTCAGCAGTTTGCTCAGCCAGAGCCATAATCGTATAGCTCACCTCATGTTCTGTAATTCTGCCAAAAGTCATTTTTCAATTAAGGAATTAGCCTTCCACTGCCCCATGTAGCACATGACCTCTGGGCTCTCTAATTCAGGAAAGGGCTATAGCCCAGTGCTTGTGAGGCCAAGATTCCCTACTGGCAATACTCTCAAAGTTTAGAAGGTATACTTCAACCTCACCCTTGTTATTTTCTTTAGGAAGAGATTAGGTTTTTTTCTTATTCTTATATTTGTATACATACAGGCTTTGTCATCTTCTGCTTGTTTCAGCCAGTGCTCTCAGTTTTGTCTCTGGTACTGAGCTACTTCGGTAGCCAGTAATTTATTCAATTCCTCCTATTGCTTATTAGATGCTTTTTGTGCTTCTGTGACTTGCAATACGGACTTTTATGCCTTCTCCATGCTGAGCATGGGCTTTCTTTAACTTCAAGACCTGGTACCACACCACTGACATCAGTTGTGGTAAATTACATTCTCTTCTATGTTTTGCAGACGTATTTCTGACACTTTTCCATGCAGGTACACAATTACATGAGAATTTCAAATTTTACTAAAATAGTTACCAGTTTACAAACATAACTCAAAACAAAATAATGAAAATGAAAAGACCTAGCTATGTCAGAGCACTACCTTTAACTGATGTTCCCTATCTAACCAGAGCTTCCATTCAGCTAACTCTGATTGGAGACAAAAACTAAACTCAGTTATTTTAGTTTACTTTCTTTTATCTTACTTTCTTCTTCAGACCTTTTCATACTTTAAGCAGATGGGTGGGGCACTGGCCTGCCCTGCTCTCCATATGCCTCACCCCAGACACCTTTCTAGTGATGATTATATTCTATCTTTACAACAGATTTCTCCCTGGGGTTAATATAGCCATTTAAATTGTACCTTTTATTACAGTTTTTCTCTGTGTGCTTTATTTTTGCTGCAGATTCAGCAACTTTGCAAGCTTTTCACAACAACTTGCTTCCATGTTGTTGTTTCTCTTTGGGTTAATCACTGTCTTTAACTTTTGGCAGCTTTACTGTAAATCCTCTCTTTCAAATGCTCGCCAACTCCTTGCAAATTCTCAATCTCTCTATGTCTTCGCAAAACAGCATACACTTTTTCTCTCTGCAGTTTTCCTCTCATGTTCCTGTGTCCAGCAGGTTTAAACACCTTTCTCTCTGTTTCTTTACATGCAGCAAATCCTGCAGTTTCAGTAATCAACAATTCCTTACGTAGCAAAGAGCATTCATGCATCTGTCTTAGCAAATTTCCACTCAGATTTGCAAACTGCAGCAGTCAAAAATCAAATAGCCTTCACTACTGGCTGTAACTTTTAGGCTCCTCAAAGCCTGCACACTCTGATTACACACAGACCTCTGGGGGCACACTGTCACAGTACTCAATTATTAATACATTTTTGGATAAGATAAGCTGGTTACCAAATTGGGAATTTATTATTGTACACCACTTATTTAAGAAAAGGGGATGCTATTTTACACATAAGGACCAATACACCATAGAAACCCTTTCTTTCAATATAACACTTAAATATCTTATTTAGAATAAAATTTAAAGAATCTACCATATAATATCTCTATGGGAATTAAACCTCTTATTTGATATAATATAGTCACATGTCATAATGTATACTTATTACAGTTCAATGGAGTAAAGGTAAACACAAATAACATCCTACATAGTCTGCAAAAATATCTGACTCCACACTAACGGCAATAATTTATTTTTGAGATGGTGTAATCTGAAAAGCATTGCCAGGTGTTTTTTTTCTTTTTAGCAAACACTGTGGGCCTCATTCTATTAGCGGCCGCAGCCGCTGCGGGGCCGCAAGGACCGGCCGCAAGCTATTCTGCTATTCTATTCCCTTACGGCCGTAGGCTCCGGCAGGCTTGCGGCCGGTGCCTTGCTATCTCTTGCGGCCGATCGCGCCGGAGGAAAGCCTTTGATCTAAAACGGCCGCAAGAGATTTGCAATTCAATTGCTCCGGGAAACCTCTCTGCAAGGCTAAAAACGAGCCGCAGTTACTTGCAGGAAAAAGGTCTCGCTAGCACCAATTAAGCACATAAAATAGCTCAAATAAAGCCATCCTGCAATTTGAGAAGACTATAAAGGGATTTTAGGTGTTAGAAAAAATAGCACATAATTATCCTGTACTCAAACCCGTAAAATATTTCATTTTTAATATCCGTAAAATTTACATGTAAAAAGTCCAGAGTGCTTGGAGCACCTCAGACACGCCCACGCCGCAGCCGGCAAATAAACAGTTAATTTGAACTCGGGTTTGGGCAGATGTGCAAGCTTGAGAGTGGGTTCCTTTTAATCCTCATGTCCCCCAATATGATCCCTAGCATTTACAGAGCTGTACAGTGCAGGCTTGAATTTATTTTTGACTTTTTATATTTCACAGATTACGGCCGGTTCCAAGATATGCGGCCGGCCGTAAGAGGAGATCCTTGCGGGGCCGTATAATAGAATCGCGAGTAAACTGAACCCCCGCAAGGAATCGCAGCCTTACGGCCGATTTACGGCCGATAATAGAATGAGGCCCTGTATGTTTACTGTGTGAGCTCCAGGTCTCTGTAAATTATCAATTTAACAATATTTATATAAAAGATTACTTAGAAAAAAGAAGTTAAATCAATAACAGGGATGAACGTTATCTTAACACATTATGTCACGACCCAGAGACAAGGGTCTTACACCCCTAATTCTCCTACTGTAGCTTATAGGAGCAATCTGCTCGTTGTGACTTTATATTTATCTCAGCACCAGTGATTGAGATAAAGACATCAGTAATGGAAAGACAGGAGAAATCACATGACACCATTTCTTAGTTCAGAGAAGACTGGCTACTTTTATTATTATCTCACCCACACCAACCCCTCTTCCCAACATACCTTTATCTCAGATATATATATCTGTTTTGTTTCTCCTGTCCATAGGTTGGGGAAGATTAAATGTCTCTTTGTCCCCAACCTGACCTGCTTTACAATCCAAGAGCAATAAACTATCTTCTACTTTTATTACTGAGACCAGAGACACAGCATCTGCTTGGCTTCCCCCCAGCTGGAGTATTGGTGGTGATGGGCACTCCTTTTCCTAGGTACCTAGATGTCTGGTAACTTGCTCTCTCTGGTTTTTACAATTTTATTTGTTTATATGTGATATTGGGGAAGGAAAACATATCAACATACCTCACAAACTGCAATAATAGAAAATAAATGTACAAATAGAATAAACAAGAAGATATTCACACTAGTTAATTGTAACATAACATTGAATGTCCATTTTGATAGCCTTGATGTTATCAATCAGATGTGTAAGAGTCCCAGATAACAGTAATACTTGTTGGGATGCGGGGGAGCCCCAAAAGTCAGTCACAACAGCTAGTTTCCCCATCCTAGTGTGGCCTAAGAATTCATCCTGTCAGATGAGATCCTAACCACACTTGTGTGAGTGATAGAGTTGTGGTTGCCCCACAGTCCACATAGTCTCCCAAATTCCAGCGGGCACACAATTTTGGGCATAGTCTCCATGTTGCAATTGACAAATGCTCCCTCCAGCGCCTGCTTCCTCTTTTGGGACTAGGAGCATACATATACTCCTCAGGGGCAAAAACAAACAATAATCCCAGTATTTACCTCGCAAGCTTGATCTGCTGGCTGGCATTATAGATCTGGGCTTTGGCTGTAGTCTCTATTCCCCTGGTTTGAAACAGGGGCTGGGCACTGTACTCCACATTCCAATTTTTTAATCTTTCCCAAAGTCCTGTGAGCACAGTTCCCAAAACGTTCCACTTGGCCTGGGTTCTGCAAATAGCCCTCTGTGTCAGGGTTATCACTACAGTCCAAGGGTGCCATCTAACCCCCCAAATCACCAGGGCCAATGCCCCCTTCTTCCCCACTGCAATGGTAAAATACTCCCCTGGGGATCCCAGAAAAATAATTATTCCAAGAATGAATGTACCAGCTGGATGTGGAAGCCAGCACCCAATATTGTGGCCTGGTCCGAAGGCTCCAATATTCTAGGTTGTACCTGGATCATCATATCACCCCCCCCCCCTTCCTCTGGAACCACCGCCTGGGCATGGCACTCACCTCCTTCTTAGTCCATGGTCATGGTGTCCACTGGCAAAACCTCACTGCTGTCATCCAGACTTTCCCTTGGACTATCAATTTGACAGATTTCCTATGTCTTCCCCACTGCCTTGTCCTTAGCAATCATGTTCCCACCAACTGGATAGAGCTGTTTGCTAAGTCTGTGCCTTGAACTTTTACTGGCTTCCTGACATTTGTTATCAGCTGGAGCCCCATGCTAGATACATAGTCCATACTTGGTTCTTTCAAGAACCCAGGCGCATGGTGGCTCCCTTCCCAGCCCTCCACCTGGCCTGATATCACAGTGTGAGTCCAATATTAAATTTCTGTCCTGTATGTACCCACACTGTATAGTACAGTCGTCATCTGGTCCAGCCCGGCCCATTTGTACATCCATATTGACACAGTTCTAGTAAGAATTCATAACATTCTCTCCCCAGCCTTGTCCATACCCTCTGGTTGGTAGGGTTTCAGTAACCAGTCCTCTTCATCCCTGTCTGCCTGAAAGGGTTCCTCCCAACTGGTTGGCCAAAACCTCTCTACGTATGCCTCATCCAGCAATTCAACATAATCAGCCGCCAGCTGCAGCTCTTGTGGAATCAGGGGTTCCAGCAAATTAGCCTCTTGGGGCCATGGTTCTAGTTCCAGACCTTGACAGCATTTAAGAAACAAGTTATTCTGACGCTTTACTGTGCCCATGCCACACTCATGATCATCATACATTATATACCATAGCCCACCCATTAGCTCCAATTGAAAATAGGGATCCTCTACCAGGGGTACCAACAGACCCTATCCAGGCTTCTCCAAGGCAAACTTTTTAGATACCAGTTCCTCCAGCCAACCTGACAACTCACGGCCCTGCTACAATCCCAGGAACGCCATCCATTGCTTTAGAAGGGCCATTTCTTGACAGTCCTTTGTCTCCCTTGTCACCTGGCTCTCCTCCTCTCTGTCTCCTGCCAGTCTGCATGAGATTTCTGCCTCTACTGGGGATAGAAGATCCACATCACCAGGAACTGGGGAACGGCATTTAAGTACCCTTCTCGTCTCACACTGGATCTCCTGCACTATTTGTGTCCGGAGGGACACCAGCTGATCTATGGTTAGCTGTGGCATCACAGCCCTCCACACATAAAAAATTCTTAGACACCACATCCACCTCAGCTGCAGATAACCTGGGGACAGGGACTGGGGCTGGAGTGACCTGCACAACATTATCACTTGCCTACAGTTTGTCCTCTGCAGTGCTCATTCTCTTGCCTTAGTTCCTCCATCCTGTCCTTGTAGGAGCCGTCTTCCTGCTGTTTACCACACTGAGATCCCATCACTGCTACCAGCTGTTACGACCCAGATTTGGGGGACCAAGCGCACCACAAATTTCTCCATCTAGGCCATGCCTTTTTGTGTTCAAGATCTCATCATCCCCAGCATTTCCATTCAAATCCATTACAGGCACAATCAGATCCTTTTTTTAGGATATAAGAAGCACACATGTAACGTTGTGTAATACTAAGCAGACTTCTTTTAATGGCTTCCAAAAAACAACTGCCCATTTCAGAAACAAAACACAGAACAAAAGCAAAATCAACACTCCTGAATTGGGGAGTGAAAAAGTTTGAATTCCTCACTTGTATGCACAAAGACCAACCAGCTGGATAGCTGGACTACCTAAATTAGCATAGCCCAATCAGCATAGTCCTGTGTCTGTGGGGACAGAGATGATGTCACAGAAAGGGCTGCCCTCTTCTGGGGCTGGTCTGTGTTATGTAAGCTGAACAAGAGCAGCTCTAGACAAAGGACAGAAATTGAAACCAGTTCAGACTAGCTATAGGCACCATTTTGTTTGGCTACTGATGACTCAATATTACAAATAGCAGTACAACACACAATAACCGTTAAACATTACACATAAAAGCAACATCTCATACTCCCCATAAAATCAATCATGACATATCAATTGCTGTAATATGAAAACTTAACACATCAGGTACAAAACTAGATAAAACATTTATCACCTGACATCACACAGGCGTGATCTTATAATGTCTGTCCTGAGGGTGACTAATACTGGAAACAGAGAGCCTCATTCAATTGAGCAATTGTAATTTACTGGAGCCCGTAAAAGGAGCCTGTAAACTAATTTGCAATTTTGGAAGCCACAAATGGTCTACGGGTTATGGGGTAAAAATCACTATGGTTGTTAAAACTGTAACTTACACCCCATCTAAGCCTTTGATCTTTCATGTCCGCAAGAGTTACCATTGCTAAAATCGTAAATTGCTATTCAATTGCTACAATTCTTCAAGCCCGCAAATGTTTTCCTGTGGGTACCAGATGGGACCCACAAAGGGGTTAAAGACCTGTTCGTAGCAAATAAAAAAACAATACTGCACTGTAAATGACAGGGAAAGCGATGATAGACATTAGAATTAATTGCACAACAGTCTCAAGCTTGCAAATCGGCAATCAAAAATAATTGATTTAATTTTGCGGTTATATCGATCTCGGGAATCAATGAGTTAATACATATTAGGCCACTCATATGTACTAGAACAGTACTGGTATTCCTTGTTTTCTATTGTGTATTTTGCGTTTTTGCGAGTCCGATCCCATATCGGACCTCTAAACGCTAATTGTTTGACATGTAACCTCCATATTATACTGCCGTAATGATGATGGTCTCATTTTCTATTGGCTGTTTCTAAATGGGTAGTTACGGCCTTGCTTAATTTATCATGATCATGCTCTGAAATGCTTCATACGATTGCATGGTATACGATTTTGGCTTTCGATTAGTAACTTGTAGGCTTGTTCAATTAAATTTGTAATTGTTGCAGAGTTCAAGACCTTAGCAAGCTCACATACATACTGCCTGTATACTGTGAGTTGTGGCCTAGCAATTGAATGAGGCTCAGAGTGTTTTAACAGTTTATCAAACTGTCTGTCAGTCAAAGTGGACATATTGTGCATAAAACTTTCACTTAACTGTACTTGTGTTAAAATACACAAACCCAAAACAGGATCCACATAAAACAAACATCACAATACTGACACAGAACTTAGAAACATAGAACATATAATCAGACAATATAAACTCTTTTTTATTAGCAAGACTCTACTATTATTGTAGAGGACCTAGAAGGGAGGGGAGCAAAGAAATGTCCTCCTCTTGGTGCTGCAAGTGGAATATAGAAAACTAAATTAAATTCCCTAAAATGAACTTGGTGAGAGAAGTCTGTTCTTTTTGGCCAGTATAATGTATGCACATAGCCTGTCACCCATATGAGGATTAAAGGCATACCAACCAAATATTGTGGTATTCATATTCTTTCCTATCTCTGGTCCAGCATGGTAAGTAACAATTTGGCACAACAGTGCCTTCATATCTCCTATTGCTAAAGTGGATTGAACCATTTGGCATTTGGTGTGTTATCAGATGATACATTCCTTTATTTACACCCTGTGATGGCCCTTCACAACCCTTTGGCAAATATAATCTCCAAACGAACAGAATTTATATTTTTAATCCCACTTTCAATCTCCCAACTATTCAACTATCAATTCTTTCATCTGATCAAATTTCCTTGGCTCAAATGTGCCGTCTCCTGGCCTTGGATCATATGGAGCTAGCTCCTCAGGCCACTCCGCAAGATTATCACAGAAATGTACAGTGTACTAGTAATCATGGTCTTGAACAACAATTTCTTTGGATAAATTAATTATATCCCTTACTGGGCACTGAAGTGGCTTTTTGACCTGTTTATCAATCTTCCATCTCATGCTGTCCCTCTTTCCTACCAGTACTTTTTGTCTCTCCCCATGCTCCTTTGCTTTTTGCCTACTTAAATAGACACATCCCTTAACATCAAACGGCTCTTCCTTAAGATGCTCTCTCTATCGATACACTCCTTCCCTTCAAGGGCCCTACGTGTCTTTTCTTTCTTATCTTCCTTTGGTGTGGAAGTAGCCTTTGGATGCTCTGGTTCTAAATTTAAAACCTAGCTGCTGCGGTGCATCTTCTCCTTGCCCCCCTTGATCCTGAACCTCTATCTCTATCACAACACTGTCTGCATTTTTCCCCTGCTCAACACTCCCACTTCCTTCTCCTACTGTTAAGGTTACATCTTTAATAAGTATTGGAAAAATTAACTCCTCAGCCTCCTGACCATTTGCTTCAGTTTTTTCTCCCTCCCTTTAAGTTAAAATGTTAATCTGTTCTTTTACTTCTTTAGGGTAAGTGGGGTTTTTTAAGGTGAGGGAGGAGCACTGGGATCATCTGTCAGTTCTCTCAATTGTTCATATTCAATTTCCCACTTATCAAAGCATTCTTTCATCACATCAAAATCTTTCTTCTTCGCTTTACTTCCCTTTTTTACTATAACCAGTAGGGAGTACAACACAAAAGGAATAGATTAAGACTATATGATACACCTTCCTCACCATAGCAGCTTCAATATAATAAAACATCAGCAAATTCCATGTACCCCTTTTTGGCCAAGGGGTAGGGCATCCAGACATACATTTCTCCCATCTATCACAGCAATCCTTTAATGCTTTCTCCAGTTCCAGGGACTTCTGAATCATATACTGCAATTGACTTTCATCATCTTTTTCTTTTTCACTCTTACAAAACAAACGTTTCAATCTACTAGCCATTTGCTATCACCAGCTTCAAGGAAAAGGAGGGTGTTATTTGATTAATTATTTTACTTATATATTACATATAGTGCTCCTGCCCCCAACATGATATATATATATATATATATATATATATATATATATATATATATATATATATATAAAAACATAAAATATATATACAGTGCCTTGCAAAAGTATTCACCCCCTTGGCATTTTTCGTGTTTGGTTGCCTCACAACCTCATTTAATTTACAGAACATGCCCACAACTTTAAAGATGTTTTTTTTTATTGTGAAGCAAACCACAAATAGGACAAAATAACAGAAGTGCCTCTAAAATGTTCTGTTCAGATTCTCTGTTAGTCAAACTAGGCACTCAAGAAAACTATATCTAAATCAACTTCTTCTTTATTAGGAAGACCAGTCCGGATAGTGCTACAATGCACAGAAGCATGAACAGTCTAAAATTGTTTCTACATCACGTTCTTATATAATCTTGCAATGTGATTAGGCAATACAAACCAGCTAAAACCAGTCGTTCAGTCGTGTTTGATTATCTGTGACCCCATGGACCGCAGCATGCCGGCCACATCTTGGTCTGGGTGTGCTAGTCTTGGTCTACTATTTTACTAGGGACAGTATCAATGAAGTACATGTGGTTGTTTGATGGACATAACCAATTGAACATGGCATGCTGTTTAAAAAGGAATATGAGGTTCCATTTGTTCAGGGTAGCCCTAAAGCTCATGCTACATATGTCTATCAGGGGCGTAGCCAGCTGTGCCTGTGTGCTGGACTGAACATTATATGTGTTTAGTGTGTCTATTCATGAGGAGTGTGTGGCTAAGATGACTCATGCACTATGTTGTGGCCTATGGGACAGCGGCAAACATGGTACAACAGAGCTATTACCTCTTTGTAGGTCTGTGGGGATGGAGGTAATGTATTGCTTGTGTCCCTCCTAAGAACCTACATTCACATCACTGCCATCCATCCTGTCAGCATGTGTTCCTATATCCTCTTTCCCTCTCCAATAAAGGTCTGTCCCTTACCTGTTCCTCGACCATAATTCTGTGCAAAGTCTGTGCTATATCCTCATTAGCTGCTGAGTTTCATCTCCAGCATCACAGCCCCCATTCACCCACATACAGCTCCAATGACTCCTCTCTTTCATGCCCCGGCTGTCCATTATCAAACATCTCATCTCACACCTTTGCATCTAACACACATCAGTTTTGTGTACAATATGTACCTTTCCGACAATCTTACAGTCATAATAGATCTCAGTACTCTGATCTGATCTGCTCTGGCTCCGTGCTGGCAATAATTTGTGTTTGGAGTGTGACTGTCCTTTTTATAGGAAATACATTACAACACTTATTATAGGCCATGTTGCTTTCCTGATTTGTATTAACCTCTTAGATAAGGGGTGTCCAAGTTTGGTCCTGCTGGGCCAAACACAGGCCTGGATTTGAAGATATCCCTGCTGCACCCATGTGAGACTATCACCGATTGGCTTACCTGTGCACAGAAAGAAAATCCTCAAATCCAGGCCTGTGTGCGGAGTCTGTGTTAACTCTGTGTTAACTTTGCGATTAATATATATGTTGTTGACATGTATTATTGACAATAGTTTAAGTTTACAGATGTATGCAGACTCACACATCATACTTGGCTATTTTGTGGTTATTATGCAACTTACGTGCCTATGAGAATGTTTAATACAATAGTAATTCTACACTTAAATATTTTTTTATTCTGCACTTAAATATATATATTTTTTAAATGCTGTCTTTTAACTGCATTTCAAAGCTCTCAGCAAGGTGTTTTGAGGCTTTATGGGTGGTATGAACTACACATAGGATTGTAAAGGAAAATCAGCTCTCATAAGGCCTTTAGGCCCAGTTGGTAACTTGCACAATGACCATTAAAAGCGATTGGGATAGACTTTGAGAAAAAAATCAATGGTACAGCTAACCTTAACTTGCAAGCACATGTGTTTTTACACCATTCTGCTCAGTCTTTAAGTAGCACTGACTTTTTGCTGATTTAGATCGATATGATGGAATTCAAGTGTCAACTTGAAATATAAATTATCAATGTATCTGGTGCGGCTTATATTCGGACCAATACCCTATTTTATGTGTGCAATCGGTTTTTAAAATGCAAATGTTACATTATGTGTATAATATGAAAACTGAAGTACTGGACTTTCTTTATTTGGAGTTTTTTTTACTTTACACAAAGGGAGCTGTTTAATCCTACTAGACAACTTTACACCTTGATAGCAACCTCTACTACACAGACAATGACACCAGTCTCTCTGCTATGTTGCACTGACTGTACACTGCTCTGTGATTGGCTGGCTGAGGAAAAATAGATCCTTGTCTGATTGGTTCACCATTGCATATAACATTGTTTTGCTATGTATACAAATTCTTGTAACTACCAATATAGCAGTCTTCTCATTGTTATATATGTTTTAGACTGTACTACATGATCCAATTGGATTATTCCCAAACTTTTTAGGGCTTGGAGACTGGGCTATCTAGAAATGCTCACAACTTTAGCTAGAAACACGTTAGTGAATCTTACCAAGGAGATTGGGGCACAAAGATGGCACTCTTCAAGTTATAGCCAGCCAACCCTGTTCCATCACAGTTTAAATCTGAGTACTTATTCCATATTTATTTATTTCCCTCCAGTGCCTAGATACTGTAAAAATACTATGTTATAGTAGTAAAGAAAAGCTGCATTACCTTCACTACTATCACTTAAAGTATTTACAAAATTGTGATTACTCCTGTTTTTCGAAGCCATTATTAGCATTACATGTCACAGTCTTGGGTAATCTTTGTATGTGATGTAAAGTCCCTAAGATCTTACAAAACAAGCTGCCTTTAGTTCCAGATAAGAAATTCTACAAGCCTGCTAGTCACAACTGTGTTAATTTTATGCCATACCTAAGACTCTTTTGTGTGTAAGTTGAATAATATGATACTTATTATTATTATTACTAGCGACTTGCCTGTCAAAAATGACGTCAATACAATTTTAAGACTGACAATGCTGTTTGCCACACAATGCAAGGCCCTCTGACTTGGGGGCCTCACTCATCGCGGTCCTCGCAATGAGCGTCTTCGGCGCAGGCCTTGGCCATTGCAAGCCTTGGCCAACCCACCACTTTCATGCTTTGCACTGAGTACCTTTCGCGCTCATTGGGAGCCCCTTCCCCCCTCTAATTTACGTGGCTCACGATGAGCGCCTTTGGTGCTCATCGCAAGCTATGTAAAGTAGAGAGGGGGAGAGGCTAGCAATGAGCACCTTTGGTGGTCATCGCAAGCCCTGAAATGAGTGCCTTTGGCACTCATTTCAAGGCTCTCTCCGCTCTACTTTACGTCCTCATCTCCAATAAGTGGCGTTAGAAGTATGGGGCTTCTTGGTATTATACACCTTTATATCCAATAGATGGCGCTACAAAAGCTATTTCCACTGTTGTCATTTACCCTGACATCCAACAGACGGCGCTGTAAGAATGCAACTTATATTTCCACATCCAATAGATGGCGCTGTTATTTATTGTTATGACTCCTTACACCTTTATATCCAATAGATGGTGCTACAAAAAGTATTTCCACTGTTGTAAATTACCCTTACATCCAACAGATGACGCTGTAAGAATGCAACTTATATTTCCACATCCAAATGATGGCGCTCTGATAAGTTATTGTTATGACTCCTTAGCACCAATAGATGGCGGTGTAATGATTCAGTAATGTATTATTATTTTGTTATTATTTATTATTTTATTTATTATAAAATTCAATGTATCAAAAGCATCTGGGGGTCTTTTTCCCACAGCCTTATTAACATTAGGAAGAATCATCGCAAGGCCTGCAATGAGCACCTTCGGCACTCATTGCAGGCTGACTCCCTGCGCCTCTCATTGTGAGTAGTAAGAATTGCGAGTTTGCCTGCTCATCGCAGTGTAATTTAACATTGGTGTGACGGACACATTTGCATATTTAACAACTATTATAATTGATTATTAGTCTTTGTTTATAAAACACCAATATATTCCATAGCCCTAAATAAACGGCTACAGTAATTAAATTACACTGTGATCAGGCATATTTACATATTTACACATAGTACCATATTTGATAGAAAATGAGATATGGATCCTGCCACTGAGCCAGCAATTACAAGTCATTTTTATATGAAGTTATTTACAATATTAAAGACTCATGGGCTTACAGACTAAATTAAATAATCGAAACAAAAAGATGGGGATGGCCATAAAATAGTAAGTTTGTAAAAGTGTCTGATCAAGAGTAGGTGATTAAAGGTAAAGGGATAATGGGGAAAAGAAAGAGAGAATTTCTTTGTAAATTCTACCGAGTAAGAGAACTGAGTAGATGAAGTATGTGAGAGCACATCTAACAGGGCTTGGAGACAGGAAGCTGCATGTGAGAGGGGAATTGGGGGCTTTGTTTATTCAGTCCTATCGTGCACCAGCTGTGGGAATTGCCAAATTTGCTGAGGTCCGCTCGGTAAAGCAGCAACAGTCAAAGGTGGGTGGGCTATTGGCATGTTTAATTTGGATAGTTTCAGAGGTAATGTGACCATCTGGGTGACTGCAGCTGGAGAGAAAGAAAGAAACAAACACACACACAGAAGTGACGGTCTGAGGTAGAGGAAGTAAGACTGGCCAGAATAGATATTGTTACAAGTGTAAGTGAAAGGAGGTGGGGGCTAAAACAGCATAGAACTTTAAGAAATGTAAGATTCATTATATTTTTTTCTCATGAAAAATTATATTTGGAAAAAAGACAAAGCACGTTACAAAGTACATTAAGCTCTACAACAATACAGCACATCATATATTGAGTCGCTACACTGAGTCATGTTTCATTTGGATGGTTTTAGAGGTGATGTGAACATCCAGGGAGCTGCATAATCCACACCTACAACAGGTCCCAGAGTCTTCAAGTACAAACCATACTCTGATACATTTTCTCAATGTAGCTCTCCACCCAGATTAAATGATTCCTCCATTCCAAACGCTAATATAATATAATATAGAACGTTAATTATATAAATAGTATATACTATACAAATTGGAGACCTGAAGAGGAGAATTGCAATACTTTATGATATTGCTACACTGGGAAGGGAGTTGGTGCTCAGTGAACACAGTTTAGCTGGGCCTAGCATGGAGGGTGGAGCTGGGGCTAGTGAGGATGTCCAGGAAGGTAGATGTGTTACAGTTACAAGGGGAAGCAGAGGGAACAGGAGGAGAAAGCAAGCCAGTTCTGAGTTGACAAGCACCAACAGATTTTCCAGATTGAGTGAAACTGTTGGGTATGTTTATTCAGGAATGGCAATGCCAGATAGAGCTCTACCCTCTAACAGCCGGGAGAACAGTTCTACTGGAGGAGAGGCTGGGCAGACGGGTTTTCTTTGGTAGGGGACTCTATTATTAGAAAGGTAGACAGGGTGATTTGTCACCCAGATCCTAGCAATCGGACAGTTTGCTGTCTCCCAGGTGCTTAGGTTTAACATGTTGTGTATTGGGTATATAAGTAATTGTGAGGGTCTGGAAATGAACCGGCGGCCTTGGTACATATTGGTACCAATGACAAAGTAGGTGAAAGATGGAGTGTCATAAAGAATAATTTTATAGAACTAGGAAACAAGCTTAAGGCAAGGACCTCCAAGGTAGTATTTTTTTAGATACTACTGGTGCCATGTGCTAGCTCAGGGAGACAGAAGGAACTTAGGGAGGTTAGTGTGTGGCTAAAGACGTTGTGCCATAAGGAGGGCTTTGGGTTTTTAGAGTACTAGGCTGATTTCTCACTTGGGCACAATCTTCATAGCAGTGATAACTTACACCTTAATGAAAAGAGAGCTGGTATGCAAGGGGAGCAAATGGTAGAAAGGTTGGGGGAGTTTTTCAACTAGTAGGTGACAGGGAGGGATTAGATGAAAGTAATGGGGTAGAAAGTGTAGAGGGGGAAAGGGACAAATTAACTACCCACGGAAGAAGAGAGGAGGGGAGGGTTATGGTAGACAATAAGGAGGTATTGCTAAGTAACTTAAATACAGTGTCAAGCACCTCAAAACAGCATAAAGTGTATGCTTGCTAATGCAAGAAGCTGGCCTGGAAAAATGGGCCAGCTAGAACTAATAGCTGTAATTGAAAAATGCCCCTGATCGGTATTACTGAAACATGATGGGATGAATCTCATGACTGGAAGGTTAATTTGGATGGCCATAACCTATTTAGGAAATATATGGTAAAGGAAGAGAAGGGATTTGTCTGTATGTTAAGTCTGATTTCAAGCCTATAGTCAGAGAAGATGACTATAGGCTTAAACTGAATGGTGGAGCTAGCGATAATGTTGAATTCTTGTGGGTTGAGTTAAATAGTGGAGGTACAAATCCTAAAAGACTATTAGTAGGAATATGTAATAAACCCCCACATATAATTGAGCACAATTATTACAGCTTGAACCCTTGTTACTGATTATAATAGGAGAAAAGCTCCTTGCATGGTAGACAATGCACAATTGATCTAGGAATTAATGTTTTTTTTTAAAGCATAAGGAGTCTGCATGTTAAGGATGCTGGATCAAAAGGATGCTGTATATAGCATAACATTCACTGTGCATTGTTATAATCCTGCATAGGTAAAAATACATGCTTATTCTCTTTATTGATATTCAAATTATCCATAGCCCTCCACATAAAGAAAAACGCAGAGGTGGAACTACCGCCAGTGGCCGGGATCTGGGGGGCTCAGTGCTGTCCAAATTCTTTTATATATATATATATATATATATATATATATATATATATATATATATACCCTTGAGCCCCAACCTCTTCATCTACCGCCTACCACCCTGGTCCCTCCTGCCGTGCTCTCTTGACTTCTCTAGGTCCTGAGTTTATATTGCTCTTCTGCCTGCCTGTATTCCGGTCAGGGCGGCGATTCCAGGCCAGAAGATGCGCAGGCAGGGGAGCATTAGAAACACAGGAGCTAGTGAGGCATGACAAGGCGACATGAGGGGCTGGAGTAATGGGGCCAGAAGGGGCCATCATGAGCCAAGGTGGTAGGGGTAGGGGGCAGAATGGGTGGGGTCGCAGGAGGCCAGGGGCACATACACACATATATATATATATATATATATATATATATATATAAAGAATTCGGACAGTACTGAGTAGAAAAAATAATAATACACACACATATATATATATATATATATATATATATATATACCCACCCACCATATATTAAATGATTGTTGTGGTAAGCTACCTACTCAAAATATTCACTAAACAAGCTAAGGATCCGGCCCCACGCTGATGAGAGGCAGTAGCCTTGAAACGGCTTTATGTGGGTGGTCAACTCGCAGCACTTAGGCGATAAACGCTGAAGGCGCTCATCACCTGCGAGCCTCGAATAGCGAGGTGAGCTGTTAAGGCATTAGAACTCGCAGCACTTTGGCGATAAGCGCTGTAGACGCTCATCACCTGCGAGCCTCGCATAGCGGGCGAGCCGTTAAGGCACTAAAACTCACAGCACTTGGGCGATGAGCTCCAAATGAGCGCTCATTGCCTCAGAGACAGGAAAAATACGAAGTTAACGGCCAAACCGCGCAAATGCAAAAAACACTAATAACACAAAAAATAAAAATAAATAGCAAATCAGTTTGAAAATACCATACTTTGCCACTGGTACCGTGATAGAGTCTCCTCCTTCTACTTATCTACTGCCCTTCCTTTACTTTCACGCACTACCCCTACATTTTCCCACATCCAACTTTAAATCATGACCTCATTGTTTTCGTGTATTACTCCTTTTCTAGAAGATACTTTTCTCCTCAACTTTATTCAATTATCACATATATAGTTGTGAGCATGAGGGCCGTTGCTCACGCATGAGGGACGCAGTTCCCCGCAAATGCGGGTCCTCGGGAAGCGAGGGGCCGCATTTGCGGTAGTGGAGCATCCCAGCGTCCCCGCAAATGCGGATCCTCGCGAAGCGAGGGTCCGCATTTGCGGAGGTGGAGGCTCAACGTCGGCTGTGTTAACACAAACACACCACACACACGACTTTTTGACAAAAAAAACCCAACCTCCCACCCAAAAAAAAACAACGTAACGTCCCCGCAAATGCGGATCCTCGCGAAGCGAGGGTCCGCATTTGCGGAGGTGGAGGCTCCAATGTCGGCTGTGTCAACACACACGACTTTTAAACAAAAAAAAATCTCAAAGGCGCCTCACACCGGTTAAACACACACACCGCGGCGCGAGGGTCCGCATTTGCAGAAGTGGAGGCTCCGATGTCGGCTGTGTTAACACACACACACACGACTTTTAAACAAAATAAAATCTCAAAGACACCTCACACCGGTTACACACACACACCGCGGACAAGGGCCTCAGTTGCTGGCAGCAACTGAGGCCCTCGCTTCCGCAAATGCGGGTCCTCTCGAAGCGAGGGGCTGCATTTGCAATGCGGGTCCTTGCAAAGCACTTAGGGAATGAACCTTAACGTAAAAGACACCGACACGCACTAAGAATCCCACTATAACGGCCGACCCGCCCGCCACTACAAACAGTGAAAACACACCAAATACCCACAAAAACTACATAACGCTGCAATCGAAATTCAAAATCCCCGCGTTACAGGTCCTTAAAGGACCCTAAAGGTCCTTAAAGGACCCGTTGTAAAAGAAAAAAAAATACACTGTCACCCTGTCAATCATGGGGGTCAATACAGACCCCCATAAAACCCTCATTAACCCTGTCACTCCTTGAGGTCAATAGAGACCTCCATAAGCCCTTCATTAAGCCTGTCACTCATGGGGGTCAATACAGACCCCCATAAGCCCTTCATTAACCCTGTCACTTATGGGGGGCAATACAGACCCCCATAAGCCTCTATTTAACCCCATCAGTCCCATAAGGGTATATTAACACCATTATGGGCCTGTTACAACACTACATTAACCACATAAGTGCCATGATGGTCCTCAAGGACCATCATGACACTAAGTATAAACACTATACTGCACTATACACCCCCAATAAAACATTAAATATCAACTAAACACCCTCTACACTGTCCTATTAACATCTACACTACCTACCCCCTTGTATCCCCCACCACTCTAATTACAGAAAATAAAAAAGCCTAAAGTCACACAAAAAAATCTACATTACATGAAATAAAAAACTAACTGACAAAAAATATTAACTACATTACACAAAATAAAAAAACCTAAGTCACAAAAAAAAGGAACATTACAGAAAAAAACAACATTACAACCCCCCCCTCACTACAGAAAAAAATAAAAATACACACATGAAAAGGAAATACATATAATACAAATACATACAATACAAAGACATACAATTACAATACAATTACATACAATTACAATATAATACACCACTATCTAATATACATTACACAATCTATCTAAATAAATACCATAATCTAATATACATCCTATCTATATAATAATACATTCCCAATCTATCTAAATAAATACCATAAATAAATACCATAATCTAATATACATCCTATCTATATAATAATACATACCCAATCTATCTAAATAAATACCATAATATAATATACATCCTATCTATATAATAATACATACCCAATCTACCTAAATAAATACCATAATATAATATACATCCTATCTATATAATAATACATCCCCAATCTATCTAAACAAATAACACAATTTAATATACAATACATCCTATGCTATCTATATAAAACCCCTAGCTAACATACAATAAATGCTATCTATATATTAACTAATCTAAATCTAAGCTAAAATAAAAAAATTAAGACCACTTACCTTCACAGATTTCCATTGCGATCAGCCACCTACGAAAAAAAAATTACAAAAAATTAGTGCAACACGTTTACACTAATAAAATAAACATTATAGACATTCTATACATTACAGACATTCTATACATTATATACATTCTATACATTATAAATATTCTACTCACCTTTCCGCCATGTCACGTCCAGCATTCTTTCAATCCTTCTCCGGCACGGCACCTGTTAAAAAAAAACAACATTAATACACATACATCAAAATAAAATAAACATAATCTACATTATACTTACCTACTGTCATGAATCAGCCAGTGGCCATATTGGATTTGGTGTGAACTATGCTGGGGCCATTTTGTGACTGGCAGCAGTGGCTATACAGTGGGAGCAAGGCCAAGGGCTGGGGGAGGTCTTTACTCTGCACCTTGGGACTGTGTGCGCATCAACATGAACTTGCCTAGCATGCAGCGGGCCTGGCCAAACCAGCAGATTCATGACTATCAGCGTAGCTGAGAAAATCTTGGATGTTCTCCGCCCGCTTGGGGAAGGATTGTCATGAATCAGCCAGTGGCCATATTGGATTTGGTGTGAACTATGCTGGGGCCATTTTGTGACTGGCAGCAGTGGCCATTTTGGGCTGGGTTATCTTCCACATGCTGTTGCCATGTGGAAGAACAAAAGGTTTGGGGCCCACTTGTTATGGATATATGGTTATTTTGTGGTCTAGGGGATAAAGTATTATAAGTTTACCCCTTAGCATATCCCCATCCCTTCCATGTTTAGGCTCATTGTAATGGGTGTCATGTGAGGGAGCTGGTGGGATGTGTTGTTTGTATGTGTGTGAAACATTGTGTGTTGTATTTGTAAATATGAATGTATGTTATTATATTAGTAGGTTATTATATTGTAGAGGGGAAGACGTTGAATACAGGCAAGCCTCCTTTTGTTCCCAAAGGCCTGTTAATCCCATTAGCTAAGTATCCAGCATAGAACTAACAATGGGAAGCTCACAGCTGGAGAGCAGACAGGCAGGCACCCAGAAACAATGGGATGGCCTGAAGGCTTCTCAGCCTTCATAGCATGGGCACAGGAGAGTAAAAGACATGCTTTCCCCTGGACATTCAAAGCCCAAATTAATTAGTTGGCCTCGCCTAGTGGGCGGACCTGGGAGGGGACTATTGGTTCACACACAGTTCCCCTTCATGATTGGCCAGACGTCATTTGGGGCTGGATAACGGTAGCCACTTCCCCCATTCTTGTGTGATGTGGTTAAATATGCTGTTCTAAAATAAAACATGGTTCATAATTTTCATCAAGACTTTGTGTGCAGGTGTATTATTGACCCAGGGGCATATGCTGGCAGAGGAGATCGTTTCTGACTCCATTCCAGGTTTTCCCAGGCACACTACCAAAAGCTGGGACTTATGCTCTTGCATCCGCAAGGAAGGTCCATTGGTCTGAGTCACCCAAATCTTAGGTCTAAAACCTACAGGAGATAAGAGGATTAGGATCCTCTATACTCCATCATCATTGTAGGTTGTGACAATTGGTGGCAGTGGTGAGAGACTCTACAGAAAGACCAAGAATGGAGCAGCAATATGAGGAAGATATTGCCAAAGAAGCAAAAAGACGGTTTAAAGAAGTCAGACACCTTTTTCCAAAAAAGTTAACAGCACAAGATGTGGGCTGCGTGCTTGACCAGATGTTCCAGAGAATATGGAAAGAGCGCATGTGGGTAAGCAAAATGGAGGCGACCACATATACAAGGCCGTGCCCTGGGCTGTCTGAGGCCCAGAAAGCAGAACTGGCTCAGAGTTGCCTAGAGGAGCTCTCTGAGTGGGATGTGTCAGAGGATCAGGAGGAGGAGGAAGGGGTAAACCCTGCTCCTGTACCACCTTCGGGGAATGGAGACTGTTTTCCCCTAAAAAATGCAGAGACTGTGTCAGAGCCTAGAAGGGATGGTAAAGTCAGCTTGGGACCAACTCACCAGCTACAAGAGCCAGAGACCCAGGGGAATGTTCCCTGGGTGGGGTCAGATAACCCATGTTTGTCCCCTGATACCCCAAGAGACTTAATCCCAGAAGAAACTCTAGCCGAGCACAGTTTCTCCAAACGGGTCACGCCTGAGTTACCAGATGTGGAAAAGGTCTCACCTGAGGACTACCTTCCAGCACAAATCCTGGCAGAAACCCCAGTAACTGCTCAACAGGTAGGGCCAGATGAACTAAGTCTGCCCTCAGAAGTTCTAGCCAATGTGTATGAGCCAGAACTGCTCATGGAGGCAGGGGCTCAGGATTGCTATTTAAGAGACTGTGGGGAGGGAAAGGAACTGGTTCCTAGCTACAGGGAACCAGACCTCACACAGGAGGAGGCAGTGGCACCAGGGCTAGGGATAGCCGTGCCTGCCTGGGAGAAAGAGCCATGGGTGCATTGCGGCACCCCAAAGGATTGTGGATGTAGTGAGGACTTGCCTGAGATGACCAGTGCCCAGGAGTCCACAAAGGATGAGGCCCAAGTTGCCAAGGAAAAGATAGCAGAAGAAGAGGGTCAGCTGAGCGCCCCAAAGCACAGCCTGGGTGGGAACAGCGTAGTTCTCCAGGCTGCAACACAGACAGACCCAGGGGAAGAAAACTAGGAGGGTCTGTCCAAAGATACAGAGTTCCAGGAGCCAGAGCAAACAGAGCCTCCAAATCCGGACTCCATCAGGGACGCTGGAGTCAAGCGCAGACCGGTATGTACTTTACTGCAGTTATTGTGTTATTGGGCTACCAACAATAATGATTTTGCTGAGGGAAGTACTGGACTGCCCCCTTGCAATCCCATAGGCCCAGAGACTGTTTTAGAGACCCCAGCCCAGCTGTGGGGACTGGCTGGAGGGAAAGGGGTTGCTATGGGACAGGGGTTGTTTTATGGGGCTCCCAAAAATACGGTTTTGCCTCAGAAGAATGTATGGGTGCATCCCACTGTGTCCCCAGAGACTTCCATGCTGCTGCCAAAAACAGAGAGCTGGGATCCTGGACTGTTTTGGGTGGGGGTGCAGGGCAAGAGCAATTTGCTCTATACAGTGGGAGCAAGGCCAAGGGCTGGGGGAGGTCTTTACTCTGCACCTTGGGACTGTGTGCGCACCGACATGAACTTGCCTAGCATGCAGCGGGCCTGGCCAAACCAGCAGATTCATGACTATCAGCGTAGCTGAGAAAATCTTGGATGTTCTCCGCCCGCTTGGGGAAGGATTGTCATGAATCAGCCAGTGGCCATATTGGATTTGGTGTGAACTATGCTGGGGCCATTTTGTGACTGGCAGCAGTGGCCATTTTGGGCTGGGTTATCTTCCACATGCTGTTGCCATGTGGAAGAACAAAAGGTTTGGGGCCCACTTGTTATGGATATATGGTTATTTTGTGGTCTAGGGGGTAAAGTATTATAAGTTTACCCCTTAGCATATCCCCATCCCTTCCATGTTTAGGCTCATTGTAATGGGTGTCATGTGAGGGAGCTGGTGGGATGTGTTGTTTGTATGTGTGTGAAACATTGTGTGTTGTATTTGTAAATATGAATGTATGTTATTATATTAGTAGGTTATTATATTGTAGAGGGGAAGACGTTGAATACAGGCAAGCCTCCTTTTGTTCCCAAAGGCCTGTTAATCCCATTAGCTAAGTATCCAGCATAGAACTAACAATGGGAAGCTCACAGCTGGAGAGCAGACAGGCAGGCACCCAGAAACAATGGGATGGCCTGAAGGCTTCTCAGCCTTCATAGCATGGGCACAGGAGAGTAAAAGACATGCTTTCCCCTGGACATTCAAAGCCCAAATTTATTAGTTGGCCTCGCCTAGTGGGCGGACCTGGGAGGGGACTATTGGTTCACACACAGTTCCCCTTCATGATTGGCCAGACGTCATTTGGGGCTGGATAACGGTAGCCACTTCCCCCATTCTTGTGTGATGTGGTTAAATATGCTGTTCTAAAATAAAACATGGTTCATAATTTTCATCAAGACTTTGTGTGCAGGTGTATTATTGACCCAGGGGCATATGCTGGCAGAGGAGATCGTTTCTGACTCCCTTCCAGGTTTTCCCAGGCACACTACCAAAAGCTGGGACTTATGCTCTTGCATCCGCAAGGAAGGTCCATTGGTCTGAGTCACCCAAAACTTAGGTCTAAAACCTACAGTAGATAAGAGGACTAGGATCCTCTATACTCCATCATCATTGTAGGTTGTGACACCTACCCGCGATGTCTCCGGCCTCCTCCGGATCCTCTTCTGCCACTCCCTGTAAAAAAAAATAAAAAAAATACTTACATCCACACTCCCGGACATCCCCGACGCTAATGAGGCTCCAGGAGAATTTTCCGCAAGAAAATAAGCAATGGCGCCTTCTGATTGGTTGATAACGCTGTCTATCAAATTCACCCAATCAGGAGGCGCCAATGTGTCAGTCAATCAGAAAGGGATACACCCTAAAATCCCACTCTGATTGGATAATGCACCTATCAATCTTTATTTAAACCAATCACAAGGCGCAGATGCCTTAAGCCAATCACAATGGAATACACCCCCACAGGGTGATTGGTTGGAGCCTCTGCGCATTCTGATTGGTTGCACTGACAATAGCCAATCACAATGGAATACACCCTCACGTACTGATTGGTGAAGGATTTGTGCATTCTCATTGGCTACTGTTAAAATCAATCAATATTACAGCCAATGGGAAGGCGCAGATGTCTTCACCAATCAGTACGTGAAGGTATATTCCATTGTGATTGGATGATGGCAATAAAGCCTTAGGATTGGTTCAAATAAAGATTGAAAGGTGTGTTATCCAATCAGCGTTGTATTTTGGGGGTGTATACTTTTTCATTGGTTCACAAATGGGGTCTTCTCATTGGCTGAATTTGATAGACAGCCTTTTCAGCCTATCAGAAGCCGCCATTGCCAATTTTACTCTGGAACACTCCATAGGAAGGTCATTAGCGTCAGACATCCGCAAGGGCGGATGCGTGTTGTTTTTTTTTTTTTTTTTTTAATTTTAAAGGTGCGGATGCTTCCGTAGAAGACGAGGAGGCCGGAGACATTGCGGAAAGGTAAGTATAATGTAGATTGTGTTTATTTTACTTTGCTTTATGTTTACTAATGTAATGTTTTTTTTTGACAGGAGTAAAGATGGCCGACGGAACATGGCGGACGGAACATGGAGGACGTGACATGCTGGAACGGGACATGCTGGAAAGGTAAATATAATATTTACAATATTTAGAATGTTTACAATGTTTACAATGTTTAGGTATTTCATGTAAATGTGTTGTATTCATTTTTGGAATCTTTTTTACCGTAGGTTGCTGATCTGAAGAAACATCTCAAAGGTAAGTGGCTTTAATTATTTTATTGTAGCTTACAATTAGGGTAGCTATATATATATAGATAGCATGTATTGTATATTACATAGATAGGGGGATGTATTATTAGATAGTATTGTATATTACATAGTGGGATGTATATTACATTAAATTGTGGCATGTATATTACATAGGGTTGTATTGTAGTTTATTTAATTGTATTGTATTTTATTTTATTTAATTGTGTTGTATTTTAGTTTATTTAATTGTGTTGTATTTTAGTTTATTTAATTCTGTTGTTTTGTATTATATATATGTATTAGATGTATTTCTTTTTCAGGTGTGTAATTTAAAAAAAAAAAATTGTACTGACGGGAGGTTGTAATGTATGTTTTTAGTTTCTGTAATGTTACTTTTTTTTATTTTTGGTCACTTAGGTTTCTTTTTTTGGTTCTGTAATGTACATTTTTTATTTTTGGTGATTTTAGTTTTTATTATTTTATGTTATGTAGATTTCTGCTTTTTGAGGAATTTAGTTACTTGAGGCACACAGTACATTCACATTGTGTGACAAACTGCATTTCAACACTTTCTTTTATTGACCGTCATTTTTTAGAAACGGTTCCTGAAATGTAAAATACGGATATTAATAATTAAACAACTTTCCAAACATACACATCTCATTGCCGTCATTTTTTGACGGGCAAGTCGCTAGTATGATATATTTGATGGTTTCAACCTGGACACAGTATTATAGGAAAGATCTAACTAGGGACAATACCATGTCTCTTTCTCTGCTACTAATTCCTCTTCCAATACAACAAATAATCCTGTTTGCTTTCCTGCATTGCATATGTTAAATTATGAAATATATTAATGCCCAATTTCCTTTCTTTTTCTGCTGCTGTCAGTGTTGAGTGTTAGATCATTGCTCTAGATTTATTAAATTGTTGTCTATGATAAAAGTGCAAATACTAATTCACTGAATGGCAATGAGATAACTTTGAGGAATATATCTACACGGCAGTGATAGATCTACCTTTTTGGAGCCCCTAGGAATTGAAGTGGAGAAGCCCCTTCTAGTGTGGAATGTATGCACGCACACATTTTCCAATTTTCTGTGCGTGTATATCGCTCTCTGTGTGAGCAAGTCACAGACATTTCCCCATAACAGTCATTTTTACAACATAGCTTCTAATACACACGTGGATTGTGCTATTATTTCTTTATTAGATGCATTTTATAGTGGGCCATATTGTTTATATCTGTCAATGGGAAGGCAGCAAGCATACACTGACACAAACATAGAGGCACACACTGACACACACACAGAGGCACACACTAACATACACATAGAGACATACACATAGAGACGCACACACTGACACACACATAGAAGCACACACTGACACACACACTGACATACACATCTAGACACACATAAAGGCACACACACACTGACATACACACAGGCGCACACTTGCACACACAGAGGCACACAGTGACACACACATACAGGCACACCCTGACACAGACATAGAGACACACACATAGAGGCACATCCTGGCATACACATAGAGACACACACTGACACAGAGGCACAAATTGACACAGAGGCACGCACTAAAATACACATAGAGACACACACCTAGAGGCACAAACTGACACACACAGAGTTACTCAGCGACATACACATAGAGACACAGAGGCACACAGTGACACACACACTGACATACACACAGGCACACCCTGATACACACAGAGGCACACACTGACACACACAGAGGCACAAAGTGACATACACATAGAGAAACACACTGCCACACACATAGAGACACACACTGACACACACACACAGAGGCACACAGTGACACACACTGACATACACACAGGCACACCCTGACACACACAGAGGCACACACTGACACACACATACAGAGGCACACACTGACACACACATAGAGGCACACCCTGACACAGACATAGAGACACACACATAGAGGCACACCCTGGCATACACATAGAGACACACACACAGAGGCACACACTAACACACACATAGAGGCACACTCTGACACACACATAGAGACACACATATAGAGGCACACCCTGACATACACATAGAGACACACACAGAGGCACACACTGATACACACACAGAGGCACACACTGACATACACATAGAGGCACACACAGGCACACCCTGGCACACACAGAGGCACACACTGACACACACAGAGGCACACACTGACACACACACAGAGGCACACACTGACATACACAGAGACACACACATAGAGGCACACACACAGAGGTACACAATGACACACACACACACTGGCATACACACAGGCACACACTGACACACACAGAGGCACACACTGACACACACACATAGAGACACACCCTGACACACACAGAGGCACACCCTGACACACACAGAGGCACACACTGACACACACAGAGGCACACACACACACACACACATAGAGGCACACACATACAGGCACACCCTGACACAGACATAGAGACACGAACATAGAGGCACACCCTGAGACACACACAGAGGCACACACTGATACACACACAGAGGCACACAGTGACACAGACATAGAGACACACACATAGAGGCACACCCTGGCATACACATAGAGGCACACACACAGAGGCACAAATTGACACACACACACAGATGCACACACTGACACACATAGAGACACACACATAGAGGTACACATATAGAGACACACATATAGAGGCACACACTGACACACACATAGAGACACACTTACAGAGGCACACACTGTCACACACATAGGCATACACTGACACACAGATAGAGGCACCCACTGACAACCACAGAGACACACACATAGAGACACACAGAGGCACACACACAGAGGCCCACACTGACACACATATAGAGACACACGCATAGACGAACACACTGACACACACATAGAGACACACACATAGGGGGACACATTGACACACACATAGAGGCACACACTGACACATACATAGAGGCACACACTGACATACATATCATGAAACCCACATGGACTAAACCAGATGCTAGTCCGATGAGCAAACATTACTTATTGGCTCTCATTAATGCTTAGTCTCCAGTCGCAGGTTACGTCTAACTTCTGTTATTTAGTGACATGATGATGATGTGAGTCTAAGAAGTAAATTGCTGGCTTGGTTAACTATTAAGACCTCATATAATCACGCCCCCTGAAATCTTACTTACAAAGGCATGGTTTATGTGGGGAAGGTTGAGAGACTTAGGGCCACATTCAATTTGCTACTTTATGGAGATCCGTGATCCAAGTGGTGATCGCAAGCTACGTATTGCCTTCCGTTTGCGTGCTCCTATCGGGTTACATGCTGCGCACTACTTTCTATTGCGATCCATCTAATCACAGCTTACTTCCCTCAAAGCCTTTGATCTTTCACGTCCAGCAAGAGTTGCGGCCGCAAAAAATCACAAATCTCTATCAATTGCTCTGATTACCCCGTTCCACCATGCCCGTAAATGGCATAAAGCCAACTACAGCATACTTGTACCAAGGAGGTATTGCAAGGGCTTGCAAAGGCCTTACGTATTCTCCCCACTGCTCCCAAATCCAACCCCCATGATGGGACCCCCACAGGGTCAACACATTATCCCCATGATGCGGGGGTCCCCATTACTGAAAATAAAAAATAAAACCATTACTGAAAATACAACTCTACAACCTAAAATAAATACATCAATATTACAATTAAGCTAAAGACCCTAAGCCAGCAAAAATATTACTAAATCAAACCAGTTACCTTGCCCAAATGCCCCTCCTGCGACGATGGTCTTTGCTTCGTCCCTAGGCAAAGGCCCAATATACAAAAATGTCCACTAGTCCGCACACCTACAATAAAAATAAATAGTACAAAAATACATATATAAATACAACATGTTATTTCATACTAGCAACTTGCTCGTCAAAAAATGTTGGTCAATAAAATTGTAAGACTGGGAATGCTGTTTGCCACACAATGTAAGGCTTTTGGTCGTCTGAGCACTTTTGGCGCTCATTGCAAGCCCTGCGCTGTGCACCTTCAGTGCTCATTGCGAACCTCTCCCTTGGTGTACTTTTTCTCCTCTGAGCACCCTTGGTGCTCATTGTGAGCCCCGCGCCGAGCGCCTTTATATATATATATATATATATATATATATATATATATATATATATATATATTTATTTATGATAATTAATTAATTAAATAATATATTAATATACTTTACCTATTTGTAATTAATATATGCAGCAAGCAATATCTTGAAGAGCTAACAATCTGTTTTGATTTTCCTGCAGCATACAATGTACATTTGCACTGTTGCTGACCTGAGGTGCAAGTGTCATCAATGTGTGAAGTGTGCAGTGTAAATAGGCTGCGTGCGTGAGGGCAAACCATTTGTTTAGCTGTGAAATTCGGCATTTTGGAATGGTAATGTTATTAGTTGCAAGTTAGTGTTGTAAAATGGCGGCGAATGTCTATGTATTACGCAGGTGGGGAGTATATACCTAGTAGGTTCATGTGTAAAAGTGTTATGTGCTTGGCAGTGTTTTATGTGTTTAGGGGTCGTGTAGCCTCGTTTTAGTTTTCGGCGCTCACTGCCTAAGTCGTGCAGGGACATAGGGATGAGCGGCGGCGTATGGCGCTCATCTCCCCCAGCGCAAGGAGCGCCTTCTCGAGGGCTGCAGTTGCAGCAGGCTCACTATGCGAGCCCGCAAGCATTAGCAACAACTCATATTGCTCAGAACTATATAAGTTATAGGCCAAATAGGCCACTTACCTATCTGAAATGGCTATCCAGCGATGTCCCCGGCTTCCTTGACGTCATCTCCGGAAGGTCCCCTCGGAAAAAAAAATGTTCTAAAAAAATTAAAGGAGCTTCCTGACGCAAATGGTTCTTGCGAATGCTTCAGTTGAAAATTCGAAATGGCGCCTTCTCATTGGCTGAAATTTCAGCCAATCAGAAGGCGCCAAGCTGTGAGCCAATCAGAATGGGATACACCCCTGTAGGTTGTATCCCATTCTGATTGGCTGAAGACAACAGCGCCTTCTGATAGTATAGAAATGATTGACAGTTACACCGGCAAATCAGAAGACGCTGTTGTCTTTAGTCAATCAGAATGGGATAAACCCACAGGGGTGTAGCCCATTCTAATTGCCTGAAGGCAATAGCACCTTCTGATTGGCCAATGTAACTGTCAATCATGTTTAAACCAATCAGAAGGCACTATTGCCTTCAGCCAATCACTATTGCCTTCAGCCACAGGAGTGTATCCCATTCTGACTGGCTGATGTAACTGTCAATCAGATTGCAACCAATCAGATTGACTCACAGCTTGGCTCACAGCTTGGCACTTTCTCATTGGTTGAATTATGATTGACAGCCATTTCAGCGTCATTTCAATTTTTTATCGGAGCATGCGCGAGAACCGTCATTTGCGACTATTTTTTAGAATGTCTGTCATGGACCCCTTTTTCTCAGCCTGTGTGTTGACCCATTGAGCTCATCAAAGGACAGACAGCTTGGCTCCAGCCACTGGTTTATGTACATAAACACCTCCATTGTATTTATAAGCAACTCTGGCCCATTGTTAGCAAATTAAGTTAATCCCATCTGACATGTACTCTATCCAAGGTCTGGACCACTCAGACCTAGAGAAGACAGGATGTGTATTAGAGATTAATTCTATTGATCTCAGGAAGCTACTGTAAGACCACATGTGGAATGTACCTCTTATGTTTGTCTGCCACACCCTCTCATTGTTGTGCTGTGTACACCCCCTATGTATCTATCCCCTATAAATACTGCTGTCATTTAAAAAAAGTGATGAGTTCACTTGTGGATATAGAGAAATCGTGTTTCTTTGCTTGTTTCTGGTGGCTGCGATACTGAACCTATCTCCACCCTCTAAGTAACCTATCCTGATCACTACCACAGGAAGGTTACTGGAACTCCTGGAAATGCTGATTCCTGATGGAGAGACTCTGACTAATACAGAAGCCAGATATCAGGGTGCTGGTGCCGAGATTTCAAAGAACCCAACGGTCCTTGTGGGTATTTAACCTGTAGTCTATAGCAGGTGGCTCTGGGCTTGTATAGCCCCTACTCATGGATTGTCACAACCGGTTGGCAGTGGTGGAATCTCAGTGTAAGAACCGGCAGCAAGGATGGGATATGGTGATCTAAGCAGTTTTGAAGTCCAGTACTTTCGGCGGTTTGGCAAGAATGCAGAAAACAATCAGCAATTTTTGCCAAACCTTCAAATCCAGGTCTAAATCCAAGAAAGGCCAGCCATGGATAGAGGGGGCATAGACCACATGGAGTCCTGCAGAGCAGAGGTGATCAGGGAGAAAAGGAGTCTGACCACCAGTATGCTGGAGCAGCGATGGCAACGGATTGCCACAGAAGAGGATAGGTGGACTGATATTCTAAATCAGCAGATGGCTTCCCTTGGGCTCCAGCCGGGTGAGAAGCTAGCAGTATGGCTTGAGATTCTGGTGTGGTTGGAGCTTTACTTGGAACATAAGTATGTGGACCTAATGCTTCCAACTCCTGCATCACAATGGCTCGCCTTCTCCTTGCTAAAGAAGCTGAAGGTAAAGGTGATGGACTGGCCAAGCATGTCTCCAGACCTAAAGCCTATTGAACATCTGTGGGGCATCCTCAAACGGAAGGTGGGTGAGTGCAAGGTCTCTAACATCCACCAGCTCTGTGATGTCATCATGGAGGAGTGGAAGAGGACTCCAGTGGCAACCTGTGAAGCTCTGGTGAACTCCATGCCCATGAGGGTTAAGGTAGTGCTTGAAAATGATGGTGGCCACACAAAATATTGACACTTTGGGCCCAATTTGAGATACTATATATATATATATATATATATATATAAATATATATATATGTATATGTGTTTATACATATATATATATATATATAAATATATATATATATATGTGTATGTGTGTGTGTGTGTGAAGGAGCAGAATTAGAAATTTATGCTACTTAACACATAGATTTATTAAAATATATTTTTTAAAGATAATAATGTTTAAAACGGAGGGAGAAACAAAACAGTACTAAGTCATGGAGAACTAACTTGGGGTGCAACTTTCTTGTTCTGGTCTGTTGTTGGTGAATCATCACTCTGTCCTGTAGGTGCAAGATGTTCCTCCCATGTGTTATTTATGCAGTTTTACTCTCTTTCTGTATATTTGCTGCTATCATAGTATCTGCTTGTATCATTATAAAAGTCATACAATACCTGACCTAGGCTCAGAGTGATAGATAGAAAGGTATGGAGAAGGGGGGCGGGTATTATGGGAGGGAAAAGAGGGGTAGAAGGAGAGATGGAGAGAGAGGGATAGAAGAACTAACTAACTAACTAACTAACTTTTTATCTTCCTCTCTCTCTATCCCTCTCTTTAACGCTCTATCCACCTCTCTCACTACCCCCCCCCCCCCCCCCATCTCTATCCCTGTCTTTCTCTGTGGGATCACTTTTGTGGGTGGAGACTGTGACACAAGGCAGGGTCTATACATGTTGTGGTAACATGTTGTGAAGGGGAGGGGTTTATACTGTTGGGTGGAGTCAATTAAAGGGGAGGGTCCAGGTCTCTGTTTTCCACCACACCAAGTTGGAAAGTCACCAGCCGCCATTGCTATTATCGATTAAAATCGCATAACAAAATTAGACAATTTAAGTGCCACTTTAGACTGCTGCAAGATGAAAGACCAGCAGACTTTCAATGTACAAATTCTGTTGCACAGGGACAAATACCCATAGATTAACTGACAAACATAAATATGTAGAAAAACTTAAATACAATACCAAAGTCATAAAATGGCTACTATAACAGAATCAAATGAAAGTCCACAGAAAAATAAAGAATGAAGTAAACCTAGAGCACAAAAATCATTTCATTTTTCAATTCCATACTTAATTAGACACAGACCTGTCACCACAAAACAAACTGGTTTATTTGAAAGAGTTTTACAGTGTTTAACCATTATTTTCTTTCCTAGACAGTTCATGAGATTTATACCCTTGTCTCTGCATGACACTATGTGCTTTGTGCTTATTGATGGTATTATTTTCCTATTTGCACACAGCAAGCTAATTAGTTGTTGTGGTAGCCAAATCTAATCTACCCCCATGTTAACATGCACCTCATACAGTTATCTTACTCAGGTCATGTCACAAATTAGTGTACCATGCAATAAAGAAACAAAGTTATAAATCTCAAGAACAGTTTTCAGTGAACCTTAAATAGAAACCCTGCATTTTTTTTCTTGTGACAAATGTATCCTAATTAAATTCAGCCACTGAATAATGCTGTGAACATCTGAAGCAAGACAATGATGTTTAAATACATTTCTCATACATACCATTTCCATTTCAATGCCAGTCTATGTCGTGACCATGTAATTATCACATTGATCCATCTTTTTTTTTAAATATAGAAAAATATCTAAATATGAAAGAATCCACATATTAATAATTTTCCCAGAATAAATAAATAATTAGATATAATTAATTATTTTTTATTCTCATTAATAATTATTTGTTATTATTGACTGTTGAGTTGCCTAAAATAGTACACTGAAGTGTTCCCTTCAACTACAGTCTTTAACAAGAATTAGATAAAAAGTCCCAAACTAACATTTATTAATGGGATAGTATATTTAATTAAATTCATAATTTCATAATAGCTGACATTCAACTAGGCAAGTCAGATTCATTAAAGGTATAGAGAAGTTTCCTGGGTTTCAAATGTTTGCTAAAAATAAGCCACTGATTAGTGGAAAAATATGTATTATATTGAAAAGTTGAATGTACTTACATATAAACTGGATACCGCTATCTGGATTTGCACACCCCTAGGAAGCTTACGTTACAGTGGACCCGGCTGCAGAGCAGCTAGGTACAGGTAGTAAAGGATGTGCTGCCAGTCACATGGTTGGTGGAGTCACAGCTGAAATTTTCCACAAGGAGACAGGGACAGAGAGAAAAAAGCAAAAAACACCAACAGCAGTTGATGCAGGGAACAGACAACCTGCAGGGCTAATCTAGTTGGAATGTGCTGCACAGATAGACTCTTAAATGTGTCAAACTACATAGCCCAGGCTGCTTTACATAATAAACAGCAACCCCAGATTGTAATACAAATGTTTCAGCCTCTGATTTCTCCTGATTGGCCAAAACTATTTTTTAATTTTATGTTTATTTAGTCTGGGTTTGCAGCTTCCTGTCTGTATGTCAGCAGAAATACATAGCACATATCAGTGATACATAGGCTGCTTTGCTACATATTGCAGCACAAACAGGAACCCAGAGTTAATTCAAAAGTTTCAGCTAACCTCATTGGCCAAATCAAATCATTTTAAATTAGATTTTTTAATTTAGCCTAGGTTTGGAGGGTGTTAACCCTAATGTTCAACTGTCAGAAATTATTAGAGATTTTGCTGATTTCAATGTAAATGTTTAAATGTTTTTTGGGGGATTTCTTACATAGGAAATGTTTTCATACACTACTAATTCTCCTCTATCAGATGCATTTATAATTCAGCAAACTTACATATCCATTTAAGTCTTATAATAGCAATATAGTAAATTCTTGACTTACATAACGTGGAAATTTGAACTGCGTGTCCACAAATTCTTTGATCTGTCAAGCCCATAACTGTTATATTTCCAATCATGCTATTAAATTGCAACAAATTCACTGGCGTTCAAGCCCGTAACACGCAAATGGAGCCAAGAAACCAAGGGGTAAAGTTCAATCCGTAGCACTGTAAATGCAAATATACACAAACTACTGTACGTATATTAAAAGGGAAAGTGATCTTTGATATTGAAATATATAGCACAACATTCTCAAGCTCGCAAATCTGCAATATAAAATAATTTTTATTATGTTTAAATTCCGTGTTATATCATTCCCGGCAATCAATGTATTAATACATATAATGGACTAGAAAATCATATTTACGGCTTTATCAATATTGCATTATTTCTGGAATGTGGGTCTGATCGCAACTCATAATTGAAGCCTGTAAGACTTTGAAATCCAACCTCCATTTTTCAGTGACGTAATGATGATGATCTCTATTGCCATTGGCTCCATCTAAACTCGTAATTACGGGTTTGACTAATCAATCCTGTTCATGGCCACGCATCCAACGTTAAATAAATGGTTTACAGGTATTGCGTCTGTGTTAAGATTGTTTTTGACCGGTACTTATCCCCTGTATAATGCTACAGAATATGTTGGTGCATTACAAATTAAGGATAATAATAAGAATAATAATGCGTTGCTCAGACAAGCAGACTGTAATCCTAATTAGCACATCAAAGTAACCACTTATTATTTCAGAGCTATTAATTTGCATAATAACACAGTAGAAACAATGATGATTATCTCAACAATTATCACTTTAGAAACAAATGGCTAATACAATAT
Source organism: Discoglossus pictus (assembly GCA_027410445.1). Classification (NCBI taxonomy): domain Eukaryota; kingdom Metazoa; phylum Chordata; class Amphibia; order Anura; family Alytidae; genus Discoglossus; species Discoglossus pictus. The sequence goes on along the minus strand of CM050166.1, from coordinate 85,671,272 downwards.
ACAATACAGAGCCCATTTAAGCAGAATTCAACTTACATGTCTTTTCTGCTTACATTGCCAATTTCAGAACCAATCACATATTATAATTGTCAAACTGCAAGTTGTCTTCACGCTTTGCAAGCTCGTGAAGCGAGCTTACAGAACTGCGTCCTTCGTGAGGCGAGGGACGCAGTTCGGGCCGCATTTACGGCTCCCACGTCAGCTGTAATGAGCCGAAGGCTCATTGCAGGCCGCAAATGGGGGACCGCATTTGCGGAGGTGGACATTAACTGCAATGAGCCGAAAGGCTTATTGCAGGCCGCAAATGAGGACCTTGCGAAGCGAGTGTCCGCATTTGCTTAGGTGGAGGCTCTACAACTCAGAAAAGCGGGACTTTAAATAAAAATAAAAAAAAAGAGCCATGGGACTTAGAAAAAAAAAAATACAAGCCGCTGGACTTAGAAAAAAACAACAACGTGGGATGAGGAAATTGGGTCATAGAAAAAAAAATACGACCTGCGGGGTCGCAAAAATACGAAGTTTTAACGTCCGAAACGCGTACATACAAAATCACCAAAAACAACGAAGAATTAAAAATAAACATTACACACAGCACAGGGGGACGGCCAGGACATCTGGGAGTGAGGTTGCACGCAAATTAAAGTCGAATTTAAGGGGTTTCGTCACTTGAAAATCGTCTAAGCAAGAAAAAAAATGGCGGCTGAAAAAAATGAAAACGAGGCTACACGACCCCGAAGCGCGCAAAACACCAACAAGGATGTATGACTTTTAAAAATAAGAATTACGACTCGCGGAACTTAGAAAAAAATAATCATGCAAAGCACGGGGGGACAGCCAGAACATCTGGAAGTGAGGTTGCACGCCAATATAAGTCACATTTAAGAAGTTTCAGCACTTGAAAATCGTCTCCGCAACAAAAAAAATGGTGGTCAAATGTTTTTTTAAAAGAGGCTAAAGGGGCCAGAGCCGGGAAAATCGCTGCCAGGCACGTACGAGTTACACAGGAACATAGGAGATACAAAATATACCATTACAGCGGATGGAAAATGCTCGCGAGCCAAGTAACACATAGAAAAAATAAAAGGCCATTTTACAACTCTAACTTGCAACTAATAACATTAGGATTCTAAAATGTCGCTTTACCTGCCTAAACAAATGGTTTGCCCTTGCGCACGCAGTCTATTTACACTGCACACTTGCCACATTGCTGACACTTTCTCCTCAGAGGATCAACAGTTCAACTGTACATTTTCACATGCAGGAAAATCCAAATAGATTGTTAGCTCTTCAGGATATTGATTGCTGCATATTACATATACAGTGGATATAAAAAGTCTACACACCCCTGTTAAAATGTCAGGTTTCTGTGCTGTACAAAAAATGAGACAAAGATAAATAATTTCAGAACTTTTTCCACCTTTAATGTGACCTATAAACTGTACAACTCAATTGAAAAACAAACTGAAATCTTTTAAGTGGAGGGAAGAAAAAAAAAAAAAATAATGTGGTTGCATAAGTCTGCACACCCTCTTATAACTGGGGATGTAGCTGTGTTCAGAATTAAGCAATCACATTCCAAATCATGTTAAATAGGAGTCAGCATACACCTGCCATCATTTAAAGTGCCTCTGATTAACCCCAAATAAAGTTCAGCTGCTCTAATTGGTCTTTCCTGAAATGTTCTTAGTCGCATCCCACATCAAAAGCCATGGTCCACAGAGAGCTTCCAAAGCATCAGATGGATCTCATTGTTAAAAGGTATCAGTCAGGAGAAGGGTACAAAAGAATTTCCAAGGCATTAGATATACAATGGAACACAGTGAAGACAGTCATCATCAAGTGGAGAAAACATGGCACAACAGTGACATTACCAAGAACTGGAGCTCCCTCCAAAATTGATGAAAAGACGGGAAGAAAACTGGTCTGGGAGGCTACCAAGAGGCCTACAGCAACATTTAAGGAGCTGCAGGAATATCTGGCAAGTACTGGCTGTGTGGTACATGTGACAACAATCTCCCGTATTTTTCATATGTCTGGGCTAAGGGGTAGAGTAGCAAGATGAAATCCTTTTCTTACGAAGAAAAACATCCAAGCCAGGCTACATTTTGCAAAAACACATCTGAAGTCTCCCAAAAGCATGTGGGAAAAGGGGTTATGGTCTGATGAAACCAAGGTTGAACTTTTTGGCCATAATTCCAAAAGATATGTTTGGTGCAAAAACAACACTGCACATCACCAAAAGAACACCATACCCACAGTGAAGCATGGTGGTGGCAGCATCATGCTTTGGGGCTGTTTTTCTTCAGCTGGAACTGGGGCCTTAGTAAAAATAGAGGGAATTATGAACAGTTCCAAATTCCAGTCAATATAGGCACAAGACCTTCAGGCTTCTGCTAGAAAGCTGAACATGAAGAGGAACTTCATCTTTCAGCATGACAACGGCCCAAAGCATACATTCAAATCAACAAAGGAATGGCTTCACCAGAAGAAGATTAAAGTTTTGGAATGGGCCAGCCAGAGCCCAGACCTGAATCCGATTGAAAATCTGTGGGGTGCTCTGAAGAGGGCTGTGCACAGGAGATGCCCTCGCAATCTGACAGATTTGGAGTGTTTTTGCAAAGAAGAGTGGGCAAATCTTGCCAAGTCAAAATGTGCCATGCTGATAGACTCATACCCAAAAAGACTGAGTGCTCTAATAAAATCAAAAGGTGCTTCAACAAAGTATTAGTTTAAGGGTGTGCATACTTATGCAACCATATTATTTTATTTTTATAGTTTTTCTTCCCTCTACCTAAAATATTTCAGTTTGTTTTTCAATTGAGTTGTAGAGTTTATAGGTCACATTAAAGGTGGAAAAAGTTCTGAAATAATTCATCTTTGTCTAATTTTTGTACAGCACAGAAACCTGACATTTTAACAGGGGTGTGTAGACTTTTGATATCCACTGTAAATAGGTAAAGTATATTAATGTATTAATTCAAATTACTTTATTAATTCACTGTACTCATTTTTTTTTTTTTACACTATACTGCATTAGCCCCTCTATGTTATTTTACAGCTTTATTGTAGTTACTTTACAGACTTTTGATTATATTGCCACATGCACAAGTTTAGAGACACTTTCCATACTTTTTTTGTGTTCTATACATGACGCTATATCAGAAGTCATATCATTAAAGCTGCTCTGTATCTTTCTTCTGAAGTCAAAACATCTACAAAACAGCTGGACATGAGTACTAAGATAGTATGGTAATGACAATTGATGGAGCTTGCAACAGATTACCAGTAGGATGCTTACATTCTCTAAGGAAAAATCTAGTATCTAGGTCAGAACAGAGAGGAGACGAGCAATAGCCAATACCAAATCTGAGGTTGGAGCAGGTGGCTGACGAGCAGAGCACAAGACCCAGGGAGAGATAAACAGTACAACAGCAGTACCAAACATTCATTGGCAGCCCAGGACAGTATTAGAACCTTAATTATATATAATGAGTTTAAATGAAAATAAATAATATTAATAAAAACACAATGCTTTGTAGCAAGAAACAACTGCAAAAAAACAATAAATCAATTTCAGTAACATAATATATAAATACTAGCGACCTGCCCGTCAAAAAATGACGGTCAAAATTTTTTTAAGCCATGGCAATGCTGTTGGGCACACAATGTTAAGCTTTTTATACTCTAAGGACCTTCGGCGCTCATTGTAAGCCTCGCGCTGAGCACCTTCGGCACTCATCGCGTGACATGCCATGAGCGCCTTCGGTGATCATTGCGAGCCTCTCCTTGCGTGTCTTTTTGCTCATTTCTATATTTTTTAAAATACTACTTAATGAATTAATTGAATAATAACTTAATATAGTTTACCTTTTTCTAATTAATATATGTAACTATCAATAGCCTGAAGAGGTAACAATTTATTTTTATTGTCCTGCAGCATATAATGTCCAGTTGGATTGTTGCTGGCCTGAGGAGATAGTTTTATGAATGTAGTAACAGTGCATTAGAAATAGGCTGTGTGCGCGAGGGCAAACCGTTGGTTTATTTGAGTAAAGCGCTACTGTTGATGCGTAATGTTGTTAGTGGCAAGTTAGGATTGTAAAATAGCATTGTTTGTCTATGTGCTACGTGGTTCGCGAGCATTTGCCGTCCTTTGTGATACTGCATTTTGTACCTTGTAGGTCCCTGTGTGAAAGTGGTACGGGGTTGGCGTTGTTTGGCGCGTCCAGGGTCGTGTAGCCTTGTTTTCATTTTTTTTTTCATCATTTTTTTTCTCGCTTAAATCAACTTAAACTTGCGTTCCACCTCACTCCCAAAAGTTCTGGCTGTTCCCCCGTGCTGTGTGTGTTGTTTTTTTTTTTTGTGTTTTGTGCTTTGCGTGGTTCGGCTGTTAACTTCATATTTTTACTATCGCGTACTTTGTTTTTGCTAGTGCTGCGTCTCGTAAAGTGGTACGTTGATGGCGGTGTTTGGCGTGGTCCAGAGTTGTGTAGCCTGGTTTTAATTTTTTTGGTGCGTCTTTTTTTTCCCGCTTATGCGATTTTCAAATGCCGAAACTCGAAAAAATCAACTTAAATTTGCGTTCCACCTCACTCCCAGATATCCTGGCTGTTCCCCCATGCTGTGTGTGATGTTTTTGTTGTATTTTTGTTTTTAGTTTTTGTGTAATAAGTTTGTATTTTTCCTATCTCGTATTTTAATGTCCAGAGTGCTTGCAACCTAAGGTGATCCCATGTTTCCTAAGTGTTTGGAGGCTAAATCCCGCGTGTTTCATTGCATCCACTGCTCGCCTCACTTTGCGAGGCTCGCAGGCAATGAGCGCCTTCGTTGCTCATCGCCCAAGTGCTGCGAGTTTTAGTGCTGTGAGTTAACGGCTCGCCTCGCTATGTGAGGCTCGTAGGAGATAAGAGCCTTCGCGGCTCATCGCCTAAGTGCTGCTAGTTAATGGCTTGCCTCGATATGTAAGGCCTTTGGCGCTCATCACCTAAGTGCTCTGAGTTAACAGCTTGCAACACTTTGCGAGGCTTGCAAGCGATGAGCGTGACAATTATATTATGTGATAGAACTAACCTTAGAGATACAAATAGAATTTAATTAAATAAAAATTATCAAAAAGAAAGAAGGATAAATATGGGGATCATATATTTGACAAGAAAATGAAGACTAGAAACCTACAAGAAAGGGATCATTATCTGGTCCAGGTTATACAAGAAACTACTATAAATGAGGCTATCTTGGATATAGTAATCACAAATAATATCGATATAGTATCAAATGTTGAAATAGGGCAATCTTTGGGAAACAGTGATCACAAACCAGTCTCATTTGGGAATGAAATAAAAAAAAAAAAACTGTAAGGGGCCAACAAGAACTGTTAATTTTAAAAGGGCAGATTTGAACGGTCAGCAATACTAAGGCCCTCATTCTATTACCTGCCGTAAATCGGCCGTAAGGCTGCGATTCCTTGCGGGGGTTCAGTTAACTCGCGATTCTATTATACGGCCCCGCCAGGATCTCCCCTTACGGCCGGCCGCATATCTTGAAACCGGCCGTAAGCTCTGAAATCTTTAAACGTAAAAATAAATTCAAGCCTGCACTGTACAGCTCTGTAAATGCTAGGGATCATATTTGGGGACATTAGGATTAAAAGTAACCCACTTTCAAGCTTGCACATCAGCCCAAACCCGAGTTCAAATTAACTGTTTATTTTCCGGCTGCGGCGTGGGTGTGTCTGAGGTGCTCCAAGCACTCTGGACTTTTTACATGGATATTTTACGTATATTAAAAATAAAATATTTTACGGATTTGAGTATAGGGTAATTATGTGCTATTTTTGCTAACAACGAATATCACTTTATAGACTCCGCAAAGTGCAGGATGGCTTTATTTGAGCTATTTTATGTGCTTAATTGGTGCTAGCGGGACCTGTTTGCTGCAAGTAAGCTGCGGCTCGTTTTTAGCCTTGCAGACAGGGTTCCCGGAGCAATAGAATCGCAACCAGGCTTTTCTTACGGCCGATTTCCTTGCGGCCGTTTTAGATCAAAGGCTTTCCTCCGGCACGAGCGGCCGTAAGGGATAGCAAGGCGCCGGCCGCAAGCCTGCCGGAGTCCCCGGCCGGAGGGGAATAGAATAGCCGTAAAGCTTGCGGCCGGTCCTTGCGGCCCCGCAGCGGCTGCGGCCGGTAATAGAATGAGGCCCTAAGTATAGACTGGGACAAAGAACTGGTGGGTAAAGATACTGAACATAAATGCATAACATATAAATCCTTACTAAATATACATACTTATCACCATATACCATGTGGAAATAAAAGTAAAAGGAGTAAATCACATCCAATGTGACTTAATGATTTAAAGATCAAGATACCTTGCATCTGCCTTACGTAAGTACAAGGAAATCAACAAGGCTTGCAAAAGACTGGCTAAAATAGAAAATGAAATAAGCCAACGTTTTCTCATATATGGATGATACAACAATTGTGTGTAGGAATTCTGTTTCCATAAAAAGAGCAGTGAAAGTGGCTGAATGGTTTTGTGGAGCATCTGGTTTGAAGTTGAATATTGAAAAAAAGTAATGCATTTTGTATGGAAAGTGGAAAAGTATTTTAGATATCACTATACCAATACAAAGAGATGAAAAAACATTTTAAGGTATTTATTTCACAAAAGTCATTACAGATGACATAAATTGGGATAATATGTTGAAAAAGATGAAGAAAAAAAATAATTTATGGAGCTTTGGAAAGTTAACATTAGAAGGAGAAAATGTAATTATAAATCAAATCATTTTACCTATAATTTTATACACTTGCATGGTTTTATTTCCTCCTATTTTGTGGCTAAAACGTATTATTAGAGAATGTTTTATTTTATTATGGGGTTCAAAAATGTAGAGATTTATAAGGGTAAAATTGGATTAATTACATGCTGATGGAGGAAAAAATTTTATTGATTTAAAAATGTTTTAGAGTTTTATATTTCTTGATTTTAATATCAAAATGGCTCACATTACTGATGATTGAATAGCTAGTTATTTTATTTTATTGAGTAATAGCCAGAAAGATCTGGCTTGGGCAGCCATTACAGATTGTCTACCTATGAGAGAATTCCAGCACAGATGTGGTTTGGTCAACCAGCAAAGTGCCCTAGATTGGAGTGTAATTCTGATGAGACCCCTTTACATATATTCTGAAATTGCTCTTTTGCACAGGAGGTATGGAAAACTATTGGACCTCTTTTGAAGTGGGTGGGTAATCTTCGAATTTTGAACCACAAAACTGTTTTATATGGGAGGATGCTATGCATAGGGAAAAAGAGCTTTTTAGAAAATTGATTAATTATTGTCTTAAAGAAGCTTTATGGAAAGCAAGAAATATTTTATTATTTAAAAATATATATATTTTACCCCAGGACTGTATAAAATATGCTTTTAGTTTATTATACATTTATTATTGGAGGGATGAAAAACAAATAGAAAAAGCACAACAGAAATGGAAGTTGTATACTTGGAACAGGTTATTATAATTTTATTTTGTTCCTTAAAAATGTGTCTGTTATCTTTTTATAATTTTTTATTCTTTTTATCCTTTTTTTTCCTTTTTTTTAGAGAATGGATAGGATAAAGTTTTTAACATCAAAATAAGGGATGGAAAAAAAGATGGGAAAAGAAAGGGAAAAAATAAGAGTTTTTTAATAGGGTTTTTGTAGGGAAAGATATATATTTTTTAAATTTGACCTACTTCCACCTAATAAATTTCCTTTTTCTTGTTTTACCATACCATGATGATGTATTAATGATAAAACCTTGACTTGGCAATATAAAATTAAGGTAATCAATGACTGAATGGTATAAAAAAAAGAAAAAAAAACAGTACTTTATGTTAGTGGGTTTATGATTTGTGCAAAATCCAATCCTTTGCTTTGCTTTAAAGCTGTGGTACAATGGGCATATGCATTTGAAGGAGCTATGTATAAAGTAGCATTTTGGATTTAAGAGCAAGAATGCATTGTCTGCTCATTTGCATGTCCTGCCCAGTGGCTCAGAATGCAGTATAATAACTTTTTTTCTAGGATTCCTCGGAGGGTAATAAGTTTTTAAACTTATTTTTAGACTTGCAGATGGGCTTACAAATATATTATTTGTATATATAAATGTATATATATATATATATATATATATATACACAGTAAAACCCCTGTTATCCGGCACCCACGGAAGAGACTCCCTATTGCCCGATAACTGTAGTTGCCGGTTAATTGGGAGTCCCTCAATTTAAGGGTCTAAACAACAAGTTTTTTTTTTTTTGCAGTCTCGATCTCCGGATAGTGCCAGTTATGCCGGTTTAGCGGGAGTAAATTTATGATGATGTGCCGGTTGCTTGAGAGTCCTGGTTAGTTGGGTGCCGGATAACCGTGATTCTACTATATATATATATATATATATATATATATATATATAAATATATATATACTGTATATATATATGGCAATGGATTGGGGCCTGAGGCAGGTCAGCTCCTGGGGGGGGGGGGGGGGGCCCTGGGGGGGGCGGACAGCATTTTTTTTGCACCGGGGCCCTCCATTCGCTAGCTCCGCTACTGTACTGTGTAAGTTCATGCCTTCCCAGTTGGTAGTTTGTTTTAATGAGTTTGGAGTGTGTCTATTCTGTACTGCTTTCTCTCTCTCTCTGATGCTTTCAGTGAATTGGTGAGCCCTAGTAAAATACATTACTGGCAGCATTAATCGTAGCATTAATCGTGGGTTCCCATTTAACCATTTTATTTTCAAGTCTAAAACTAAAACTGGAGCTGATGCATGACCTTTTCTCCTCCTTCGTTCTTCTATTCTTTCCGTTGAAGGTCAGTTGCTGATTCATGCAGATGGTTTCCACCTAACTAAATTGTATTTTTTTGGGATATTGGAACTTTACACTGTGGCCTTCCATTGTCTATCTCCGCCACTATAGAACAGTCACCTCTGTTGTTGATCATTGTTCATTTGGGTATGAATGGAGCTGATTTTGGCTTTCATTCTATTTGTATTGTTGTTGCCACTGAAACAGCTAGATGAACCCATTATTAAGGACACTGGTTGGTGGGAGTCACAGTAGTTTCATTCCTATATCCATTATCATATATTATCTCCTGATTAATATCTGTCCTTTCTTCTCCTCTTGTATGTGTACACCTAACCACAAGTATGTATAGGTCCTGGTTTACTCCTACATATTCTGGGCAAAGACATTGGCTGAAGAGAAACCAAAAGGACTTCTGTTGGGTTTAGATGATGAGCAATTTAAAGTCCACTGGTTGGGAATCAGAGGACTTTTATGGCAGAATGTTTTGTCTATAGTCATAGACTATATTGACTATTTTAGAATATAGAGTGTTGCATGTTGGGGGTAAGGGTTTGGGAATATAACCTATAAAAATGTTCACAAAGTGTATGAAGGGTGAGATAAAGCAGATTATAGATTCCCACATGTTATAATAGTCTGGTCTGAAATGTTAAAATGCTGCCATTGGCAATTTGGGACATTGCTAAGCTAGTACATTAAAGGAAGAAAATTAACAGGACAATGGGGTCATTTATTAAATGCTTTGCAGTTTATCAGTTTATTTTACGCCATATTTAAACCCCAGGAGTAGGATTGCATGTTTCTTAAAGATGGGGTTTATCTTGATGGCATGGGATTAAGTCTGTACAATCACTCCGCAGAAATTATGGCTGTTTAAGGTTCAGGCGTGGGAAGCAAATCGTATCCAGAGTGATAGTGTTTTGCTTTTCTGCAAGGAACCTAAGTTAAGGAGAGTCCAGGGACCTGGGTTAGGTGTTAGCTTAAGTGCCACCCCTTAGGGGGTTAAACCGGGTCCACTTAAGGTTAGTAGCCAAAAGGATGCCTCTCATTGGTCAGTGCAGGGTGTGGGCTTATCTAGCAGCAAGAGCTGGCACCTGAACCTTGTAGGTGGTCATTGGACCAGTTAAGTGTCTGTCATGTTGACAGTTGTTAATAAAAGTGGCTGTGGCCTATTTACACAAAGGAGGTGTAATTTATTAGTAAAGGGGAAAATATTTTATATTATTTTCTCACAAGTGGGGTTTTTGTTCTAATGTAATATATTTTAATATATAGTGAATATAGGTTTTATTTTAAGCATACTAGTGAAGTCCTGTGAGTGCATCCATTAAAAGATATTTCCACTTTCCTAATGTCATATAATTGTCAGTAATATCTGGGTAGCACCAAATGTGAATATTTATTCAAGATCAAGGATGATTTTATATGTATAGTGCCACTTTACCACTATTCTTAATTCATCAAGTGTTCAATGCTGTTTGAAGACTAAATGATCAGCAACAGAGGTGACTGTTCCACAGTGGCAGAGATAGACAATGGAAGGCCAAGGTGTAAACAAATATTGGGCCCCTCCAAGGGGGGCTGTAAAACTTTTTTCTGTGGTGCCCCCTCAGTGCCCCACCCCAAGACCACTTTCCATAAAAGCTGCGCTCCCTAAGACTCCTTCCAATAACAGCACACCTACCCAAGACACTTTGTCATAGCTGCAACCCCCAAGACCCCTTTCCATGGCTGGCCCCCCTCAGAGGAGGGCCCTGATGCATTGCACCACCGGCACCACTGGTAGCTCCTCCCCTGCTGTTCTATACCAATCTGTCTTGACCTCTACATGGCATTCAATAGCTATATTCTTCTGCACTACTGACATGTGGTACATGCTTCCAGTAGGTTATATAACACAGGCCAACACACTTTTTTGGTGCCTCAAATGTTAGACCTGTTTCTGGGTATATTTAACCTGATGATTCCAGAAATGGCACCAGTTTTCAGCATTATGATGCAAACTTTCCCGTCATTCGACACACAAGAAGCTCCTTTTGTAAGACTTCCGAGAGTGGGAACTGCCAGGACAATCACGCATAAGATTCCAACAATAGTCTGCCATCATATGTGCATCCCATCTTCCTTGTTATCTTTCTTCCATTGTTTTTCATTAATTGATGCCATGACATGTAAGTCCTTTATACGTTGCCTGATCTGTGGACCGTCGAAAATGCCTGTCTTCAGTTTTTCCATGGTAAGTCCAAGTAAGTTATGCGCTATGTATTCAATTCACGAAATGTCTTTATTCAAAGCCTTTACAAATTGTTTCATCAGGCCTAGGTTTATATGCAGTGGTGGCAGTATGATTCTGTCTCCTGCTTCCAAATCTTCATTGATTACATTTTTGTCCTCCATTCCACATATATTCCATTAGAGGCCAATCTCTTCTTGCCCAATGTTCATGTTTGGCTCTACTATCTCTTATCTAAATCTAACAAACTAGAGCTGATGTGGCCTATCCAATGCAATTTTCTGAATCAGCATCCCAAATTTTTTTTTATTGGCCTGTATAATATGACGACAAGGTCTAAGCTATCATTGCTACGCTGATGACAAAAAAAATGTATATATTATTTAAACCAAGCAAAAATGATCTAGTGTCACTGATTAATGATTGTCTTGCAGGTTTCCTAGAGTGGGTGAATGCCACCTGGCTAAAGTTAAACCCTGAGAAGACAGAGGTACTCTAGGTAGGAGTTCATCATCTTATCAACTCTGAACTAAAGCAGGAACTGGAATAGAATATGGATGATTACATACAGTGGCAGAGCTAGTGAGTAGAGGTAATTGAATAGAGGTAATTGGTGTAGTATTATAAAATGTACTGTATATAATCCATATAACATATATATATATATAATAAATATAATATACATATAAGATATAACACCTTCACAGCGCAGCTTCCCCAGCCTCACTCATGCTGCCATACCTTGATGGAGCTGATGGAGCAGGGGCTGCGGGGGCCTTAGCTAATCAGAGGCCCTAAAACAGCTAGGGGGAGCAGTAGCGGGTGCGTACAGAGAGTGCTGGTAGGGTGGCAGTGCCAGGCCCCTAGTAGCGTGGGCCCCGATGCAACACACCACTGGTAGCACCTCTATCTCCGCCCCTGATTACATATATACTGTATCAATCAGAGCAAGAGCAAAGTCTTTATGTGGAACTTGTGGATTACCACTAAAATATAAGGTGTCAATAGCAACCTCTCTTTCTTCTGCCTGAAAAATACAGCAAGGATTAAGCACTTGATTGCCTCAGAAGATCTGGATACATAGGTTTATGCCTTTGTGCTTTCCTGCTGGACTATTGTATTGCGGTTTCTTGGGACTTCCACATGAGCAATTACACTGCTGCAGAATGTTGCAGCATGGCACCTAACAAGACATGCTCCTTACACATAACAACCACTCTTCATACGCTTCCCAGTTACCTATAAAATTGCAAATGTATTACAACATTGGCTTGCTGACCTTCAAAGCTTTTTAATTTCCCAGTTATCTGTAAATACAATACAGGGAGTGCAGAATTATTAGGCAAGTTGTATTTTTGAGGATTAATTTTATTATTGAACAACAACCATGTTCTCAATGAACCCAAAAAACTCATTAATATCAAAGCTGAATATTTTTGGAAGTAGTTTTTAGTTTGTTTTTAGTTTTAGCTATTTTAGAGGGATATCTGTGTGTGCAGGTGACTATTACTGTGCATAATTATTAGGCAACTTAACAAAAAACAAATATATACCCATTTCAATTATTTATTTTTACCAGTGAAACCAATATAAAATCTCAACATTCACAAATATACATTTCTGACATTCAAAAACAAAACAAAAACAAATCAGTGACCAATATAGCCACCTTTCTTTGCAAGGACACTCAAAAGCCTGCCATCCATGGATTCTGTCAGTGTTTTGATCTGTTCACCATCAACATTGCGTGCAGCAGCAACCACAGCCTCACAGACACTGTTCAGAGAGGTGTACTGTTTTCCCTCCTTGTAAATCTCACATTTGATGATGGACCACAGGTTCCAATGGGGTTCAGATCAGGTGAACAAGGAGGCCATGTCATTAGATTTTCTTCTTTTATACCCTTTCTTGCCAGCCACGCTGTGGAGTACTTGGACGCGTGTGATGGAGCATTGTCCTGCATGAAAATCATGTTTTTCTTGAAGGATGCAGACTTCTTCCTGTACCACTGCTTGAAGAAGGTGTCTTCCTGGAACTGGCAGTAGGACTGGGAGTTGAGCTTGACTCCATCCTCAACCCGAAAAGGCCCCACAAGCTCATCTTTGATGATACCAGCCCAAACCAGTACTCCACCTCCACCTTGCTGGCGTCTGAGTCGGACTGGAGCTCTCTGCCCTTTACCAATCCAGCCACGGGCCCATGCATCTGGCCCATCAAGACTCACTCTCATTTCATCAGTCCATAAAACCTTAGAAAAATCAGTCTTGAGATATTTCTTGGCCCAGTCTTGACGTTTCAGCTTGTGTGTCATGTTCAGTGGTGGTCGTCTTTCAGCCTTTCTTACCTTGGCCATGTCTCTGAGTATTGCACACCTTGTGCTTTTGGGCACTCCAGTGATGTTGCAGCTCTGAAATATGGCCAAACTGGTGGCAAGTGGCATCGTGGCAGCTGCACGCTTGACTTTTCTCAGTTCATGGGCAGTTATTTTGCGCCTTGGTTTTTCCACACGCTTCTTGCGACCCTGTTGACTATTTTGAATGAAACGCTTGATTGTTCGATGATCACGCTTCAGAAGCTTTGCAATTTTAAGAGTGCTGCATCCCTCTTCAAGATATCTCACTATTTTTGACTTTTCTGAGCCTGTCAAGTCCTTCTTTTGACCCATTTTGCCAAAGGAAAGGAAGTTGCCTAATAATTATGCACACCTGATATAGGGTGTTGATGTCATTAGACCACACCCCTTCTCATTACAGAGATGCACATCACCTAATATGCTTAATTGGTAGTAGGCTTTCGAGCCTATACAGCTTGGAGTAAGACAACATGCATAAAGAGGATGATGTGGTCAAAATACTCATTTGCCTAATAATTCTGCACTCCCTGTAATATTGCTAATTTTGTTGCTAGCAAACTACTGTGTGTTTTATTATATTTTGATATTTGCTATTTCACCTAACTGTTTTATCATCTATCACTCAGAGTAAAACAGTGCATAATCCTCTTTATGTTGACTCACATTTATGTTCATACTAATAACATTAATGCAATACCTGTCCCTTTAAATTCTAATGTAAAAAAATAGCAAAAAATAAATACAGAACTATCTATAAGTAGTCAGATTCTTAATTCCCTCCATCGTTACGTGTGCTTTCAAGAGTACTGGTTACTATAATGCAGTTAAGTCTTCCTTATGTAATGATGCACCTTGAAAGGACAACTGTAATTAAATAATAAAGATAAGTATAAACATCTTTTGTTGAAAAAACTTACCCTGAAAATAGCTGTTTTTCCAGCTATACAAAATGTAGCAAAGCATACTGTACATGTCACTGATGTTACTCATGGAAACAGGACTGGTGACAATTGCAAAGAGAGTCTAGATACGGCATGGTACAAACAGAAGCCAGAGGCAAGAGCAAGGTGCAGTCCTGTGGTCAAGGTGGCCAGTAAAATAGAGATATTAGGGTACAAGTCAGGAGATCAGGAAAGCAGGGATTAAAGAGTGCAGCGATTAGAGCCAATAGTAAGATACCAGAATGGAGGGTAGTCAGACAGTGCCAAAGAGTTAGGAGTAGGAGCTTATAATAATCTACTTCCTTAAACCAGGACTCAGAGAGTCAGTTTATAGAGTAGCCTGGACCAAATCAGAAGTAAACAACAGCAAAATATAATCAGAATATCACAATAATAACACCTAGATGTAGTAAAGAACAAATTGAGCACTGTTGTTCAAGTGCTGGAATCTTAAATCGGCCCCAGATGGTGCGAGAGCTACTACATATCAAGCAGCACTGTATAAGCAGTTTACACAAGGGACACTGCACACACTGCCAGAGTTTATGAAAGATTACTATTTATTTGTAGAGCCCCATCAGATTCTGTAGCATACAATAAACACATGAAAATCGTTTACATACATTTGAAATCAGTTAAAAATAAGACAAGATGGCATATTGCTACTGGAGGAGCTGAGTGCCCTGCTCTTGTGAGAACCTACAATCTAAAGGGTTGTAGACATGGTTGTAGGGTTGTAAGAGATGGAGACAGCTTGATAGATATAGATTAACAGAGGAAAGAGGTGTGAGAGCCAGACAGGGTAGCTCCACCCTAAAAAATTTATAAATACAAATAAACACCATAAATTAAAAATGCGATTATAATGATGTTTTAAAAGTTGGACAATTTTAGTGACTACTCAAACATGGTTTAATCCATTATTGGCAGACTAAATATTTCAGCATGCAAAAAAATATATTATTTCTGCGTTTTCTGTTCCATTGAAAACATCCTTTTTATACTCACAGGGCAGACAGAAAAATAAATTCTGTAGAGTGGGAAAATTCAATGAAAAACAAACCGTATTGCACAGTACATTCT